>JARHVA010000759.1:600000-1087500 GCA_037957365.1 Torreya grandis
TTGGGTTTTTTGATAATATTTTTCTAATCTAACATGTTTACTTTCTTGAGGTTTTGCCTTCGGGTCGATAAATTTTACCCTTCAAAGTTGCTTGTCTCATTTGATAAATAAGATTCATGGCTAAACAAAGTGCTGACCTTTTTCTTGCAGGACCTATTTAAAAAATCCTCAAAACAAGATTAATTAATTTTTTCACACTTCTTTTGGGCTATTTCAACATGAACTAGGCATTTCAATTTGGTTTTAAAAATAAAGTTTTGCATATTTGTGTTAAATGTTTTGATTGTTCTTTCAAAGTTTACAAATTAAGACCAAGGGGTCAAAAAAACACCACCTAACTTTTTATTTGGTATTTAAAATTGAACTCATTTGTCTAAGTTTTGTATTCAATAGTTGCTTAACTTAGTTTTTGATTGACAAAAATAGAAACATTGTGTGTATGCTATTCCATTTGTCCCTCTTAGGGAGCTTTTGAAATCAAAAGCATCATCTTTACTGCAAAGAGCCTAATCCAAGGCATAGGAAGAATGTCATTTAAAGCCCTCCCTAAAAACTCGCAATAGTATTGGGTGATCTTGAAACGACCATAAAGTATTTCTATTATGTATTTTATTTTATGCAAACTTGGCTTGTGAGGGCGACTTCATTACCTCCCACAAGTTCTTTAGGGAAGCTTTCACCCAGGGTTTCATCTCTCAACACTAACTTCAACCACTCCCACTAGGTCGGAGCTTTGAGCAGTTAAATCACTTTTTAGTGTTGGAGTTGCATATGAGATGTATCTGTACTTTGTACATCACATTATTCTAAGCAAATGATGGATGTAGTGGTTGAAAAAAGGACAAGACCTTTTTGCAACAAGCCAAGTGCCACAGACACTTAATTAAAGTGTGTTTCTTTTGTATCTTGGCATGAAAGTTTTGTGCAATTGATCCATCTAAAATATACACAAAATAATTAATGTATTTAACCCCACTTTGACATACCTTACTAGTTAGGATTTAAGATGATAAGTTATTTGGTTTGTATTGGTCTTAGCTTAGTTGGTCTTGTTTGAGAGTTAAAACTTGGTGTTAACAAAATGACTTAACCAAACACATTATCCCCAAATTTATTTGAACAAGGTGTTATGCTGCCCAAGTGAAAAATATCTTTTGCCTTATTTAAATTCATCATCACATACACTGTGTCATATCTTCCAGTTTAGCGTAGTTATACTACCCATTTGAGTTTAGACCTTTTACCACATTTGTTTAAGTCCCTCATTGATAGTTTAAATCCAAAATTAAACTTATCTAAGTTTTAAAGGTTAATGTGTTAAAATGGATTTGACACTTTACACTTGACTTATTTTAAATTGAGTTCAAATTCCAATTTTAATTGAGGGTCATTTTAGACTCAACATCATTATCATCATTTGGAAGGACTCAAGTCATCTTGCCTGTTTGTTAAATCTTTGAGTCCTAGACCTTGAATACCCATCCTATTTTTGTCATTTACACATTTGATAACACACTCATGCCTTAGATATTTATCTAACTTTGTGTTTGGGAATCATTTGAGTTAATAAGGGTAATGTTACGCTACCAAAATTATATTGGAACCATTTTGCCTTAAAGTTTTTGAAACAAGTATTTACCACAACTCTTGAGTAGTTTAGCATTGTTGCATTATTCAAATTATTTCAAAACTTATTCACGGTCATGTTGTTCAACTTTGTCTAGCTTATCCATTAAAAGAAAAATATTGTGCCATCACTTGGGAGAAAATAAACTATCTCCAATTGCCTTTTGTGTCATACCTCATACTTATCAATCAAGCCTTTTGACTAAGATTCAAATGCCTAGTTTTTGTTAGAAGTGTTTCAAATCTATTAAATTAAATATTTCATATTTTAAAAAGTCTAGCTTTTGATGTTGTCTGGACAAAATTCCTAGCACATGAACTTTATGAGGGTATATTTTAACACCATGTTTGACCAAAAGACATAACAACTTTTATTTTTCCTAGATTGGATTGATTTGAAACACTTTGACCTAGAATTTGGCATTTCGAGTTATAGTCTTTTTGCTTGACCTTTTCATGTGAGACGAGTGACATTAGACACTCGACATTAGCTTGTTTTATCACAAGTCATTGCATCAAAGCTTCATGCAATTAGTGTTATTATGCCCAAATATTGAGCCAAGCCAAAGCCAAAGTTATCACAAAGGAGCCAAGAGGAGATGAAGGTAGCCACACTCCATTGAAGAGGATCGCTTCAAGCACAAGATGAGCAAACCACTCTACAAACAATTTGGAAGATCCAAGGAAGGTGAAGTAGGTTTTCTTTCATCTTTTAGTTTTTATTTCCGTATGTATGTTTGTTATTATGCTCCTCCTTAGTGACTATGCCTAGAGATGTTATGCTAGTTAGTGGGTTTTTTTAATTTTGTTTTCATTTTCTAGCTAACACATTACTAACCATCCTCTCTTGAGTCAAATTCTTTAATCACACATAATAATATTACATTTATACTATTGGTGCAAATGCTTGCACCTCTTGAGTCTATCATTATGGACATAGTCGTAGAAGAGGAGGAAAGCAAATGCAAATGTGCCTCTATTTTCCAAGAATCAAGAATAGACACATGATCATTAGTTATAGGGATGATGTTATTGCAAATTTCCAAGTAACAAATAGGGATGAAACAACCAACAACACAACAAGAAAGTCCCCAACAACCACTATTATGTAGACTATGTATGCACTAGACTGTGTTAAGCATGAAATATACTGAGAGGGGGGAGGGTGAATCAGTATATTATATATCTTTTAACTTCATCTAGTTTTTTTTCTTTAACCACTTAATCATACATTCAAGATATGCAATAACACTAAAACAATAATAAGCACCAAACAAGAGAGAGAGAGAGAGAGAGAGACACCCGATTTTTACATGAAAACCCAAAGTAGAAAAAACCAGGGAGAAAAATCTCAAGTATATGAATGAGCACCGACTCAAAATACAAATTTCACAAGCACCATCTTGCAGGAGCACCAACCCCTTTGCCAAGCACCAACACAACAACCATTTGTGAGCACCAACCCCTCTTGTGTATAAAACACAACTATCTCTCAATGTTGCTTACTCAATAAATGATAGAACTCTACAATATCTCCTACTTTTCTCTCTTCAAAAACAAATAAAAACCATGCACTCTCTTACATATTACAAATGGCTTCTCAAGCCTTTATTTATAGCTTTCCAAATGACCTTTGGCATTCACTCTTTGTGACCGTTCAATCCTCATAGAAAATGGCACCAAACTTGCATGACCCTTCGTATCCTTACATTTGAAAAGTCATATGATGACCCTTCATAAGTAAAAGCGTCATTTCCTCTTTTGTCTTTATCTTGGTGACTTTCCATATTCCTCAAAGTGTCCCTTCATAGAAAAATGTGCCATACCTCTTTTGTCTTCACATGGTGACTCTTATAATTCCTTAAGATGACTCTTCATGAGAAAATGCATCCCATTCCTCTTTCATCTTTTACCCCGTGACTCTTTGACTTCTCTATGGGCCCTCTTTTGACTTATATGCAACCAAAAATATATTCATTAATATTAAATCAATATTAACACACATTAGCCAAGATATGAATATTAAAAACAACATTAAATGTAACAGGGCTTTTATCACCAATAATGCTAGACCTTTGACATCAATGACAATATTTTTAATAATCTCCCTTTTTGTCATTCATGGCAACCTCAAACTAAAACTGCCACATCCTAAAACTTCCACATACTACCATCTAAAAAACATATAGTAACTCCCCCTTATTGTAGCAACATGTACCTATTCCTTGTACTTATTTATGTACTTATACTTGTTATTCTCTACCTTTGACATCGATGGCAAAGGCCTACTCGGAGCTAGCACTTAGATTCACCTCAATTGATGCTGAACCTCAATGGCAGACAGTAAAAGAAATTACTCCCAACTTGTCTCATAGATACTCAAATGTGTCTTTTAGTAGTGCCTTTGTGAAAATGTCTACAATCTGCTCTGTAGTACTGATATACTTCATCTTAATTTGTTGATTTGCAACCTACTCTCTCAAGAAGTGATATCTAATTGGAATATGTTTTATTCTTAAATTCATCACTGGATTCTTTGAAATATTAATAACACTTGTGTTATCATAAAAAATAAAAATAGGCTCATCATACTTTACCTTGATATCTTCTAAAGTTTGCTTCATCCAAAGAACTTGAGTACAACACAATACCGCTACAATATATTCTTCTTCAGCTGTAGAAAGTGATACTGAATTTTGCTTCTTGCTTAGCCATGATATTAAGCTATCACCAATGAAGAAAGATCCTCTACTTGTACTCTTTCTATCATCTAAACACCATGCCCAATCTGAATTTGTATGAGCAACTAAAGTAAAATCTTTGCCTGTGGGATAACATAATCTGTAATCCAATGTCCCCTTGATATATCTAAATATTCTTTTCACCAACTGAACATGACTATCTTTTAGAGATGATTGATATCTTATAACCATACCTACTACATACATGATGTTTGGCCTTGATGTTGTCAAATATAAAAGACTATCAATCATAAATCTATACAAAGATTGATTTGTAACATGTGAATCTTCATCCTTGCTCACCTTATTTCCTGTACACATTGATGTGCAAACTATTGCACAATATTCAAAACCAAAATTTTCAACATTTCCTTGGCATATTTATTTTGATATATGAAAATTCCTTTATCTAACTTAAATATTTGTAATCCTAAGAAAAATGACAATTCTCTAAGCATAGACATCTCAAATTTTTTTTGCATATTATCAAAAAATTCTTGTCATTTTTTTAATATTTCTTCCAAAAATAATATCATCAACATATACCAAAACAATCAATTGATGCTCACTTTCTATTTTGATGTAGATATTACTATCAAAAAATCCTCTCTTGAAACCTCGATCCTATAGGTACTTATCAAGTCTTGCATACCAAGCTCTGAGAGCTTGTTTCAATCTATACAATGCTTTCTTCAATCTACATACATGGTTACTAATATTTGAGAGAATAAATTCTTCAGGCTACTCATTGTAGACCTCTTCTTCTAGATTATCATTTAAGAAGGCAGATTTGACATCCATCTAAAATACTTTGAAATTTTTAAACACTGGATATGCAAGAAACATTCTAATAGCCTCTTGCCTTACCACTGGTGTAATTTTTTTTTCAAAATCTATTCCCTCAATCTGAACATATCCTTTACATACTAATCTTGCTTTATTTTAGGTCAATTCTCCATTTTCATTCAACTTATTTTTATAAACACATTTTGTTCCTATAACATTATGATCTTTTGGTCTAAGCACAAATTCCTAAGTATCATTATTTTCTATCTAATTTAATTCTTCATCTATAGCCTTAACCCATTGTTTATCATCTTTAGCTTCTAAAAAATGTTTTAGGTTGAATTTTGGATAATAAAGGGAAATTAACTTGCTTAGATTCACTTACCATCATTCTTCTAGTATGAATTCCTTCATTTATGTGCCTGATGATGTCACTTTCATTATAATTTCTCTAAACATATTTAGATGGTGTTTTGGTGTAATTTTTCTCCTTCTTCTTATCTTCATCTGATTCTTCAAAATCTTTCTCTTCAATGATTTCAAGAATGTCTACTAGATCACTTATTCTTTATGTTCTATCTTCTTCTATCCTGACACTTGCACTTTCAATAATTTTCTTGGTTATTTTGTTATAACATTTATAAACGTTACTTTTACAAAAATAATTGAGAAATATACCTTCATCTATTCTGGATTCAAACTTACTGAGTTTTTCATCGATTCTCTTTGTGAAGCATTTGTTGCCAAAAACTCTAAAATAATCAACTATTGTTGGTTTGTCTTTCCATAGCTCATAAGGAGTCTTGTCACTATTGACTCTCAATAATGTTATATTCTTAATATGCATTGTTGTAGCAACTACCTCTCTCCAATATTTATCTACTATCCTTTATTCATTTAGCATTGTCCTCGCCATCTTTTGAACTATTCTATTTTTTTGTTCAACTACTTTATTTTGTTGTGGAGTTTCAACTATTGAATAATGTATTTTTATTCTATAGTCTTCAAAAAACTCAAAAAATTGATCTAACATGAATTCTCCTCCTCGATCTGATTTTAAACACTTAATTTTCAAACTGGTTTCATTCTCAATTAATGCTTTGAATGCTTTGAAATGTCTGAAAGCTTCTGATTTTTTTTAAATATTACCTAGTTCATATGTAAAAAATTATCAATAAGCCACTTAAAATATTTCTCACCTTGAGTAATTTGAGTTCTCGTAGGTCCACACAAATCAATGTGAACAAGCTCTAGCATTTGATTGGTCGAGTACTCTTTTGTTTTGAACTGCCTTCTAGCCTGCTTCTCATGCTGATAATTTTCACAAAGCATGTCAGATGGCTTTGTAATCTTTAAAAGATTTTTAACTGCTTGATTCTTGTTGATGTTGATAAGTTTGTCAAAATTAATGTGCATCATTATCTTGTGTTATAGCCAACTTTCTTCAATTTGGCTCAAACAACATCTTTAACTTTTGATGTTTGATAATATATACAAATTATTCCCTGTTCTCTGAGCATCTCCAACCAACACATCTCAATCTTTTCTTCTAATTTCACAACTTTCTACATAATATTTTAGTTTGTCCCTAATCACACATTTGACTTATACTCAAAATATTATGCTTGAGACCTTCTATAGACAAAACATTTTCAATTTTAGTTCTGCCATTATTTAAACTTAGTATATCTTTAACAATAATTCTAACAATAGTATTGTCTCTGAATTTCACTATGTCACCATTGATCTTCTTCAAGGTTATGAACTTGCTCTTGTCTCCTATCATGTACCTTTAACATCCACTGTCAATGAACCATGGCTTTTTCGTATTTCTCGCATGCAAAGTTGTCTGCACCAACATAGATTTTTTAGGTATTTCTTTTGCCATGAACTTGTCTAAACTTTCTTCTTAATGAATGGTGCCTTGAAACTCTAGTCCTTCTTGACTGACTCAAACATGCTTCTACAGTACCAAGTTATGTGTCCAAATTTGTTGCACTTGTAACATATTATGGTCTCTTCATTAAAGCCTAATAGAGAAACAAAAGAGTTATGGCTTCTTCTTGACTCTGTATGAATTTTCTTCTCCTTATTTCTGAAATTATTAGCACTTTTTTGACATTCTATTTTCTGATGACCATTTTCATTACGATAATAATAGTAACCATAAAAATATGACCTATTTATGTATCTCTGACCTGATTGCCTTTTGTATCTCTATTCCTTATAGTCTTCTTTGTTTGAGATGTCTTCTGTATTCTTAGCTTATTTCCTTTTTATTTCCTCTTTTGTAAGAGTTTCAGCATACTTATTTCTTTTTTCTGTGTTAACTTTTTTTGTGAAAGTAGTAGCCTCCCCTTTCTTTTTTTCAAATCTGATACCTGTCTTATCTGACATTGATCTTTGAATTTATAATATCTTATTCAACATATTAATGTTATTCCTAAATTTTGAATCATTGGCTTCTCTATCATTGATTACTTTATTTGTTTTCTCAATATCTACTTTTAAAGAAATAATTTCAATAACATACCTTTCACATTTTGTACTTACTATTTTCAACTGTGTCATTAGATCTTCTTCATTCTTCTTAGCTTTTTCAAAGTGTGCTTGTAGATCTTTAATTATTTTTTTGACTCCTTTTCATTTTTCTCGATCTGGGGCTTGAATCTTCAATTCTTTTTTTCAAGAGCTTTTAACTCTTCTAAGACACAAATGAGTTCTCCTTTCAAATTCACTTTGGCTTCATCTTGTTCTTCTTCTAGATCATCAGTACTTTTATTTGTAGAGGCATATTCAAGTATGAGCATGAATAAAATCTCTTCTTCTTTTGAATCACTGACTCCACTATCTTTAGCTAAGCTAGGATCTTTAGAATACAAGCTCTTCCTCTCGAATACCTTCTTGAATTTACCTTTGAATTTTTTCTTGTATGTAGACTTTCCTTCTTTATTGTCATCATTACCCTTATTTGGGCATTTAGCTATAAAATGTCCAATCTTTCTACAATTAAAATATTTAAAAATTAATTTTTCTTGATATTTACATGTTCTCTTTTTTGACCTGCAAATGAATTGAGCTCCATTGTCATCGTCATCATCGCCAGAACTATCACTTGATTCTTGAATCTTAACCTTCTTTTTCTTTGATGTCTTGAAAGTAGATTTTTTTTAGGATTTATCTTGTTCAATATGCATTTCATTTATTGTCAGAATACCATGAAGTTCATCCATCTTTAGCTTGGCTAAATTCTTCATCTCTTCAATTGCCAACACTTTTGCATCATATCTCAATGGTAGAGATCTCCAAACTTTTTGAATCACAGTTGATTCTTCTAAATTTTCTCTAAGACCTTGAATCTGATTAACTATTTGATCAACCTGCAAAAGATAACTTACTATATTTTCCTCTTCTTCCATCTTCAAACTCTCAAACTATCCTTCGAAAGTCTCAAGTTCTACCCAAGTTTCATGAGCAAATTTACATTGCATGATTTTAACAAATTCTAATTCACATAAACCACATAAAATAGCATTTAAAGCTTTAACATTATTTTCACTTGCCTTCTTTTCTATCAGAGTAGTTACAAGTGTCTATGGCTCTTCATATTCTTCCACCATTGTTTGCCATATGTCGAATCTAAGGGCCATCAAATAAGTCTTCATCTTTATGCTCTAAAAAACATAATTCTTCTCATCAAACAAAGGTGCCTTATTTGTAGAAAATCCTTCATGTGATTCAACCATCATGATTTCTCGATCTACCTTCAAGCTGTAAAACTTTTTCAAAAGGAACCTACTCTAATACCAATTGTTAAGCATAAAATATACTGAGAGGGGGGTGAATCAGTATATTATATATCTTTTTACTTAATCTAATTTTTTTTTCACCACTTAATCATACATTCAAGATATGTAATAAAATTGAAACAATAATTTGCACCACACAAAAGAGAGACACCAGATTTTTACGTGAAAACCCAAAGTGGGTAAAACTATGGAGAACAATCTCAAGTATATGAATGAGCACCAACTCAAAATATAAAGTTCGTAAACACCAACTTGTAAAATCACCAACCCCTTTGCTAAGCACCAACACAACAACTATTTGTGAGCACCAACCCACAAGAGCACCAACCCCTTGCAAAGATTTGTGAGAACCAACCCACAGGAGCACCAACCCCTCTTGTGTATAAAACACATCTATCTTTCAATGTTGCTTACTCAATAAATGATAGAAATCTACAATATCTCCTGCTTTTCTCTCTTAAAAAACAAATACAAACCATGTACTCTCTTGCATATTACAAATGGCTTCTCAAGCCTTTATTTATTGATTTCTAAATGACCTTTGGCATTAACCTTTTATTACCCTTCAATCCTCATAGAAAATAGCACCAAACTTACATGATCCTTCGTATCCTTGCATTTGAAAAGTCATATGGCGACCCTTCATAAGAAAAAGTGTCATTTCCTCTTTTGTCTTTATCTTGGTGACTTTTCATATTCCACAAAGTGTCCCTTCATGTAAAAATACACCATACCTCTTTTGTCTTCATATGTTGACTCTTAGAATTCCTTAAGATGACTCTTCATGAGATAATGCGTCCCATTCCTCTTTCATCTTTTACCCTATGACTCTTTGGCTTCTCAATGGGCCCTCTTTTGACTTATATACAACCAAAAATATATTCATTAATATTGAATAAATATTAACACACATTAGCCAAGATATGAATATTAAAAACACCATTAAATGTAATGGGGCCATTATCACCAATAATTCTAGACCTTTGACATCAATGACAATATTTCCAACAGACTGCTAGGACATCACCTATAATTACAAAATAAATGGTCACCTTTGTCATAGTGTAATGTGTTTCAGAGGATTCAAAAGAAGAAAAAGGAGTGGAACAACAATTGTTTATGTGACCTATCAATCTAATATCTAGAAGAAAACTCTAGTCCCACCTACTTGTGAAAAGACATCAGTGAGTAAGTGCAGCATGGTTCTTTCTTCACCTTTTCCTTCCCCATAGAATTCCTAACTTCCTTCTCCACCCAATTCACCCCTTCTCCATCATTATCCCCTTATACTCCCTCTCATGTAGTTCAACCTCGGGTAACCACTATGCAATATCAAAGTACACCACAATAACTTGCAACATAATAATAATAACCATAGGTAGATATTGCATAGCAACAATTGTAATAAATTATGAAGGTAGAGGAAGAAGCTATTAGGTTAAAGGAAGAGGAATAAAATGTTAAACTCGACAAGTCCAATCATGAACAAGAAGAAACATGAATAAGATTAGTAGAGGAACAAAGACACGTAGAAGATGAGGAAAGGGGAAGAGAAAGCTGCCAATAAAAAGAAATAGTAAGAATTAAAGGAGGTGCAAGAGGACCATAAAATGAAGGTAGAGGTTGATGCAATAGTTGAAGAAGCCAAGGAGAAAAATAATGAAACCATTTGTAAGTAGAAAATGGTCAAATAACAAGTAACCAAGGATCTTGTGTAACAAGTTGAATAAGTAGACAAAGATGCAAATACATGAGAAAAGGTAACTACCAAGAAAAAGGACCTAGAACTAAAGAAATAGGCTTAATTTGTAAGATAGACATATAAGGTTTAACCTTAGGAAAAATATTCCTAATAGACAAAAGAGGTCAAGAAGGAATTGAATCCTAAAGTTGAACAACCTTTCAAGACATCATAAGGCTCAAGATCAACCAAGGGAGGCACACAAGCAAAGTCATCATATGATAAACCATAACAAACCAAATAATGGTTGTGGAATGCCCAAGCTCCACTATTATGACATACAACATTCACACTCCCTATGGCACAAATCCAACACCAAACAACACTGACCACAACTTCTATGACATCAATTTCTTTGGCCACAACAAGTCAAGAGGCATCATTCAATATAACCTAACTCACCTTAGCAAGACAAATTGACAGAGTTGTCATGTTTCAAGATTCAATTACACAGAAGGCAATGGAAATAGAGTAAGACAATCTCCAATTGAGTGAGGAAAATGTAATGTTGGATGCATGCCTAGCCAAGGTTCATAACATCATATATGATATTTGTCCAATGTTGGTGGTTCACGTTTCCAGTGACTAGGTGATGTTATAGGAAAAATAACTCAAAACTTTACTCTATCAACTCACAAAGGACTAGGTGGTTGCATAGAAACTACAACAACTCTAGACACAAGGTCAACATGTGAAGGCTAAAATAGAGATAACATTCGAGCTCCTCAAATAATATGATCAAGCCCTTGATATTGCTACACAACAAGCCAAAAAAATTACTTTCAATCTGCTTAATTAGAAGCAACTACTGTAAGACACTTGGAGCAATGTGAAGCCATATTTATCTAAGGTAGATAAATCCAAAATAATTATGGAGGATCAAATGGCCACTTGTGATCAGATGGATGCGACATTGAAAGAGTCTTTTTCCTTAAGATATAATATCATGGATAAGAAGAATACAGGGCAAATTGAGATGCTCCACAACACATTTACTGGCATGTAAATACAAATCTACTTAGACAAGATGGAGGAGATGACACAAGACATTTAGCATAGTGTCTCACATTAAAATACCATCATTATTATCACAGAGGATGAAGACACTTAGACCATTTTGTAGAGCCAATATCCTTTACACACATTATTTAACATGGTCTGAGATGCCCTAATGGATTGAAGGCAGTTTAAGCCAGATTTATTGCATCTAGAAAACTCCTTTGTTGTGATCATTAATGATCCCCAATTCATTTCATCAAGCTAGTTTGCATAAGAGCTTTCAACTAGGAAAGTGATTAAAATAACTCAACCAACACTTAAACCACAACAAATGCCACTAGTAGCCAATTTTATAATTACATCATCTTCAAAAATAGCTTTAGTCACACCATCTCCTCCAGTCACACCATATTCTATAGTAACACCATCTTTTAGAATGTTTCTAGAAGCTCCACCATCTTTGAAACTTGAATTGACCCCAACTGCACAGTACCTCCTCCATTCTAATAGGTATTGTGAGTCATCATTTTTGAAACTATTGAAGAATATATAAGTAGGTAAGGTAATAAGCTTTAGGAGTATGGCCGAGAAGGTTGAAAAATTGTAAAGGGCAACCTCATGGTTATGTCAATCTATTGAAAACCTACAAAGGTTAATATATTGGTACACCACTTAGTTGAAAACTTGAAAGGGTGGCTAAGTAGTCTGCAAGAGGTGAAAACTAGTAAATGATAACTTGAACGATAACCAAAAGCATTGCTTTTGGATCAACGCCTTAGTGAAACACAAACAAATCCACTAGATCTAGAATTTGACACACTTCTTATGACTTTATCTCGAGACAAGTCAATTGTTGAAATTTGAAAAAGTGTCAGTAGTAGACTTCACTATACAAAAACTGTAGATGTATATGAATGAAAAGTGTGTGATGTGTAGTATTTTGTATAATATGTATATCATTTTGTTTGTATTATACACAAGATTTTATACCAAAAATCTATAAATTATGAAATGACTAATTCAGTTAAGAAATAAAAGGATAGGAATGTGAAGCGTCAATGCCTTTACAATCTCTTTAAATAATCTTCAAATGTAAAGGAAAAGAGTTTTAAATAATGAGATATTAATATAGATATGCGATGATGGTTTTTCCAAGAATTTTTCATACTTATTGCATGCATATTTATCTTTTGTTTCATTTAAATATGCTTATTAACATAATAATATTTAATGTTCTTTACATTTAAGTATATGTTTCTATGAATATCCAATAAGTATTAACATAATGAATAAACTAAATTGCGAAATCCCCATTTGCATTCTGAACCTGTAATTGAATTCACACAAAATAATGCCTATTATGTTTTGATTTGAATTTCCATGAACCTCTGCTAACATCAACACTTAGTGTTGTTAATGTACCTCTTTCATTATTTTTCAAGCACAAGGTATCCTACCACATCCATTAAAAGTAAACTAGATGGAAATGAATAGAGAAACATGTAAAATCGCATATGCATGTTAATATCCATTTTTAAAAAGGGAAAAATAACATATCCACATCACTAATTCTCTGAAGGGTTTTACAGGACATACGTGTTTGACACTTATCTTTCCATCTATCGATCCTCAAGTTAATCAAGAAGAAGAGGAGGAAATAAGGTTTTATGACAAAGATGCCAACCATACACTAATAAAACTCCTCCAATCACCATCAACATTTAGTCCATAGTAAGGCTTTGTGCAAACCACAAGTGGTCAATCATGTTCTTGCGATAAAAATATCAATGCACACTGGTCCTTCCACTATGCCATAGTCAGGCCAATTGAGAAGAATATTCAAATCTCACACACATGTGAAGGCTCACAAAGGTGAGCATAAAGTTGATGTCCTAAAAATGCCTTTTATATAACGTAGGGCATTACAAATTTAACCCCTCTTTTTTTAGATGTAAGGTTTGCAGGTTAATCCCAAATCTCAAAAGGGGGGCGTATATACTTACATACAGGTTATTGGGTCACATTCATTGCTACATTGAAATTCTAGTAATTCAAACTTTATTCAATTTTATCCTAAAGGGAACCTTACTCAAGATATAATTCAATTTTATTGTTATTTTTTCACACAAAGAATTATACTCAAAATTTCGTCTAGGACTTAACACATGTGTGGAAGCCCAAATTTGACAGGTTGCCTAACTCCATGTTATTTCCCTTTAAAATCAGGTATATTTGGCACTTACCCATGCGTGTGTATAAAAAGAAATAATTTTTTTTTAAAGTTCCCAAGTAAATCGGACTTTATTTCAGAGCTTCAGGAACACAGATTTTATATCCACGTGCCTTTCATTAATTTGATATGCATGTGTGCTCTCACACACACATCAAAGTGGGGTAAAATGTACACACCTAAATATGTTCCCTAAGCATTTATTAGTTGTTAAACTACATGATTTTATGATGTTTATGTACTTGTCAATTATTAGTCTAAATTAGGCATTATTGACGTGTTTTATTGACTTTCGATGTTCTTTGACCCTTCTCCCAACACCCTTCAACTCTCATATTTTGTCCAACCATTATGAGTTCCTCGTTCAGAATGTATGCTAATGTTTTAGACAATATAGAACATAAGTTTACAATCATCGTAACTTGTGTGGACCCTTATGGCTAAAGTGTATACACCTTATTTATCTTGCCCTTTTCACCTTGGGGCTATATGACATCAAATTTCCTACCAATAGGGTCCTAATTTGAATTTAATTTATTTATAAATTCACAAGCATATTGGTTCATTTGATCCAAGGAAATATAGAGAAAGCATTTTTATTGTTCACAGGAATCCATTGAGAATTTCCAAGCATTATAAAGGAAAACAAGCAATCATTAGGGTATTCATTGAAGCACATAAGTTCATGCCAAACACACTAGTTCACACCTTGTTCATCATCGAGGCTTGTTATTTTTTATATTATTATTGTCTATAAGGCCCAAAAAATTTCAAGATAGTTGACTATTCTCTAGTGTAACGCATGCCAAAAAACACAATTTTTTCTTTATGTTTTAATATATTGATGTCTAATTAGTGGGAAAAAGTAAATTTGTTCTGTAGGCAATTACAACAAAAAATTAGGAAATCAAATATGGTTTTTGGAGACTAACACTAGCCAAACAAAGTCATCAAATTATTTTGGTGTTATCTATAGTTTTTTCCAAAATAAATGTGTACAATCAATTCTAAACTGTTTAGATCATAAGGATGATGAATGTTTACAAAAACATATTTATTTATAATTCTTCACTAGACTCACAAACTTAAAGTTGATAATTTATATTTTTGCTCCATTACATTTGATTTTCCAAGATCCCATCAACAATATTGAAAATTTTGAGTATGTTTGAAAATTAAAGCCAAAGCCTTTAAATCATAGTCCTATCATGCATGCCAAAAACTACTAATGTATAAAAGTGTTTGATTGAAATCTTCCACACACTTTAGGTAAAACATGGGAGGTTTTACTTAGTGTGGCATTGCTCCTTATAGAATAACCTCTAGAGACAACTAGTTTTGTTCCTATCCTAGTGCTAACCCACATAAACTAATGTCAATCTAAGACTTACAGGGTAAAAGGGAAGAGATAAATAAGAAACTAAAGTGGTGGTGATCCACCAAGATGGAAATGGGTGGCACTAGATTGCTCCTCTACTTGAGGATGACACATAATTTATCAAACCTACAATATAATTGAAGGCATAATTTACAAATGAGAGAAAGAGGTAATACACATACGAAAGTTAGAGTGTAGAAAAAAAACCATGAGAATTTTCATTAAATTGATTAAGCATACAAAGTTGTAACTCATGACACAAAAACCTAAATTTTATACACAAATAATGGTAGAGGTTAAGATTGTCCGAGGTATGAAGGGAATTCTAGAATGCCACTAAGCCAAAGAATAGAAACACAAATGAACCTATACTAAATTTAATTTAACCCAAAGTTAGAGCAACAAATAAGAGGAAATAATAACATAGACTTACACAACCAAAGTGCTATGAGCCTCTTCCATTGTGATGAAAAGTGACTTGCACTTTGAATGTGGTTACTCAAACCTTATCCAATACAAAGGGGAATTGGGATGCATTTCGGTATACAAATGAACTTTTGATGGATTGGATTCACTTGGACTGGCTTGAAAATTTGATAACACTTTGTTAGCATAAGTGATGATGGTTGAAAGTGATGGCTTGCATCTCTATTTATAGGTTTACAACAGTTGAGCAAATGGTGGACGTTTATTTGAATATTTTCAATTATTTAACTAATTAGCGATGGATAATTAGTCCTCATTCCTTAGGATGATGACCAATTCCACATGTTAAGAGAAAAGGGGAGTTGGTTCAGTGAGTCATTAAGAACAGGTCAAGGAGGTTGAAATCTTCTAAGGTGACTCACAAGGTGGTTGAGGAAGTTGAAGAGGGTGGTTGGATGAGGCAACACATGGTTGAGATAAACATGGAGGATATTTGGGTGAGGTGGAACATCTGGATTTCTTAATCATTTTTGGAAGAAAAAGTGTGCGTAATTGATTAATTAGAATTATTTAATTATTCAAAATTTGGAGGGAAATGATGTAATTTGAATTTGAATTGGGGAATGATAAGGGTTATCGTGTCAAAGTGAATTTTGACACTAAATTGTGAAATATAGGTGTCTATATTTGCCTCTCTTTAAAATGGCAATGTGAAGTAATACCATTTCAAAGAATATTAAAGTAGAGCATTGATGATTGTGGAGAAAAAGTTGCCCCAGAGAAATGAAAATGAACAGATGATGCCCCCTCAAGTGTTTGTGCGTGAAAATGGAGTAACATTTAAAATGAAGGAAGGAAGATGAGAAAGTGGTCATGGTTAATACCATCAATAAATTAAAGTATTAAAAATTGTTATCGTAATTACAAGATGAAAATATGTAAAGGATTTACTAATAGTTCATTTAAAAATATAGAATGTGCCAGAAAAAGACCATTTATTGTTTATTAACTACATGCTTGAATGGTGCTCAAGACACAAGGGTTAGATGAATGAGTGTGAGAATGATATAGCCCAATGATGGTATGTTGTGGATCATAAGATGAAAAATATAAATTTTTCAATGTTTTGATACAAGTTTAAAAGAGTGATATTTACGAACAATGATAAAGATTTTAGCATGATGACTAATTATTGGTCTAAATTTTGGAGAAAATTGGTTGTAAAATGTGAAAATAATGAGATGGAGGGGGGGGGGGAAATGAATAATGGATCAGATTATATGTAGGGGAAGGGGTAAATTTAAAAATCATTTGTGCAAATTGAATTTCTTTATGATTGAGTGGTATTTTGATTTTTAGTGAATTTGTTATAAGGTCATGGAGAAGAATGGACTGTATTACCATGCACCAGCATCACAACGAGCAAATTAGGAGACATCAGAGGCTAGAGAAGAGTGGGTACCCAATAAGTATAATTTTGAGCTTTGTATTTGTCTTGAAGGGATTTATTGCTTAGGAAAGTTAGATCAAATTATTTTTTGATTTTTGCATTAGCAAATTCAATAGTGAAAATAATGAATTCGTTAAAGTAAACAGCAAAATCATTAAACCCTATATCAAAATCATTGGGCCCTGTACCAAAATTGTTAGGGTGACGTTAGGAAAGAGGATTAGCGAATGCGATGTCCCCTTTCTAAATTATAAACACTTAATAATATTTTTATTAAAATAGAAAGTAGTTTTAAATACTTAAAATTAAAAATAATAATATGACTAAGTTAGCCTAAAAGTAGCTTAATGTCGACAACTTATGTTTAATCTTAAAGTAAAGTAGAGTTTGGAGATTGAGTTGAGGAAAGGTACAAAAGAAGATGGATGGGTTCATTTGTAGGATCTATGATTCATTTCTCAACTAATTCATTTGACGTTAATAACATTTTCTTGCATATTCATCTCTTGAGGAGGAAAACCCTCATTGGCTGGTAGTATTTGAGGATGAAAACCCTCTAAATCTGCATGAGTGGTCTCATTTTAGATATCACATTGAGCTATAAGCTGATTTCCTTCATGCATGACCAATTCTAATGTATTTACATCCTAGGGTTTGATTGTGGGTCAATTTTTTATCATTTTGGAATGCAAAACATCCATGAGGGTTAGTATTTGGATCAACCAATGGTTTGTGATTAGAACTTCCTTCATTATCAGAGTTGACACTAAGCACTTGAGGGTTTGTTGGTCAATTTCTATGCTCTCTTAGGACTAGTGACCCCTTTAGGGATTTTATAGTTATTTTTGTATGTGGTCCCATTACAATAAAATTGTGTAATCAATGTTATATCATTGACATTATCTCATATATCATTTTCATCTATTTCATGTGATGTAATTCTGCATATTTCACTAGTTATGAATTTTTGAAGTTTGTAGTTATTTTTTCCTAAAATAAAACCAAAATTTTACATAGCTAATTTTGAAAATAATTTTCATAAATTTTTTACTTTCCCTCCAAGGGTTTATAATAAAAATCATGTTTATGATTATTCATCAAGGATTTTTATTTCTACACTATATGTCTAGGGTTTGTTGACCAAAAATAGGTTGTTATCCTAATTTTTGGATAAATTTTGGTTGTCATCAACAAATTTAGAATATCATCATTAGGGTTTTGTGGAAAAAATAGATATTTTATATTTAATCTCAAAGGGGGAGATTACAAAGGTATCAAAGCCATTTTCTAGCTAGTTGCGGGTAGTGAGTTGTTTGTAGACTCTTCATCATGCAGGGCAATGACAAAAAGATGAAGTCAACACATGAATCCATAAAAGATGTGTTTCAATCTATGAAAGAATATCATAAGTAACTAAGGGCAATGGATCACAAGGCATGGATGAATTTTGTAGGGTTAATCCCTAAAAATCAAGGCTCTCTCTTAAAAGAAGAAAAAAGATCGATATAAGTGATGAATACTTCATTACAACAAAAGATCAAGCTACCCATAGAGGAATCCACTATGCAAATTGAAAATGAAGAGCCCTCCAAAGGGAATGACATGGATTCAAATTTACAAAATGTTAGTGTTAAAGATAAAAAAGAAATCAAATTTACAAGAGTGAAGGATGTAAAGAGAATCCAATAAAGGTGTGATAAATGGCTAAGGAGAGCTAGAGAAGTTAAGTTGATAGTTGCCCAAGCAAAACAACACCAATGGGAAATTGGGGAAAATAATTCCCCTTTGATAATAAGTGAAGATGGAGAAATCATGGAGCACGAGCCCAAGGAAAAAGGAAAATAAGATTTTTAAGATTGGGGAGACAAGTTTTTGGTTAAATCCCAATTGTTGGATGATAATGTTGATGTTCAGCTTGTTATAATTTCCAAAATAATAATCAATAAGAAGTTATTTGATGGTGTTTGTGACCTTAGCAAGAACCAAGAAAATGGTTTATGCATGTGTCAACAAAATATGGTTGAAACAAAGGCAGACATGGCTTCACTTGTTGAATATGGAAACCTCAAAGTGGAGAAATATGCATCATCCCTCAAACTTCCTAAGGATGAGCCATTGACTAATTTTTATAACATCATCATGGAGAGACACGTGTTTGAAGAAAATATTGGGAATCACAAGGATAAAAGTGTTTGAGGTATCTCCACAAGCTTCACGAATGAAGGCTGAGCTTTTTGTTATCAACCTAAGGTATAATATTGATGATCATAGTTCATATTTATTTCTCCCTCCTATGTCACTAAAATATTTTTGTCATCATGAGCAACATGTTAAAAAGGATGGTAAGGTAAAGGAGATAACTTGTAATATATATAACATAGATCTTTTAGATCAAATTCAAATTTTTTTGTGCATGATAGTGCAGGATCCCAATGCTATTACGAGACCCATTAAGGTTGGAATTTTTAATTTCAAAATTAATATTGTTGATAATGTCAATATTACATGTTTCAAGATCAAAACAAGATCACACCTCACCTTAGAGGAACATAAAAAACATGTGGTGAATATTAGTTAGATCATGACAATTTGGTGGTTCTAGCTCATGGGACAAATTCAAAGTCCAAATACATGTCACCTCACATCTAAAGGTGTTCTCAAAACAAGTAGCAATGAGACAACTCAAAATTGGGGCCAACAAATTTAGATTGATGTTGATGATTTAATATTTGATGTCCAAGCTATCATTGCTTATGTGTTAGTTATTAGAGATAACTAGCCTTTAGTCAAAATCCATGGTAAGCTTGATATGATAGAAACATTCTTCCCTCATATTGTTGTTAATTAAAATGATAGTCATACTCCTAGGAGGTATTCTAAGATGTGTACTGAGGCCAAGAATACAATTTGTAGCAGTGAGCATGTAGATTCTCTAATTCAAGTCCAAGGTTTTTTGTGCATATGGGATCTAAATGGTTTGGTGAGGATCAAGGTAAATGTCACTATTGAGTTCTCCATGTCTGGCACTTATCATGTAAGAAGAATTAGGAAGAATCATGTAAAATTTCTTGTGTATTCAAACAACATGATGAAGGATGAGTCACTACAAAGGGGATTCATAATTCCTTACACCATAAAGATACAACAGATTTTTAATGCTTGGGGTGGACACAAGGTAAATCCCATATTTTCATTTTTAGCACATTAGGTAGATCATAGTGGTTTTCAGCTCTTAATCCATGCACATGTTTTTAGAATAAGTCTTCCAATAAAAGGGGATGTCGAGTTCATGAATTTTGTATATGGAAGTGAGCAAGATGTATGTTACCTTGTTGCCACAAGCATTGTAACCTAGTTAGAAATTGATGGTATGATTGTAAGTAGTATAAGTCATATTTTATAGGTTTTAAGACACATTGTCATAAAAAATCTATTGTTTTTATCAACATTTTCAGTTGGCCCAATACTTTATTTGTTGTCACACAAATGGGGATAAGCATGGAATGGAATAATATTCAATCATTGGGAGAATTTTTTGTCAATAATGGGATGCTTCCATCCCCCATAAAATTATCATTGCAAAATTTCATGAGGGGTATTTAGTGAGACAATTATTGTACAATCTTTTCACTTGTTGCACACAAAATTTCTAAACCCCTTTTCACTTCATTGACAGTAGTAGAAGAGTTTCTAGCCACTATCACCCTAATTTTGGAGAAGAAAATTAAAGGTTATAGCTATGTTTGGGACAACATGATTGAGTTTACGGACATCCATAACTTGAGTGGAGGTTATGGGATGGTTGCAAAAAATGAGAAAGAGAGTTGGCCATCATGTCTATAAGGCATGAAGAAGTGATATTGAGAACCCTTATTTTCTTTAATGAGTTTGTTCCACACGCAAGGATATGTATAAACAAGGAAGAGCATCTGAATTTGTTTTCCACCCAAGTAAATGGTGGAGCATATGGGGTTGCAAATGAAGATGGAGATGACACAATGAAGGTTGACAAGTTCATGATTACAAAAGATCTCAATTTGCATGGAAATAGAGTCTTTCCAATGCTTGGATTGGAAAAGGAAGAATTTTTTTGATTGAATGTACAGCCCAACAAAGGATAACATTAAGAAGGCAACCTAGAAACTCTTTATGGTAGCCTAAAATGAATTTTTTTGGATAACTAAGAAGATTGCTACAACAAGGTAACTCTCTCAAGTGGTCTACTTTGGGTCATCTTTGCATAATGTTTTTGAGTTTGCCATTGAGTGAAGAATGACATCAAGAGTTGGAGAAAGGTTTGATATACATCCATCCTAATGAAGAAACCACCAAAGGCACCAAAAGAAGATCCCAATGGGCAACCCACTTGAATATCATAGTATCACATCAAAAGAATGGTGAAAGGGCTCCTAACTTGAATCTTCATGCAAAGGGTCTCCAATAAGGCATGAATGAAACACATGATGATGTATTAATACATCCAAATGTTAGAGAAAGTACTTTCATGATAGTCATGAGCCAAATTACCACCACAATAATGTCATTGTCATTATCACTAGCAACCACCATATTATTTCAGCCATACCCATATTTGTGAATATGCCATGTCCATCCACAATAGTTGAAAAAGTTGGAACAAATAATGAAGACACCACTTTGGAATATGTTTTAGCTTGTGAAGTTGTTGATTATTCATTAATTCCTTACTCTAGGGATAAAGTTACAATAATTTGGAAAGTTTTAAATATATCTGAGTATGCAAAGAATAAATTTCTTGATGTTGTTTTTGAAGGAGAAAATGAAGATGGCTGGTCTACGGTAATAGTTGATCTCTACTTTAAGGAAGTTTCAAAACTTCACAGGCTACCAAATAACATCATAAAGGAGAAGGATAACATATGTACGAGCTTTTTTTGGTAAGAGGTATTTCATTTAACGGGTACATGATCAAGATTATTGGAGCATTACACCATATTCCTTCACTTTGGCATGGTGGTACTTGGGCATGAGAGATTACATTTTCTTGAGGGCAAGCAAATTTTGGGAGCAAGGATTGTAATGTCCCCTTTTTAAATTAAAAACAATAAATAACATTTTTATTAAAATAAAAATTATTTTTAAATACTTAAATTAAAAATAATAATATGACTAAGTTAGTCAAAAAGTAACTTATTGTCAGAAACTTATGTTTAATCTTAAAATAAATGAGAGTTTGGAGATTGAGTTGAGGAAAGGTATAAAATAAGATGAAGGGGTTCATTTGTGGGATCTATGATTCATATATTAACTAATTCATTTGATGTTAAGTACGTTTGCTTGCACATTCAGCTCTTGAGGAGGGAAACACTCATTGGCTAGCAGTATTTGAGGACAAAAACACTCTAAATTTGTGAGTGTGGTCTCATTTCAGATATCACATTGAGCTACAAGATGATTTCCTATATGCATGACTAGTTTTAATGCATTTAAATCCTAGGGTTTGACTACAGATCTAATTTCCAGCATTTTGGAGTACATAATAACCACAAGGGTTAGTCTTTGGATCAGCCAATGGTCTGTGATTAGAACTCCCTCTATTATCTGAGTTGGCGATGAGCACTCAAGGGTTTGTGGATCAATTTCTACCCTCTCCTAGGGTTGGTAACCATTTGGGGGTTATAGAGTTATTTTTGTGTGTGGTCCCATTCTGGGAAAATTTTACAATCATGTTTATATCATTTATGCCATCTCATATATTGTTTTCATCTATTTCATGTGATGTAATTGTGCATATTTCACTAACTCTGGATTTTTAAAGTTTGTAATTGTTTTTGTCCTAAATAAATCCATAATTATGCATAGTAGCCTTTGATAATAACTTCTAGAAATTTTGTACTTTCCCATCAAGGGTTTCTAATAAAAACCAGGTTTATGATTATTCATCGAGGATTTTGATTTTTTCACTATATGACTAGGGTTTGCATACCTAAAACAAGTTGTTACCCTATTTTTTGGATAAATTTTCATTACTATCATAATTTATAGAATCTCATTATTATGGTCTTATAGAAAATCTAAATATTTCATATTTAAGCCCAAAAGGGGACATTACAGTGAATTTGTTAACTACAATAGAAAAATCATGCATCTTAGCATTGAAATCATCAAATGCAATAGCAAATTACTAGGGTTAAGTAAAAAAGTAGTAAAATTTCAAACTACAATAGTGAAATCATTGATGCATGCAATGAAATCATTGGATGTAGTAGCGAAATCAGTGGGGGAGATTGTGATGAGAGGTAGTTAGTAAATTAACATGCTTTGTTGACAAATGGATGAGTGATAGATGCACTAAATGAAAAATAACGAGTATGCAAGATAAAAATACATGCATTGGGAGATAATATGAATGATTGATGAAGGATTTGATAAGCTAGCTAATTTTAGGATTAACATTATATTATTATTTATTTTTGCTATGAGTTATTACTTGTGTTGGACTTAGAGGAGTGGAAGTCTAAATCACTAACACAAATCATGAGTTTATATAGTTACTATGAATTTGGGGTACTAAAGACTATGATGTTGTATTATTTTATTTGAGATACCAAAGATTTGAGTTGACAAGGCACTACTTACAATGTTGGAAGAGAGATAACATAGTGAGACTAGTAAATGTGACATGTCGCTAAGTCAGATGACTATCATGCTAGAGGTTGTATGGAAGATCTTGAGGATATTTATATGAGGTAGACAAGTATAATAGGGATAGGGATCGTATGTTGTTACTCTATACATGATTTTTGGAAAGGATCTGATCATGGTCATTAGAGGAGGAGTTAACATTAATACATGCATTGACTTGGAGGCAAATGCATTGATCATTATACTCATGGTTATTTTTAGTGGCATTATGCTTCCTGACTAGAGTGTGAGAGTATGCCCCATTAGATTTATAAAAATTATTGATTATATGATAGAGATGGGTGAGATATTTGCATAGGGGACCTATGTATTAACACATTTGTATAGGGATTTACATCATGCAAATGTACACGAATGAGAGAGAAACTGGGTAGTTAACATTTTTACAGGTATGTGCATGGGAGCACATTGCAGTGGAGCATCCCATATGGCACGTGAACATGAGATAAGAGGATGAGCCAATTACATATGTATGGCATGATATAATAGGTGTACAAAGACCATATTCAGGGGACTTATACTAGTATAGGAGGGCGATAGATGAGTTGGGAGATGATCATATTACATGGAGACCTTGTAGAGAGATTAACTTTTAGTGGGCACATGATGGATTGTATGTGGACTACATGATGACACAGTGTTATATCATAGGTGTGCATGATTATGTTATTGAGTGATACATGTCAGACCAAATTATTACGAGAGTTTCATGTTAGACAACACATTCTTTTTGGGCCACATGTTTTTATGAGGTTAATGAGAGAGATCATAGTGGGGAGCATTCATTAATCCTAGGATTATGGAGCACAGTTGGACACATTTATAGATAGTTACATTTAAATAGAGGAAGGATGTGATTCATGTAGGGATAGTAGATGGCTATGTAGATTAGTGGGCTACACAATGGCCTATGCAATTGATAGTACCATATGCTCCTCCATGAACATGGAGACAAAGGTTGGTAGTGAGTGGCTGGACATCAATGAGGGACATGATTGGGCACAAGGATTGGGACAAAAATGACAACACATAGAGTTGGGGGACAAAGATAGGTTATAGATCAGGTAGGTGATGGATGGATGAGACCTAGGAGGGCTCTTACACATCTAGAGGATGTAGAGATTAGAGAGGAGATTGGAGTGGACATGGAAGAGGGTGCATGGAAAAAATATATTGTAGAGGACCCAGTAGGAGGAGGGGAGAATATTTTAGTGTTCATTGATAGTAATGGGGAAGGTGATGGAGGGGACACATAGATGAGACCTATTGCCAAGATGGAGATAATGGGAGGAGATGGATCAGATCATTAGGTTCAATTAGATCAGTAGAGGATCAAAGGCTTTTAGATAGATTACATAATGAGATTAAAGCTCATGATATTGAGATAGCAAGTTTACAATGAGAGGTTGACATGTTAAAAGGAGAGGTTTATGGTTGAGATAGATTACAAATAGAGGTTTATGGGCTTTGGGATGATGTGGGCAGATTACAGGGAGAGTAGTTTATTTTATCAATATGGTAATGTATAAAGGATTCAACCACATAGACTCTTGATGGTACATTCTTGGCTTAGAGATATAGGAGAGAGAGGGACACATTATGTATTGATTTAGTTGAGGTGAGGGATATCTTGACAACACCAAGATAGTTGGTGGCCTTGGACAAGGTCATGAGAGCTATGGAGTAGGCAACATGCTATACGAGTTTATACGAGGAGGCAGTAACCTAGGAACATCAAGCACCTTAGTTTAGGGAGTACTCTACTAGGAGATCTATGTCAAATAGATAAATGCATCCAGTTGAGTATAAGATGTCATTAGGATATGCATTACAATGTTTTATAGGCCCTCTAAGTAGTACACCATGGTGACATGATCTGGGTCTGACTCCTGATGCCCCATCAGAGCACCAAGGAGAGACATGAGATGTTTTATATGATATACCAATTTATATATATTTTTGAGATGTATCTTTATATTGATGTACCATGACACACTTGATACACACACACATGATTTCTTTTTGGGTGGTATACTTGTGTTATGGATATGGATATGCTTTGTTATTATGGTTGTGTTTTAATTTTATAAATATAATAGATGGATAGATATGGTATGGTAGTGGCAATTGTTCTCCTACTTTTGATTTTATTATAACACATGTTAATCCTTTCAATGTTTATTACGGTAGAAATGGAAAAAATGTATGGATCCATGGATCGATAGATAACCGCCTTTACTTTATTTTGGCATTGGAATTCCAACATGAATAACCAAGTAAGAATTGAGCAACCTGATATTTAATATAATATAAAATAATATACACTAATGATATTAAATAACCCCGATGAATATTGTGTTTGTATGTGTAAGGACTAAAAGATTCATTTATGCCTAACTTAATGCATCATGATATAGATGACCATAATCACATTATTTTATCATACACATAATGATCTTGACTCAACAAAATATACGAAAGAAAATAAGTTAAAAAGATGTAAATGTGACACACACGTACCAAAAGAAAAATTTTCACACAAAGATATAAGTAAAATATTGAAGGATGTAAAACTTGAGTAAATGACAAGACGAGATCAATCAAATGATGACCACACAAAATCAAAAAATAAAAAATTAAACTAAACAACACTTAGATAAAGCACATGACTTGATAAACATTCTAGGGTAGGATTAAAACCTTTGATAGCCAATAACCATGACAACATTGAACAATCAATGAGGAATCCCTGAGATTACCATGTAGATTTGGATGAGGATGTGAAATAGTGAAACCATGCTCTAGGGGAGTGGGATGATGGGGGTGATAGTGGCTGAGATGTCCCTAGAGAACCCATGTCTCTAAGTGTTGCCTACATAATCCATTATGGATAAAGTCCATATGGGGAAATTAGGCCAAATGTAGTTATCCCAATATGAGAATTGATGAAAAAATGGGTTGATTCATGAATCATTATTTGTGGATGAATAGACAAGTGATTTCCCTCCCAAGAAGAGCAAGTGAACAATGACATTATTTTAGAAAGATATATAGGTTGGTATATGTGTATGGGTAAAGCATATTTTTACAGTTGGATGGTTTAGATAAAGTGTTTGTGGATGCAAATGTAATAGTAATGGTCATATATAAGATGTTCCTTGAAATAAGAACATAGTAATGGAAATACAAGGATCAGTCCCTAAGCTAAGATGTTATGGGTGGATGGAAAGACAAGCGACGATATGAGAATATACAAGTGAAAAATACAATGGGATGTCCCCAAGTTACAAGGGTGGATATAGACAATAGACTACTTATGGCTCATGAAATATGGTTTTCACAATGGTACTTAGCCAAAGCACCAGTAGAGTGGTTTTCACTTTTGGATGCATAATTTTTCTTATTTTATAATTTTTTTTTGCCACACAAGTTATATGTAACAACATTATATCAACTTAGGCATATAATATTTTAATGTGCATGATGTTCATAGGTTCATTAAGATCCTTTTCATCTTTGTTAGCCAACCTGTAAGCTCTGCATCCATACATGGCAACATTGACATATTGGTCAAACTAATCGGGTTCAAATTTTCCTTTCTTCTACCTTTTTGCATTGGTGTTTCTTTGGTTTTCCTTGAGATAAAAGATCTCCAAATTTAATTTCCCTAGCTTTAATCCATTTATTATAACTATGATGAAGGCAGTTTTGGTAAACTTGCAAGTGGTTTAAAGCATTGAGGCATTTCTCATCTATAAGGTTGAGTTTGCCAAGGTGTGAAATGTGATAATACTCATCATCAATAATGTTTTTTAAGGATGTGAATTAAGATGGAATCTCAACTTCTGTATGTATTGGATGTCGGGGAATCCAAGAACAACACACCTTGTTCTGATCCCACTTGTTAGGATCTTGCTCCTCAGAAAGAGCGCAATATGATTACCAAACTTAAGCGATTAAACATGCGGAAATATCCAGAAGTAACAAGTAACTAGAATTCACAAATAACACAGAATATGAGAGACAATATACAATCTTATATTAATACTTGTACAGAAAAGAATACAATAAAAGAGACACCACACTCTTCCACCTTACAGAGGCTTGCCACACCTCAAGTGTACAGTAATTCTTCTTCAAAACACTCTCCTACCAAAAACGGTCCCAACACATAACTCACACACACAATTGGTGTTCACCTCTCTAACCATTCAGTAATAACCCTGCCAGTACCCAAGCACTCTAAAGTACTTCAAGTAGATCTTCCATGAACCTGCAACCTGCAATTCAACTGACCATACTTACACATGTAGATCTCCTATGAGCTTGCAACAACCTGCAACTCAATGATCTTACAATGGAAGGATCTTCCTTGCCTTCCTTTCTAGCTCATGATTACAATACATGCCAATGGGTCTATAAATAAATCCCACACTTAAAAAATAACTTAGACTCTTAGTTTATTAATAATAGACACGCAGCTCAAGATTCGAAATGGCCTTTACATGCAAACACTCAGTTCAACTAACTAACTGTTTGTGCAACGAATAGTTCTGGAACACACAGGCGACCGACGTCGGTCCCTGTCTAACTGGTGCTGACCGACGTCGGCTGACTCCCTGCTGACACCGGTTGCCTTCTGCATTCATCATGACCGACGTCGATCATACTTTCGACGCTGGTACTTTTGGAACTTTAGCAACCTTCTCTTCGTCTGCATAGTTGAAGCTTTTAGCTCCACAACCTAACAATCTCCCACTTGGAGATAAACAGCTACAACTGTACATGTACCTATACACCTTCTAGTTTGTTCCCTTGGCTTTGTATCCCTTGTTGGGAGAAGATAAACCGGAAGCACACAATTTTATTACCAAACCAAGCAACTTAATATGCGGAAATTAACCAGATTCACCAAGTAACTAGAATTCAGAATAACACATGATATGAGAGACAATACACAACTTGTATTAACACTTTATACAGAAAAGAATACAATAAAGAAGATGCCACTTCTTCTCCACCACCTTACAGAGGTTTCCCACACCTCAAGTGAACAGTAATTCTTCTCCCCAAAGCTCTCCCTCTCAGGTCCCAACACCCAACTCAAATACAGAGTTGGTGTTCACCTCCCGTGCTCCACGCACAACACAAGTGCTCCACGCACTCCACAAGCACTCCACGTGCTCCACAAGTACTCAAGGTACTTCAAGTAGATCTCCCATGAATCTACAACAACCTGCAATTCAACATACCATACTTATGGAAGGAACTCCCTTGCCTTCCTCTTGCTCTCTTCGAGTACACACCTGTACTCCAAGTAGATCCTGCCTGATACTGCTCCCTGTTGTGTTTCTGTCTATATGACCTTGCACACCTGCAAATCAAACAACGGTTCTGCTCACCTGTGAACCTCGACCTTGCACACACATACACCTACAGATCAACGATCTTACTTACCATGTAGATCTCCTATATAGGCCATACAACTGTGACCAAGATCCTACACTCCTGAAGAACCCAGCTGGCTCTCCAATCCAGCACCAACACACCTGGTACTGAGGCACTAGGAGGAACGCACCATTGCTCTACCTCACATACAGAAGGAGCTTATAATTATTCTCTCTTACTCCCTAACACACTTTTTCAATACAACCATGAGTCTATTATATAGATCTCATCCAAACAATAATTAGACATCTAATTACAATAATTAGATCCGCAGCTCTCAGTCTATAATTAGCCCTGATCATGCAAACACTTGGTTCGTTAGCTAACTGCCCATAATAAATGCAGTCCGAACCACACAGGCGACCGACGCCGGTCCCTGTCTGCCTGGGGGTCACCGACGCCGGCCGATCTCTGACCGACGTCGGTTGCCTTCCTGCCCTATCCTGCCGACGTCGGTTGGCCTGACCGATGCCAGTGTTCGTGACACTCAGCAACTCATCCTGCAACCTCCTCCGTGTCTGCATCAGTGAAACTTTTAGCTCCACAATCCTAACAATCTCCCACTTGGAGATAAACAGCTGCACTGTACCTGTACCTGTACTCCGTCTAATCTGTTTCCTGGTTTGTATCCCTCTTCAAGCTCCCACCTGAAGACAACCCACCACACATCCCGTGGTGTACCACCTATCATTCGAGTAACCTGCCACATCCGAACCTACAACACTTGTAGTGAAGTCCTGACCCTGCATAGCAACACCTGCTGCCGGTCCCTCTCAAGTACCTGAGAATCTACTTCCCCGAATTGGCTCTTAACTCTCTGATAGCTCCCACTGCATGGGAATACTCAGGTCTATACCAGAACTCATGTGATTTTAGACACTGTATCTGTCCAGCCCTTAGTGTGCTCCAGTTCTGCATCCTGAACCTCGCCAACACCTGATTCACATCAGCTCCCACTCGAGACAAAATCAACCTGTGATCTCCATGCCTCCCATGTCAAAGAATTCCGCTGCTCCAAACTCCTCATGACATGCCACTGAAATAATCTTACCCTTAGCTCAGCAAAACCCTGTATGTACAAACCTGCTAGCTAGCAAATATACCATCCACATACAGCAACAGAATGATGTTGCAATCACCATCCCCCTGGTAAGTCAAATCACAGTAGTTACCCTGACATTGACTGAAGCCATGCTCCGTCCTCCACCTGTCAAAACCTGTACCACTATCCTACAGCTCCATAAGACCATATCCCTGATCTTCTGTCTCACGTATCCGTTCTCTCTATTCTTCTACTAAGGTATCCGTTTGTCTCTGTGCTTTCATACCTGCTGGCAACCCTACCAAAACACACCTGTTTGGTCCTCCTCCAAGGAATCACATCCTCATCCATGCTAAGCTCACACCTGTTTCCTGGATCCTTCCTGCTCTACAATCAGCAACATGTATAAAGAAGAGGAACACGAATTTGAGGGCCTACTTACGCCTTCAGTCCTCCGTATGGGTGTTTGAGACTCCTTGACAACATGCTGTCCACCCAAAATTTGTTACAGTGACCGACCTCGGTCACTCCACAGTCTGCATCCGACCGACGTCGGTTCCATGCGTCTGTACCTGACTACCAACCTGCCAGCGCTGGTGTCCCTGCTACCGACGTCGGTCCTCTGACCGACATCGGTCTTACATACTACCGACGTCGGTCTTACCCTGCCCGACATCGTCGGCTTCGGTCTGCACATGACCGACATCGGCACCTGTCTGTTTGACGCCGGTTCCTCTTGACCGACATCGGTACCTGTGTTCGCCTGTGAGTGATGACTTTTTACCCGCGAGCTTCTTTGAATCAAAACCCATGTCCAAACTGCCCTGCTCAGAAGTATCCAGCCACATCCACTGGGTTCTGTCCGCCATCTCCTCCATAAACACCAAGGCTTTCCAGTTCTTAAGCCTGTCAAATATATCTGTCTTCCGCTTAAGAACATGCATCTCCTTCCTGCTCATGTGACCAAGCCTATGAAGCCACGTCTCTGCAACAAAAGAAGAATCAGTAATATAAACAAGTAGATAAAGAATACCTGTTTTCTTACCACCAGCTAATTCAAGTGCATCTGCTGTGAGAGTTCTTGTGCATCTCTCATCACCCAATCTTTCTGAAGAAATTAGCCATATCTCTGAACCTGGGACCTGCATGACCTTCATCAACCCCTGTGTGTTGGCCGCCTGCAATTTCAGCTTCACTTCCCCTTTGCCAATTCTTTGGCAAGGCTTACCAGCTCCTCTACCTAGGGCTGCATGGAAAGAGGCAACCGAATCTTTTATCCAAGATTCAACTTTATCCAAGAAACCTCCAAGAACATCCTGTGAAATAACACCTGCAACATCTGCTTCTTCAGTTTCTTCATGCTGATCTGCTACCGACCAACAATAATCTTTTACCTGCTCTTTCTTTCCATAGGACCGTGAGTGACCATCTGTGCTTTTCAACTCCTCCATTCTTAGCTTACTTTGATCTGCTGTTGCTCTACTCCCACTCGATCAGAAACCCCTGAGAGTGCCCTGTAACCAAACACAAAACCTGCTTCCTCCAACCTTAGCTCTGATACCACTTGTTGGGAGAAGATAAACCGGAAGCACACAATTTGATTACCAAACCAAGCAACTTAATATGCGGAAATTAACCAGATTCACCAAGTAACTAGAATTCAGAATAACACATGATATGAGAGACAATACACAACTTGTATTAACACTTTATACAGAAAAGAATACAATAAAGAAGATGCCACTTCTTCTCCACCACCTTACAGAGGTTTCCCACACCTCAAGTGAACAGTAATTCTTCTCCCCAAAGCTCTCCCTCTCAGGTCCCAACACCCAACTCAAATACAGAGTTGGTGTTCACCTCCCGTGCTCCATGCACAACACAAGTGCTCCACGCACTCCACAAGCACTCCACGTGCTCCACAAGTACTCAAGGTACTTCAAGTAGATCTCCCATGAATCTGCAACAACCTGCAATTCAACAGACCATACTTATGGAAGGAACTCCCTTGCCTTCCTCTTGCTCTCTCTGAGTACACACCTGTACTCCAAGTAGATCCTGCCTAATACTGCTCCCTGTTGTGTTGATGTCTATATGACCTTGCACACCTGCAAATCAAACAACGGTTCTGCTCACCTGTGAACCTCGACCTTGCACACACATACACCTGCAGATCAACGATCTTACTTACCATGTAGATCTCCTATATAGGCCATACAACTGTGACCAAGATACTACACTCCTAAAGAACCCAGCTGGCTCTCCAATCCAGCACCAACACACCTGGTACTGAGGCACTAGGAGGAACGCACCATTGCTCTACCTCACATACAGAAGGAGCTTATAATTATTCTCTCTTACTCCCTAGCACACTTTTCCAATACAACCATGAGTCTATTATATAGATCTCATCCAAACAATAATTAGACATCTAATTACAATAATTAGATCCGCAGCTCTCAGTCTATAATTAGCCCTGATCATGCAAACACTTGGTTCGTTAGCTAACTGCCCGTAATAAACGCAGTCTGAACTACACAGGCGACCGACGCCGGTCCCTGTCCGCCTGGGGGTCACCGACGCCGGCCGATCTCTGACCGACGTCGGTTGCCTTCCTGCCCTATCCTACCGACGTCGGTTGGCTTGACCGACGCCGGTGTCTGTGACACTCAGCAACTCATCCTGCAACCTCCTCCGTGTCTGCATCAGTGAAGCTTTTAGCTCCACAATCCTAACATCCCTCTTCAAGATCACTCTTGAAGACCAACCACCACAAAACATGTGGTACAACACTTGTCATCCAAATCACCTGCCACATCCACATCTACAAACCATGTAGAAAATAACTTGAACCTGCATAGCATGTGCACCTACTGCTGGTCCCTCTAAGAATCCACTGAACTGCCCTCCAATGATTCTTTCCTGGATTGGCTCCTAACTTGTGACAACTCTCACTGCTTGGGAAAACTTAGGTCTAGTACATACCATGCACTTAACCTCGTTATGTGAATCAAGACACTGTTCTATGAACTGTCTAACCATCGGCGTGCTAACCGATTTCACACAATCATCCTGAAACAAAGTCAACCTGTGACCTTCCATGTCCCTAGAACACACTCATGCCAAAGAATCTTACTGCTCCCAGATTCCTCATGACATACTTCTGAACTAGCTTTACCTTTAGTTCAGCAACTCCCTGTATATGTAATCCTGCAAAAAGCACATCATACAGTAATAGGATAATGTAGCTAATATTATCTAACCTGGTAAAGAGAAACACAATGATCAAACCTTCATTACCCTACAACTTATACAAGACCATATACCCTGGCCTTCTGTCTCACGTATCCATTCCCGCTCTTCTTCATCCTGAACATCCATTCGTCTCTTAGTGCTTACTTCCAGCTGGCAACTCCACCCAAAACTCCTGTTTGGTTCTTCTCCAAAGAATCACATCCTTCATCCATGCCAAGCTCCCACTGTTTCCTGGATCTACCTGCTCTGCTTCTTTAATAACTTCTTGGTTCTTTACCATAAGTGAGCAACAAGTAGTGTAAAGAAGGGAAATGACGAATTTGAGGCTTACTTACCCTTTAAGTCCTCCATATGGGTGCTTGAGACTCCTTGACAGCTTGCTGTCCACCCAAAATTCATCTCAATGACCGATGTCGGTCACATCTCAGTCTGCACCTGACCGATGTCGGTTCCTTGCGACTACCTCGTCACCGACGTCAGTTCCCCACAGCCGACACCAGTGTTTATCTGTCCTTGAGTCATCGACATCGGGCTACACATAGCCGACATCAGTCCCTGTCTGGATGCCGACGCTGATTTTCTAGCTGACATCGGTCTCTATGTTTTGCTTGTGAGAACTGACTTCTACCCGTGAGCGCCTTTTGGATCAAACCCTTGTCCAAATCACCCTTGCTCTGCTCAGAACTCTTCTACCCCTTGTGCTGAACTCTGTCTGTCACCTTCTCCTTGAAAACCAAAGCTTTCCTGTTCTTGTCACGAACATCAGATTCCTCAAGAAACGTTACCTTTTTCTTCTGCATACAGAAATCTCAATCTATGCTCTTCAAATCCGGAAGCATACCCTTTGACTCAAGAACATGCATCTCCTTCTTATTCATGTGACCAAGCCTATTAAGCCACATCTTCGAATCTACAGCTGAAGTAGATAACCCAAAAAGAGAATCAGTAATACAATTAGATAGATAAATCATACCTACTTTCTTACCTCTTGCTATAACAATTGCACCCTTGGTAACCTTCCAAGAGTCCGCTGTGAGAGTTACTGTGCAACCCTCATCACCCAAACTTCTTATAGAAATCAAATTTTGATCCAAAACTGGGACATGCATGACCTCCTTTAACACCCATGTGTTACCTATCTGCAATTTCAGCTTCACTTTCCCTTTGCCAACCATTTGAAAAGGCTTACCATCCCATAAACAAATTCCTCCAAAGTCTCCCTGGACATACTCATGAAAAAATTCCCTATTTGGGGATGCATGAAAAGAGGCACCAAAATCTAAAACCCAAGATTCTACTTTATCTAAAGAACATACCAGAGCATCTTGTGCAATAATACCTGCATCACCTACTTCTTCTTCATGTCCTTCATGCTGATCTTCACCTGACCTGCAATCTCTCTTTAAGTGCCCTTGCTTTCCACACTTCCAGCAGGTTATTCTGCCATACTTGGACTTGGATCTCCTGCCTATCTTGGACCTTGATCTCCCACGCTCTATCTTCTCTCTTTGCCTTCCTCTGCCTTCAACACTCAAAGCATTCCCTGATGATTCACCTGTGCTTTTCATGCGTATCTCTTCATTCAAGATCACACTCACAACATCATCCACTTTTAAGATTTTTGAAGCAGATGCAGTATTAGAAACTGCCATTACCAAACTCTCCCAACTTTCAGGTAATGAACATAAGATTAAGAGAGCCTTAATTTCATCATCAAAATCAATATTGATTGAACTTAACTGGTTTACCAAACCATGGAAATCACTAAGATGACTATAAACAGATCCACCTTCCAACATTTGCAAATTAAATAATTACTTCATAAGAAATACCTTATTCGAAGCTGAGGGTTTTTCGTATAAATTTTCCAAAGATTCCATCAACTCTACCGTTGTCTTAGCGTGTGATAAGTTGAAAATCACAGACGATGTAAGACTCAACCTTATAGATCCCAGAGCCTTCCGATCAAGAACCTCCCATTCTTCATCCTTCATATCTTGGGGCTTGCAATCAACTCCACCCAACGGTAAGTAAAATTCTTTCTGATACAGATAATCTTCAATCTGCATCCTCCATAATTGATAGTTCTTGCCATTAAACTTCTCCATCTGTAGCTTACTTTCTTCTGCCATTGCTCTACTCCCACTCAAACAAAAACCCCTGTGAGTAACCTGTAATCAGCACACACTAACCAGATCTGATACAACCTATTAGTATCCCAACCTAAAAGCTCTGATACCAGTTGTCGGGGAATCCAAGAACAACACACCTTGTTCTGATCCCACTTGTTATGATCTTGCTCCTCAGAAAGAGCACAATATGATTACCAAACTTAAGCAATTAAACATGCGGAAATATCCAGAAGTAACAAGTAACTAGAATTCACAAATAACACAGAATATGAGAGACAATATACAATCTTGTATTAATACTTGTACAGAAAAGAATACAATAAAAGAGACACCACACTCTTCCACCTTACAGAGGCTTGTCACACCTCAAGTGTAGAGTAATTCTTCTTCAAAACACTCTCCTACCAAAAATGGTCTCAACACACAACTCACACACAGAATTGGTGTTCACCTCTCCAACCAGTCAGTAATAACCCTGCCAGTACCCAAGCACTCTAAAGTACTTCAAGTAGATCTCCCATGAACCTGTAACCTGCAATTCAACTGAACATACTTACACATGTAGATCTCCTATGAGCTTGCAACAACCTGCAACTCAATGATCTTACAATGGAAGGATCTTCCTTGCCTTCCTTTCTAGCTCATGATAACAATACATGCCAATGGGTCTATAAATAGATCCCACACTTAAACAATAACTTAGACTCTTAGTTTACTAATAATAGACACACAGCTCAAGACTCAAAATAACCTTTACATGCAAACACTCAGTTCAACTAACTAACTGTTCGTGCAACGAACAATTTTGGAACACACAAGCGGCCGACGTCGGTCCCTGTCTAACTGGTGCTGACCGACGTCGGCTGACTCCCTGCTGACGCCGGTTGCCTTCTGCATTCATCATGACCGATGTTGGTCATACTGTCGACACCGGTACTTTTGGAACTTCAGCAACCTTCTCTTCATCTGCATAGTTGAAGCTTTTAGCTCCACAACCTAACATTGGACTCATTACCATAAACAAGTGAATAAAGGGTTGCCCTTGTGGGTGTGTGGATCTTAGTGGAATATGCCCAGAGGGTGGGATAAAGTTGTGTATGTTAGTCAAGACCAAATATGTGGACAACTCATTTAATCATTTTAAGAATAATTTTATTTGTTTCATCTACTTTGTGTAGGTAGTATGGACAGGATCACTTGCATTTTATATGGTAAGTATTGTAAATGGCCTTGACTTCTTTGTTCTTGAATGATTTTTTGTTATTATAGATGATAGTGAAATGGATTCTAAAATGACAAATAATATGGTTCAATATAAACTTGGATATTTGTTTGCAAGTTGCATATGTTAGGGGCATTGCTTCAATCCACTTAATAAAACATTTGGTATTAGCAAAGATGTGCTTGTGGCCATCTGATGAATTAGGATTTATCTTTCCAATGAGATATAACCCCAACGTGGAAAATGGCTAAGGCATTGTAACAAGTTGCAAATCTTGTGAAGGACTATGGATAAGATCACCATGTTTTTCTCAAGGCATGCATTTCTTAATGATTTAACTGTTTAGGGTTTTACTAAGTAAATCATATGTTTGCTTAAAGGGTTGGGTCTATAGTATATCTAGAATAAATTGGAATTAATTGATTCTATGTATCTTTATAAAAATAGTAAATACCAGGAGAAATGGACTTATCTAGACATGAACATAGTTTCTCACTAATCTAAATACTGGAGATGATTGAGTAGATAGAGATGAATTTTTTATCTCTACATTATTTTTTATGATCTAGCTTAAGATAGTAGTGCCCCCCTTAAGACAATAGTGCCATATGGTGCTAATGTCCAAATTTGGTGTTAGTATCTCTCCTGTAATGATTGTTTGCAACTATTGAGGGATATAAGGGTGTTCCTGAGGCTCTTATAGGTGATTTATTACCACATGGAGGTTCGTCTATGTCACTGTTTGGGCTGATTCTTCTCCAAAACCTTGTTGAATACCTACACACATGAAATAATGAAATAATAAAATGTAAAAGCAAAGGAAAACTTGGGTTGTGGGATGTTACAATCACCCGGAGTATAACCTCTATTGCCTTAACTGCTACCTACATTAACCCTAATGATAGGGGTCTCAAATCTCATGTAGTTCTCCCTTAGAAAATGTGCACCATCAAATTACACAATATTCTAGGATGAATTTTGACTAAGCCCTTCTTCGATAAAATATGCAAATGTTTAGTTATGAATGTTGAGTAGTGTGTGCAGTATTTGAGTTACATTATTGATTAATTTTATGCAATAAGTGCCAAAATAGTAAGTGTTAGATGTAAAATGCTTTATGAAGCTCTTTATATAGGAGGATCTTTGTTATGAATATAATACCTTGTTCGTCAGTTGACATGTCATGAAAATGATATAAAAAACATAAGAGAAGTTTCGAGACTCGAACATGGGTGAAAGGGCCCATCAAACACTGAATGCAAAATTGGACAGTAGCATCATGTGGTGTTATTATCCTCAAAATGGTGCTAATGTCCAAGGGCTAAAAATTGAGTGAAAATCAAAGGTAACAAGCTAGGGGCGGATTGGGAAAAGGTGACCAGTGACTGTTAGGGGTGATAAAATAGTGAGAAAAAGACAAAGGAAAGATCAAAAGACTCAAGGTGACCAAATGAATAAGGACTATAAACATCACTAAGACCCTTTGTGTGAAAGAGCAACAAAAGACATATCACTTGTGGTTGTTTGACCAAATTAGGGTGTTTACATTTGCCCCCCTTTTATTCTAGTAATGCAATGAAATTTAAGTAATAGATTAAATGAAAATAGAAAAGCATACCTGTACTTACTTGTGTGAATGTAATCTAGATTTTTCCCACTTCTTGGCCAGAGAAGTGGATGTGAGTTGGAGTGATATATATGATAGGAAACATATACTATAAATGCTACTTTACTAAAACTGAGTGTGTAAACTAAATGCATGGAAAAACAAGGCTTACTTTCCCCAACTCTAAATCTGAGTATTGTAAGCTACAAGTGTGGAGAAAAAAGGCTCAATTTCCCCCACTCTAAATTTGAGTAATGTGAATTGAATGTGTGGAGAAACAAGACTCACTTGCCCCCACTCTAAATTTGAGTAATGTGAATTGAAGGTGTGGAGAAAAAAAACTCAATTACCCCCACTCTAAATCTGAGTAATGGGAAATAAGTTTGGTGTGCTACTATGGATCAACTGCTACATATAGCCCTATGATCCAAATTGGAGAAAACTGGGTGATGATACTACTGACAATACAGGTGAATCTGAAATTGGGAACCAAGAACATGTGTTATGCATCATGCCCCCTAATTCTAATATCTAAGTGATATAACTATGTATCTAAATATTTGAATGAGTTGGTATACTTGTGCGAATGTTGTATATCTGCATAGAGTGTATATATGAATACTTATGTAGACTTGTGTGTCTGTACATCTGAAAATCTAACTCTAAATTCTTATGTAAACTTGTGTAGATTTGTGTGTCTGTATCTCTTAATACTTGTATAAACCTATATAGACCTGAATGTCATTATCTATGGATAAACTATGCATTTGAATGCCTATGTAAACCTGTTTGTTTACATATCTAAAAATATATCTCTGAATGCCTGTGTAAAACTTATCTATGTCTCTATATAAGTTGTGCATCTGAATGCTTATGTAAACCAATGTAGACCTATATGTTTTTATTTTTTAATGCCTGTGTAAACCTATGTAGACCTCTATGTTTGTATATCTAAAAATCTATAACTCTAGATACCCATATGTTTGAAAGATCTTAATATAACTTCATGTGTCTGAAACAATCTATGCATATTTTCCCCCCTTTGGTGAGAGAGCTAAGACTGTGATGAGGATATGTGAACAAAAGTGGTATCTATTGTGATGGTGGTTACTTGGTAACTTTGATGTATTAGGGTTGAATAATGTATTGATTGCGTCAAAGTTTGATAACTTAGTGTGTAGTTGTAAAGGTACTTGATTTGATGAATGGTTAATAGAATGTAATTGTTTTTGTTATTTTATAGGTTTTAAAATAATGAAATTATTGGTTTTACTAATATGAGATAGGGTATATCAGTATCAATTCCCATGCGCAAGAAATGGTTCGTGAATCAAAGCTATAGTTCTTAAGATATGGAAATAACAAGATAGTTGTATTAATTAGCAAAATTGGTGCGCTAGGGCAACCTTAAAAGGATGGCATTCAGTAAGTGATGACTTAAATAGGTCATTTTGAATCATTATCAATTTATTTGCATTGTTTGGATTCAGAGTAATCTTGAGCTCGAGAAAGAAAAACATGTCGAGGAGACGGGATGCTAGATTCTTAGGCTATGAGGAGGTCAAAGCACATATTCAGGTCGAGGAAGAGGTGCACCTAGTATGGGATGCAAAATTTTCCTATTTTTTATCATTTAGTTATTTATATTAGTGATTTTGTTGGTAAAAGGCTAGTTTTGGCTAGTTTTGCAAAATATGGCACGACTTTCCTAATCTGGGCGCTAGTGTCTAGTTTCAGGCACTACTATCTAGAGTGTGGTGCTAATGTCCAACACCATTGTCCTTTGGGCAGTATTAGTGTCCCATAGGACCTAGATATGGTGTTTAACATTAACTAGTTTCTAAATTCTATTGTCATTTGTAATTATTAATTCTTGTTTGACTGATGTTAGATTTGGTAATGTTTGTCATTTGATGCTCATATGAGGGATTTTTGTGTTAGTCATATGATGGAAACTATTTGGGGTTTGCCCTTATTTGAGGTAGAGATAGATGTGCTTGATAGAACAGAGTAATGACACGTGGCTTTCTTAGAACCTATGCTCTAGGATAAACATATAATCATTGCACTGTGTGAGAGGTGGAATGTAGATACGTGCACATTTTAGCTATATATGGGTGAAATTATCGTGACATTAGAGGATGTGTATAGGATCTTATGGTTGTCAATTACAGTCATATAAAATGTAAAAAATTGGTAGTTTGAGTGTGGCTTGCAACACCCCATCCATAGGTCCTTTTGTCATATTCTTGCTACCCTTCTAGACACCTTTTTGCTCATTACCAGTCATCCATAACCTTCTAAAGGGTCATTCCATCTCAGCCAAATAACATTCCCTATACAAATCATGCCCCCCTATGTCCCAAGCCTGTAGGACAGGAGTGATGAATTCAAACTACAACATCAGACACCAAAGTGTCCACATTATGATAGTCCTATCCATTTGCATTTTGAGCCTCAATGGTCATTTCCATCTGGTCCTTATCCTTAATTAGGTCAGCTTAGCGAGAATACATTTGGGCCATGGCCAATTATTCCTTATAAAATCTCACTCAAAGCTCATTAACAAGGGAGGTGACCAAAATTACAAAGCAAACAAGAATACAAACACATCTGACGAGTGTCGTTTAAATCTTCATTTAATCAATGTTCAATTGATGTCTTATCAATCAGCGCTGGTGTCCAAAGCTGTCTACAGTAAGGTGCAGGATGGTACATTTAGAAGTCTGCTTATGCAGGTGTTTGATGGTCCTATTCTAACTTTGACTAAAGAAAGAAATGTGTCTTAAACTACTTGATTCACTCTTTTGCTGAAAAAAAAAGATGTAACTATTTAATCAAATAAATCCACTCTTTTGATTTAAAGTAAAATCACACTCCTATTTACACTTGCATGGAAATGAAGATGTTTAAATTAAAAAGGAAATTTGATTCACACATTTGCTGTAAAAGAAAACACACTTTGCTTAGAAAGGAAATGACTTTGGAATAAGGAAATGCCTTTTGAATTGTGAATTTGTTTTGATGTTTTATGAATGAATGAAAACATTAGCAAAATTTTGATTAGTTATAACAAATATTTGATACAACATAACATAAATATCATACATAGTTCCTGGTTCCAAGGAGAGTGGGCCCTTGCTCCTCTCAGACTCAGGAACAAAGATTAATCAATGATAGAAATTGAAGTGATAATTCATAAAAATGAAATGATTATAATCTGTCTAAACCCTGTAATATACTTATACGTATCTTTCATCTATTATCTTCCTCTTTTTAATAACAAAAGTCTTACATTTTATATTAATATAATCAACTCAAAATAGGATGCAAAGAGATAAGATTTCTTGGTTGATCCACTCATCCAAAAATAGGAGATTGGATTTCCAAGAGATCTAATTATTCTAATGAAATAGATATACTATCCTAAAATATTCATAAGATCCATATATATACAATTTTATCAAAATCAAATCCTACAAAATAGTAGGCGAGTATTTTCTTCATTTAACTCCAACTGGGATGATTCTCTCTCATCTTCTTTGCCTACCAGCTTCCCTATTTGTAGCTTTGTCTTTATAGAATCCACAAAATTGACTCTGTAGAGTTGGTAGGAACGAGCCTGCAGAGTTCGTAGAAACAAGCCTGCGAAGTCTGTAGAAACAATCCTACAAAATCCGTAGAAACAAGCCTGTAGAGTCTGTAGAAATAAGACATCTGTGTGAGTTTGTATTTCTGCTAAATGGAGATCAAAATTGAACTTTCACTATACATCAGCTGTGTCTTCTTTTTTAGCATTATTTACAACAAAAATCACTAAAAGATGCTATGTATTAGACATTAACGACAAAGAAAAGGTTTAGTCTTTAGTTCAATATAAACAAGACAAATATCTACTTTCCATGTAATAACTATCTAAAAATCTATGATTTGCATAAGATAATATCATTAGAGGGATGAATTAAGAGAAATAAAATGTCAATAATGAGCCATATTTTGAGCTCATCATCTCTCCCAGGATTTACCTTTTACAAGTCCTATTGCAAACATTCATTGGCGTTCATAGCTCTAGCATCTACTTTTCACACTTTGACTCAAATCATAGTCATCATATTCATTTTTTATATGATTGTCTAAATTGATTGTAAACCCTTGATGTTCTCAAATCATTTGTTTCCATATATTGAATTGCTCCTCTGATTGTTGAGCCCAACTCTGCCATCCCAGAATAGGTATGATCAACAAAGGGGGTCTTTATCTCATGCCAATACATTTCTTTTCTTATCTAGAGTTTAATACCTTTATTAAGATTTCCAAAATTGAGGTAGCTCTCCTCATACTCCATCTTAAGTTATTTGGAGACATGACCTCTCATCTTCTAAGAGATACTGAAAGTTGGTCCCACCTTTTCACACTTACAGTTACCACTGAATCAAAACTTTGTCTTGAAAATAAGTCAAAAGAAACAACATAATCATAAAAATCTTGTAAATAATGAGTTTTAACTTCATCGCTTAAACAACCACAATTAAAATTTTGTCTGATCAATTTGGGGATAGGAAAGGTTGGTCTGATACACAATCTTGTAGTCTTAACATGATTTGTATACTCCTCAAATCTACTTTTCCATGCTAGTTGATTTTTGAATGTAGAATGCAATGCCCTTAGTTGAAATTCTCCTACATGAAGGTTTATCAAGAACTTATTGTGCTCATGGTCTCCTAGGATCAAATCATGAAAATAAAATTCACAAAGCAAATCCTGTTAATTAGGTTCAGTACTATAGAAAATTTTCAAAAATGTTGTTGGCTATAAAATCTTGTAAGGAAGATGACAAGAGATCTTCAGAAGCTACCATCTATAAAATTGTTCAAATAAAAAAAAACTATATGCAGGAGAAGGATTCCTAAATGCCAAAAGAGATTCCCTTAATGTGCATGCATCCTGCAAATTTTCTTCTAAATTTTGGACTTTAGCTTCTAATTCTATCTTTTCATTTCACAATATTTTGTTTGAAGAAGTTGCAACTTTGTTTTTTTGTTTAAGTATGGAATATGCTTCTTCAATTTGATTTAGCATTTGCAAGGTAGGAATACCTAGACAACTTGTTTGACAACTTCGGTCAACAAATACCTTATGAGGGGAACGTGTAACATTAGAAGGTGTTTTGGAAGAGTTTACCAAACTTTGTAATCTCCTATTCTCCTTCTTCAAATTTTCTACATATATCTAGAGGTCTATTTGTTCATTTTCATTTTTCTTTATTGTTTCTTCTAATATGTGAACTTCTGTTGCATATTGGTAGATGTTATGTCCAATTTTTGCACCAACAATGAGTTGAGATGATCCTTATTCCGCATTTGATTGATCAAGTCAGCAATGTCAATTATTTATCATTGCTCTAGAGCTTGAGCTTGAAAAAGCTTCAAGGTTCACTACATATCATGATCATTTAGATTGGATGACTGTCTTTTCTCATTTGTGCATATAGTTTTTCCTTTATTCATTGCAGTTTCAACTAAAACATGTGGTTGTCCTGCCATACTTGATTCCTCTGACGTGAATGGCTCTTCTCTTGGAATTGGCTCCTCTATTATGATTAGAGAGTTCTTTTTGAAAGGAGTTTTTTCAACATCAGCAACTTTAGGGATACTTTGATGTATGGGGGAATGAGATACCTTTTTAAGACTATCTAGAATGTCTACATCCTCTTATTCATCTTCATCTATCAAAATTAACCTTCTCCTTCTTTTGGTCACTCTCTAAGCTACACTTGGTTGTCTTTCCTTTTCAATCATTAAACTCTCCATCTTCTCAAGTTCTGTAGCAACCTTTCATTTCAACTTTCATCTTCCTGATAAGGAAATTGGTTGTACTATAGATTCTTGAGGTTCTTGTATTGACCTTGAAACTATAGGGATTTGAGACTTTGTGATTCTTCTTGAAGAAGAATAAGAAGGGATTTATGTTGAGACTACAGTCTATGATTTATTTTTTGGAGTTGTTTTCTCAACTAATGAAACTAGTGGAGATAAATGTTCCTGTGGTAAATTTGAGCTTTCTTGTACAGGAAAATGTAGAATACTATTATAAAATTCCTCTTAGACCTCTTGTCCTTGCTGAAGGAAGTGATGTTGGATAATTAGGTGAATAAGGCCATTGTGCCTAAGAGTAGCTTTAGGAGTTGTAGTCATAATCTAAAGGGCACCATATAAGAAAGATGGGAAGTTAATCTTGTAATAAGGATTTTGCCTCTCATACTTAAGGTGTATTAATATTTTTCTGGCGTCTCCTCCTAAAAGACTATTTTTCCCCTCACAAATGATATACTTGAGTACCCACTTGGCTATAGATTTCCAAGGTTCAGGAAGTGAATTTATACAAATCACTTTTGATTTTCCCTTGGAATCTATTAGACATGAAGTCTCAGTCTGCTCATTACCATTAAACTAAATAATTAAATCACTAAATGGAATTCTATCTATCACTCTCATTCCCTTGTCTGGAACCTATATGATTTGACTTATAATTTGAGTTGAAATAGGAATAACAATGCCTTTAACAACTGAAAACTCAGGGATGATATTAGTGATGAATTATCTTACCATTGTTTCATGGAAACCTTGGAACTTTTCAATGAAAGCTAGCCAGCCATTTTCTCTAAATACTCCCATAGAAGCTTTGTCTTTGTGAAACTTTGTTGCATTTTTTGGTTTTGATCTCATTTTTTGTCCCATTTTTACTCGGTTTTACAGATAACTCTATTTATTTAACTCGAATTAGGGCTTAGATCAGCTTCTATTAAAATTTATAGGCAACAAACAATGAGGGTCTATAGAAATGAAATGTTTTGTGTGAAACTCCACAGCTTCATGAGTCTGTAGTTTGATATGATTACTTATACAGTTCAACACGACACATTTCTATGAAGTGTGTAAGTCATTTTGTTAATTTATTATAAATGGAATGAAATGATAATGTAACACTATGATGATGACAATGATTTATTATTTCATTTAGAACCCCTTTATGGTGTTCCATCATTATAATTATTGATGATGCAATTGATTGTACTAAAGCTGCACACTTATCCATACACCTTTGGCAGTTTGTTTGCATGCTTATCCATTATGGTATGTGTCATGTCATTCCATTTTGGAAGGCTCAAGTTTGGGTCATCTCCATAGAATAAATATTAATTAAATCAAAGATAATTAATTAATTAAACATAAATAAATAGAATATATGTCTCACTTACTTTTGACTTCAGATTTATCCTTTGCTCGCCATTTGTCCAGCATAAATAAGTTTACATGAATTAGTCAATAGATGTTGAAAGAACAACTTTTATTGCATGGAAAGAATAAATCATAATGACATCATAATATTCTCTTATTTATTTATTTATTTATTTATATATTTTGTTTTTCCCCTTTGACCAGCCATTGTTGGTTTTCTAGCCAAAGCTCTTTTTGCAATACATAGCCAGCCAACAAGCTGGTTTTTTGGGCATGCATTGTCAATAGTGTCCCTAGAAGGATTTTCACTATTGATATTTATTTATTATTTTTTATTTTTTAATATGCAAGATCATCAAAGAGTAGATTCTCTAGAAGAAGCAGATATCCTTCAGAGTAGCTACTTGATTTGAAGCAGTTTCCTTAGAACAAGCAGAGTCCTCCAGAAAGGCTACTTGATCTTTTATCTGTTGAACAAATTCTTTTTTATTGAGAGGTTTTTGATAAAGCTTAAATCTATGTCCATTGACTAACAAAGCTCTTCTACTATCATTAATAGGTATTAACTTAACATAACCATTTTCGAAGACCTCCTCAATTTGATAAGGTGTCAACCACCTCGTTTGTAGTTTTCCTTTAAACTGTGGAAATTTGGAATCAAACAACAGTGTCTAATCTCCTTTCTAAAAAAATTATTGCTTGATCTGTGAATCATGCCAAACTTTTCTTTGATGTTGTACCAATTCAGTTCTTTGTAGTGCTTCCATCCTCATCTCATCAAGTTGATTAAGCTGTAAGAGTCTTATTTTCTATATTTTTTCTAATTCATTCCCTACTTTTACAACTGTTTTCAAAGTTTGTAATTCAAATTCAATAGAGAATAAGGGTTTCTTACCATAAATCAATTCATAAAGTGAAAATCTAGTTATTGTTTTCCAAGTAGTATTATAGGCCCAAACAGCATATGGTACTTTATCTGCCCAATCCTTTCTGTTGGAATTAACAAGCTTGGTTAAAATGGTTTCTAGTTCTCTGTTGGTGACTTCAACTTGCCTATTAACCTGTGAATGTTATAGAGATGTTTTTCTATGTTGAGTTTGATATACTTAAATAAAGTGTTTTATCATGTTTGATATGAACTACGGTTCTTGATCTAAGACTGTCTCCCCTAGAACATCAAATCATTGCATGATTTTGAAATATAAGAAATCAATTACCATCTCTTCTTGTGCATGAGTTAATACTTCCACTTCTACCCACTTGGTCACATAGTCTATACATATTAGGAGATATTCTTTTCCTCTGAAAGGAGGATCTACAAGACTTATAAAATCAATTTCCCATTTCTCAAATAGTTATAAAACCAATTAAGGATGAGGGTGCAGAGGCATCTCTATTGAAAGAGTAGGCTAACCAATTCTCTTACAAGCATCACAGTGTTTGACATATCTTTTTACTTGCTGATGAAGGTGAGGCCAATAGTAACTTGCTCCTAAGATTTTGTGTATGGTTCTTTAAGCTGAGTAATGACCTCCTCCTAGTTTATCATGACAAACTTTGATGATATCATAAGCTTCAACATTTGTCACACACCTATGAAACAAATGGTCAAGTCCATGTTTGAATATCATTTCGTTAATCCATTTAAAAGAAGAACTTTCTTTGATAAAACATTTCTTTTCTTTTTGTGAAAATTGCAGAGAAAACTTCCATGTGGTGAGATAATTGGCTATATCAGCAAACCATAGAAATTTTGATAAAATAACAAATAGTTGTTCATCTATAAAATCATCTTCCACTGGTTTTTTTTCACATGTAATGTTAATTCTTAATAAAAAATCAGCAACCATATTAGACTTCCCTAGTTTATCTATAATAATAACATCAAATTCTTGTAAGAGCAACAACCATCTAATAATCCTACCTCCCAAAATTAGTTTGTTGGTAAGATATCTAATAGGTAAATGTTCTGTTTAGACAAATACCTTATAGCTTGTTATGTAGTGTTTGAATTTATTAATTGTATCGACTACAGCTATGAATTCTCTCTCAGTTGTAGTGTAGTTTCTTTCAGCAAGTGTCATGTTTTTGCTAATATAATATATAACATACATGTTATCATCTTCATATTTTTGTCCAAGAAATGCTCTAATTACTATATTGGAAGCATCCGTGTATATATGGAATGGTTGAGTCCAATCTAGTCCTCTCAATACTAGAGCAGTAACGAGTTTAGCTTTGATGGTCTCAAAGGCCTGTTGGCAACTATCACTCCATTTGAATATACTATCCTTTGTAAGCAAGGTAAATATAGGGGAAGCTATTTGGCTAAAATTATCTATGAAGCATATGTAGTAACCAGTGTCCCAAAAAACTCTTAATTTTAGTTTGTGTTTATGGGATGGCTAAGTTGGAGAATATTTCAACCTTCTTTGGATCTACTTGAATGTCTTTTGCATAAATATGGTGTCTCAACACTATTCCTTCATCCATCATGAACAAATATTTCTCATGGCTCAAAGATAATTGATTTTCTTCACATCTGATCAATACTTTTTCCAAGTTGGTAAGATCCACTTCATAAGTTCCACCATGAACGATGAAATCATCCATATATACTTCAACATAATCATTTGTAAGGTCAGAGAATATTGCCAAAACTACTTTTTGGAAGGTTGTTGGGGCATTACAGAGTCCAAATAGGAGTACTTGGTAAGCAATTGTTCCCCAAGGGTAGGTAAATATAGTTTTATCTTGATCTTCAACTGCCACCATTATTTGGTTATACCCACTAAACCCATCTAGGAAAAAAAAATCTTGCCAAGTTGTTAAGAACTTCATCAATGAAAGGTAAAGGAAAATAATCTCTTAGGGTTGCTTTGTTCAATTCTCTATAATCTATACATACCCTTAATTTTCTATTTTTCTTGGGCACAATTACCAGGGGTGAAGCCCACTGGCTATCTAAGTTGGGGTAGATAAACCCAACTTCCAGTAATTTTTGGATCTCTATTTTGACTATCTCCATTAATGTTGGGTTTATTCTTCTTTGTGGTTGTCTGACTGATTTGAAAGATTCCATGTAAATGTGATGAACGCATATGCTAAGGTGAATTCCCTTCATGTCGGTATAATCCCAAGCAAAAGCCTTGGTATTTCTTTCCAGTACTTCAAAGAGTTGATCTTCCTCTTCATTTGTTAACCAACTATTGATGTTAAAAAACCTTCCAGATAATACCATGATTGGTTTGTGCCTGGATAGTTGGATTCTATTTGTTTGAATTCACTAATCAGTGAGTTCAGAGGACATGGCTGCGAAAGTAGCTTGTGAAACATGGTTACATTATCAACAAACTCTTTTCCAAGAGGAATCAGTCTTGCTAAAGAACAATAGTATGCATATAAAAAATAAGTTTATTATTGTTCTACCGATTTCCACATACTTTTCTGAATCAGTCCATGATAATATGGTGAGAAAACAATAGAAGAAGTAGAAGTGGTAGTTTCATAATATTTTGTCTGACCCAAAAATCTTAAATTGAGGTAGTCCGTAGTTTTTGGACTGGCAGAGTCTGTAGATTCTGGACTGGTAGAGTTCGTAGCTTTTGAACTGGTAGAGTCTGTAACTTTAAGACAGGTAGAGTCCATAGATTCTAGGTATATGTCTCCAGTCAATTCTTTGAAGTGTTTTTTAACTATGATCATAGCTAAAGAGAAAATGTTGTTTGATGTGTTGTCTGATTCATCTACCCAAAGTTCTTGTATGTGATTTGTTGATTATTTTACAGGAGGATACAAAGAGATGCATTTCAATTTTAACCTATAAAAAATGGTCATGTCTCCTGACCTGCAATCAATTAATGCTACTGTAGTATACAATCATGGTCTACCTAGGATTATGGGATATCCTAGATTCTTCATTTTAGGTTGCAAGACCATGAAATCTATTGAATATTCCCAATACTCTATTAGTACTTTAACATTTTCTATAGTCCCTTCTAGTTTAGTTACAGATTGGTCTGCCATTTGAATAATGGTAGTTTTGGGTTGCATGCTTATAAGAGATAATATATAGAGAGTATTAGTTGTCATAACATTAATTATTGCTCCTAAATCTACCAAGACGTCAGGAATTTCTTTACCTCCAATTGTGACTATGATCACTGAGCTTCCTGGTTTGCATATTTTAGAACTAATAGTTTTCCTGCTAATAAATCGGCAAGTTTTTCATCACCATGAATGGTTCTTAGATATTTTGCTTTCCTCCCAGGTGTTTTGATACAAAGGTTTTTTATGTTCTTGTTCAATTCAGGTATATCCCTAATAGCTTGTAGTAGGGGTACCTCAATATTGATCTTTTGCAACTCATGGACCAAGTTTGATTCTGGTTTAATATCAATTTCTCTTAATCGTTCAGGAAAAGGAACTACTAGTGTAGTAGTATTTTCTTTGTTTATTTTAAGGCTCATTTTGATTTTGGCTTCTCTAGTGTTTAATTGAGATGATTTTGTTATTTATTTTTCATTAGGTATCTCAAAAATAAGAACTGAAGGTTTTAATATAGTTTTCCCTAATCTTAAATGTATGTCCGAACAATAAATAGCTTCAACATTCATTGTCTCTTCTTGTCTATTAACATAAATAGGTGCTAGTTATTTATTTATTGGATTTGCTATTGGTTGCGCAAGCATTGAGGGTTGATTGATTTGTCCTTGTTGCTCAATAACTGGGGGTGGCATTATAGTTTGTTATTGAAGTGGTCTTCTTAGTTGGATGAATTGTTGTTGTGGGTTCCACTACATATTCTATTATTAATATTGCTGTGGGACCCATTGTTATTATGGCTATGGTTGTGGTACCATCCATGGGGGTGTTGGCATCCAATCTTGTCTTGCCCATGGATTTTAGATTGATGGAATTTGGGGTTGATTTCAAAAAGGTGAAAGAACTAAAATATTTCATGGTGCTATCTATGGATTAACTGGGTTTCTTGCATTAAACTATACTTGAGCCTGGTTTTGTGGGGCAAAGTTTTATCTCTAGATATAATTTACTTCTTTAATGGACTGGACTTATTTTTTATTTGATTTTTTAAAACAAGTAGAAGGATGCAATGTTTGGTATCATGATCTGTTGCATCACAGATCTCGCATGATGAAACATTGGTTTTATCTAGCGGGCAATCTCTAAGGGCATGTTTCTATCTACACTTAGGATAGTAGATTGCTAAGGGTTCTGTTGCATTTGTCGTAGCTTGAAGGCTATCCAAAGTACTATATAGTGTAACCAGAATATTCATTTTTATATTAGCAAATTCTTCCATTAGCTTACCCACTTCATTAGATTTCCCAAACCTTCCTCTCTTATTTCCATGTTTTTTTTGACAGTACTTGGTATAAAGCTCAAAAACTTGATCGAAATCCAACTTATTTATATCTCCACCTCCCATCAGATTTAAGGTATCTCTAATATCTTTGTCCAACCCTTTTGAGAAAACTAATTTCTGAACTTCTTCAGTGAGTGGATAATTGCTCCTTTTATGAGTGAACATGAATCTATGCAAATAATCCTCTAAAGATTAATCCTCATTCTATTTGATTTTGAAGAAATCCTCTTTTCTTTCTCACACTCAGCAATAATCTTGATACTTATTTAAGAATTTTGTCTCCATATCATCTAATGTTCTAATAGAATTTCCAGGTAAACCCATGAACCATCTTATAGCTACATCTTTAAGTGTAGAGGGAAATAGTTTTAATTTCTGGCTATTTGTTGTGTAATCATAGGTTTAACATAACACCTTAAACTCAAACAGGGAATTGATCGAGATCTTTAGTAGATCTTCCCCTAAAATTTGGCAGATTAGTTGGTGAAATATTTTTCATGGGGGTTTGATCATTAGGATCTACAACAATAGGAAATGAAAAAGTCCTTCTTGGTTGTGCAAGTTGTGGATTTCGTGGATTTGGTTGGAGAGTCATATTTTTTTTCTTCTGATCATGTTTCAAAGATGGGATGATCTTCCCACTGAATATTTGAGGTAACAGTTATAGGTTATTCAAAGTTTTCAAAAAAAAATTCAGCTATGGATTTTTGAAATGCTTCTTCTAAGTGTTTAGCAATTTCTAAATAATGTCTTCCTACAAGAGATTGATCCTAAGAAATTTGTCCTATGGGGCTTGTTTGTGGCAATGGCCTGGTTTCTATCTGAGTTTCTGAAGATTCTTATAGATAGGTTTCACTCGTAACTTCTGGTTCACTACTGAGAGATGTTGAAGGAGTTTCAACTTGTGTTCTTGATGGAAATTTTGGGATGAATTGTCCTTTAGAGTCTCTAGGATGGTACATCAATTTATTGAAGTTTTATGGTTTTTACAAAAAAAAAATTTACTCCAGATCAATAATTATTACCTTACTAATACCTTATTTCCTTGAAAATGGCACCAAAAATGATGAGTGTCATTTAACTCTTCATTTAATCAATGTTCAATTGATGTATTATCAACCAGGGCTGGTGTCCAAAGCTGTCTGCACTAAGGTGTAGGATGGTAGATCTAGAAGTCTGCTTATGGGGGTGTTTGATGGACCTATTCTAACTTTGACTAAAGAAAGAAATGTGCTCTAAACTATTTGATTCACTCTTTTGCTGAAAAGGAAAAGATGTAACTATTTAATCAAATAAGTCCACTCTTTTGCATGAGAGTAAAATCACACTTCTATTTACGCTTGCATGGAAATGGAGACGTTTAACTTAAAAAGAAAAATTGCCTCACACATTTACTGTAAAAGAAAACACACTTTGCCTAGAAAGGAAATGACTTTGGAATAAGGAAATGCCTTTTGAACTGTGAATTTATTTTGATATTTTATGAGTAAATGCAAACATTAGCAAAATTATGATTAGTTATAACAAAGAGTTAATATAACATAACATAAATACCATACACAGTTCTTGGTTCCAAGGAGAGTGGGCCTTTGCTCCTCTCGAACTCAGGAACAAAGATTAATCAATGATAGAAATTGAAGTGATAATTCATAAAACTAAAATGATTAAAATCTATCTAAAACCTGTAATATGCGTGTACATATCTTTCATCTATTATCTTCCTCTTTTTAATAACAAAAGTCTTACATTTTATACTAATATAATCAACTCAAAATAGGATGCAAAGAGATAGGATTTCTTGGTTGATCCACTTATCCAAAATAGGAGATTGGATTTCCAAGAGATCCAATTATTTTGATGAAATAGATATACTATCCTAAAATAGTCCTATGATCCAAATATATACAACTTTATCAAAAACAAATCCTACAAAAAAGTACGCAAGTATTTTCCTCATTTGACTCAAGCTGGAGTGATTCTCTCTCATCTTATCTGGCCACCAGCTTCCCCATTTGTAGCTTTGTCGTTACAAAATCCACAAAATTGACCCTGCAGAGTCGATAGGAATGAACCTACAGAGTCTGTAGAAACAAACCTGTGGAGTCTGTAGAAACAAGCCTGTGGAGTCCATAGAAACAAGTTGTCTGTGTGAGTTCATAGTTCTACTGGATGGAGATCAAAATTGAACTTTCACTATACATTGCTTGTGTCTTCTTCTTGAGCATTCTTCACAATAAAAGTCACTAAAACATGCTATGTATTAGACATTAATGACAAAGTAAAGGTTTAGTCTTTAGTTCAATATAAATAAGACAAATATCTACTTTCTATATAATAGCTATCTAACAATCTATGATTTGCATAAGATAATATCATTAAAGAGATAAATTAAGGGAAATAACATGTCAATAATGAGCTATATTCTGAGCTCATCAATATCACTAAGGAAAATTTCCCTATTCTTTGCACATAATCAGCCAACACAGCTGCAAACCTACTCAAATCCTCATACCAGTCCCTAAGCACCTCAAACACTATCAATTTGGCATTTGCATATGTATCACACTATTTCACAAAGCACACAAGGTGGGATAACTACATATGGCTTCATCCATCTTTAGAGTATTGGTATGTAAGTAGTGTGACCACACAAGGGGTGTGGATTGCATATTCTGTACATCTCTCACGCTAATCCACCCTATTATCAAGTGATTCAAATGTCATTTTATAAAGTATGATGAGGGTTAGGGTTTGAAGACCAAATCAATTCCATAGTGAGATTAATCGAGAACCAGTGCTCAATTTTCTATAGGCACACTCATACAGGCATAACGTAACTACCCAAAACATTTTAGGTCTCTGTGATTATTTTGGACAATAATGACAGGAATGGACAATAATGCTAGACATCAAAGCATCTACTTTTTGATGCTCCAATCCTTTTGCTGAATGAAATCCAGATTTAGGTTTATTACACCTTCCTAGCCCTGCATAGCCATTTTCAACCTTTGTATCAGTCATATCAGTCTATTTTCTATCTAAGTTATATTTCTTCTTGTTTATTATTATTTTTAGAAAGGTGAAAAAGATAAACAATTAAACAAAATAGGATTATATTTATTGCCATATTCTATATTGATTTAATAATCCATACCCTTAACTAAAATAAGACTAAAACCCCATTATTCCAAAATAATTTAAATTGCCAATTTATGGGTAAGGAGTTGTATTACAGGAGGTGACTGGTGTGTGGGCTATACATAAAGCACCTAAGTACTTTTCTGCGATGGCTATGGGTACTCATCATATAGGTAGCCAAAGTAACATACTATTGACCCTGATTGTTATGGTCAATGTTCCATGATTACAAAAGTTTCTAATGGTATTATTGTCATCATTTATTGTAATAGATGGGAATGGTATCTCCATTTTATATAGGATGCATGAGATAGTGTATGATATTGAGCCTCATGACATGATATATTTTTGGGGTCAGACTATGTTGGCTCATCTATACATGGACCTATGTCATTTTACTCAAGAGATGAGTGGTGGAGGTTTTCGTACATCGATACTATTGCATTTTTGGGCGTACGAGCATATAGCAGTGAGTAGGCCAATGTCATATCCACAGGATGGATGATCTTAGACACGGGTATTTACAGCTAGATGGATTGGGATAGGGCATGATCTGAGGATGAGCACTACCTATTGTCAGTAGTTACTAGATGATATGAGAGTGAAGGATATTGTTTGGAGACCCTACAGGGGATATCAGGGATGACCCAAGGATAGTATTTAGTTGAGTCAAATTTCACTGAGATGTTGGATACATGATCAGTAAGATAATGTATGTGAGTGGTTCTAGTATGAGAGTGTTACCTGCCAGCTTGGTGTTGTATAGGATATGGCCTTACCTCTGATAGTGTGGTTGAGGAGTTCTCAAGCTCTTACGAGGCTAGGGAGTAGGCCTAAGCCATGGAATACAGAGTTATTTTCTATGCTAATGACATAAAATGATCTACATATTAAGGTATCATATGTGGATGATACTGGTGTGATTAAGGCCTATTCATCCTTGTGAAATGAGCATAGGTGGGCACCTTTATTATCTAGAAATGGGATGGTTGCAGAGGAGGTACTAGATGTAGAGACCCTGAGGGTTGTGGATGGTAAGTTAGATAGTTTGTTTTCATGTTACTTGCAATGTTTAATCATTTGTTTTGAGTTAAAAGGATTCTTATTAATTATATTGAAACTTACAGGTGTAGGAGAGGATGATTATTGGGAGGTGACCATCGATTCAACACTTCATGAGTTGACACAATGTTGTGGATGATAGATTGGAGCATGCCACTAATGTAACTAGAGTGCATGCTCATTTGTTTGATCATGTAGTGATAATGACTACAGTATATAGGCGAGCAACAATAGATAAAGATGAGCTACACATGGAGATATAGAGGTGGACTATGTTCTCTCCTAATGCTCAGGGCAGGCCAAATAATCATATAATATATGACTATATACGAGTTCAGTGAGAGTATGTTGAGTTTAGGGCTGAGTTAGCTATGTACCAAGAGAGAGTAGGCATAGCCATAGATTGAGGTCTCATGGAGATAGTGGGGCCTCTAGTTCTAGTGCTGACATGTCTAAGAGTGAGAGTTAGGGAGCTGGTCCAAGCAGTTGTGTTCGCATCATTGAGTGATGCATCATATTTATATTTTGAAATGATGTTATGAGTTATACATAGATATAGTTATTATGTAATTAGGAATTTATTTATTGGTATCTGGATTAGTTTATGTTGTTAAATTTGTTGTGTTGAAATTTGGTTATTTGTTTGAATAATTATTTGAAATGCTTGATGTTTACAATTTTATATTCATTGGAATAATGTTAATTGTTTTGTATATGTATTATGAATGTTTTAGTCATATGTGCACGTGATTTTAGTTTTTGGTATTGTTATATGGTGTTTGTTTCTTAATTATTTAAATCTCATAAGATGTTTATGTGTATACCCTATGATCGCAAGATGCCCTATCTGAGCCCTGATGACATGCAGAACCAATGACCATGCTACTCATGCTGTGTTGGTGTAGATGTAGACTATGAAAGTGCAGCTGCCTATGGTGTACAGCTAGTAGATAACTGTGTAGACTTTGATGCAAAACTCTTGATTGGTTATCGCTCTAAAATTGCAATATGAGTTACTTGATTTAATGCAAATATTTTAATCAGTATTGAAACTAAAGTTGGATTATGATATTTGCATTGATTGCCATAAATATTTATTGATAGTTGAATTGAAAATGTAGCCTTGGGTTGATAGTTATTCCCAAATATCTTATTTGATGTATGCATTAGAGGTGCATTCTAAGCTCTATAATTATTTCTAAATATTTTGATTGGTGTTTGTGCTGAAATTGTGCCTTTGGGTCTGTAATTATTGACAAATATCTTAATTGGTGCAGACATTGGCGGTGCATTCTAAACTCTGTGAATTGGTTGCCATCATTGTTGAGGTTGTGATGTAGGATACTATTTATCAATAGTCATCCTATAAATCATAGGGCTTGTATGATGAGTAACCAATGCTTCCTTAAAAGGAACACCTAGGATAACTCAATTGTAGAGGAATGTGATATAGGGGAGTATGTTGAATGAGGGCATGATGCCCCCTATGTGAACTCTATGATGCATTTGCCAACACATTGATTGATGCATGCTCTCAGTGCATAACAATGATCATTTGAATGTCCATTAATCTAGTGAAAATGACAAAAATGCTTATGTGGTAACTGGTGTGAATGGTGAGGTGGATGATGAGTAGTTGAGGTAAGTGTAATCATCCCCTTATCTAGTATTGTGAGCAAAATTTCATGACGCCTAACCTTATATGAAAACTATATAACCCCTCTGCATATATCTTGTGTGTTACTCACTATAGGTTGTGTTATATAAAGTGTCTCTTTGCCCTTACTATCTTTACTAGTTGTTTGATTTTTATTGATTTATGAGTTAGAAGTGAAGTAGGCTCTTGTACCAAATTTGATGACTAAGGTAATCTAAATATGCTTCTGATTATGTGATAACTAATCCCAATTTTACCTCTTATGAGATAGTTGTATTGCATAGATGTCTGAATGATTTAGATGTTTGATATAATAATTTGTTATTGAGAGGAGAAATTAAACCTCTAGCAAAGATGTATTGCCCTTCTAAAATCATTGGTTGATAAATTGACTGATGCAAATAATCCTTGAACCATAGAATGTACTCTAAGGTAGGCTTTGTCTCACCTTAGCTTAATGAAGTTAACATCTCATGTGTGACTAGAGGTCCCTTATTATGTATGTAATGCCTACGAAAGACTATCTCTAGTTCCTCATATGTGTGTAAATATCATCTAGGTATTGTATGATGGAACCAATTGAGTGCTTCACCTTGTAAGTACTTTAGAGATTATTATAGTAAAGTCAAGTTATTTGTAATACAAGCCATGGCTTTCTCATAAGCCCGAAGATGCAAGTACGGGTCTCCATTCCCATCAAATATAGGTAATACTGGTATCTAAAAATTGTGTGATAACCTTGTAGTTGAGGTTAGGTGTGGAATAGGGTTGCCATGTATCACATTGGCATCAAAATGAGATAAGTATGCTTTGTCTCCAAAGTGAGATGATGTACTTGGTTTTGAAAATTACCCACAACATGCATTAAATAAATTAACACTTGTGAAGGTATATTATTAATATCAAGGGTCTCATTTCATGCTTGAATTTTATTATTTCTCTTAGCCATTGGTATATAATGTTGGAAACCCTATTTAGGAAGGGTTGGTACGCTCTCAATAACCTTTAGAGGTGTGATAGCTTGGACCCAGTTAAAGGGAAATAAGCTATCACCCTCATTTGGGGCTCCTGGGACTGGGAAAAGGTGACTAGTGATTATTGAGGGTGACAAAATAGTGAGAAAAAAATAGAAGAAAGATCAAAAGACTCAAGGTGAGCAATCGAATAAGGACTATAAACATCACTAAGACCATTTGTGTGAAAGAGCAACAAAATACATAGTACTTGTGGTTTTTTGACCAAATTAGGGTGTTTGCACTTAACATACGTACAAGAATTCAATTCCATTATAGGCCAATATTAACTTATACACAAGAGTTTTTTAGTGGGGACTATAACACTAGAATGAGCACCATAATTTTCCTCGCGAACTTATCTAATAGCCAAGGTAGTCTCTTTAGAATTTAAACACCATAATAGGGTCATAACCTTTTCGATACCAAGTTTGACTAAGGATTGTCTAACAGAATGTGCATTGGATAAATGATTTACACTGGTTATGGGTTAAATTAGATGGAAGGGTGTTATTATGGAGATATTTAAAAAATTTGGTGTACCAGATAGAAGTGGGACCAACCACCTTACAAACCATCTCAAAATTTGGTGTGTCATATGTTAGTATCATCAAATTCTCTAGAAGGAATTTGTTGTGCTTAGTTTTGAAATCAAGTAATGAACCAATGGTTGTCATGATGTCAATTACTCTATTTTGTATCCTTGTAACTTGTTCAAATTGTGTTATATATATATATATATATAAGTTTAACATCATGAGCTTAGAATTCATATGTGACTTGATTTATGATGAGTTTTGAATCACCAAAGAAAAGAAGATTTCAGATACCCCATTGAATTTTAAGTTTAACACTAGTTATGAGGCCTTCATATTTGGCTATGTTGTTTTTATAAGGAAAATCAATTCAGAATGTTTTGGGAATACAATCCCCATCAGGTGTAACCAATAATATACCTGCCCCTAAATAATGATTTGTGAAAAAGCCATCAAATTGAAACTACCATACTAGTGTTTCATCAATTGACATTGTTGCTTCATCCATAAAATCTATAACATGAGGTGTATGATCTTTTAAAGGAGCCTCTGCTAGTGCATTTGCTAGTACTTATCCTTTAATTGATTCTTGATTCACATACTCAAGATCAAACTCACTAAGAAGCATGACCACTTAGCCATTCTACCTGTTAAAGCTATTTTAGATCAGAGATACTTAAGAGTGTAAATTTTTCCAATGATTTTAGTTTGATTACTAAACATGTAATGGAGTTGTTTAAAGGAAGCAAAAATAACTATGAGACATGTTTTTTCCATTAGAAAATAATTAAGTTCATAAGAAACTGAAGTTCTACTTAGGTAATACACTTCCCATTTTGGTCCACTATCATCATGTTGTGCCAACAATGCCCCTAATGCATATTATGTAACTGATATGTATAAAACAAAACTTTTGTCTTCAATAGGTGGCATTAAAACTAGTGGATTGGAAAGATATTGCTTAAGATTTTCAAATGCCTTATTACATTTCTCATTCCAAGTGAATGGAGTGTCCTTCTTAAGCAGTAATGTGAATAGATAACAAATGTCTGTAACTTGAGATTTGAACCACTAAATTACTTAGATTTTGCCTTGCAAACTGTGAAGTTGTTTGAGATTTTTGAGTGGAGACATATTCATGATAGTTGAAACCTTAGAAGAAACAACTTTTATGTCATGATGTGAAACAATGAATCCCAATAACTTCTTTGATGCCACCCAAAAAACACATTTATTTAGGTTCAAGTGAAACTGGTACTCTCTCATTCTATCAAAGATTTTACGAAGCACTTCAGGATGCTCTGCTCTAGATTTTGATTTGGAAAGACTGTCATCAATATAATTTCCATTATGTTCTGAAGTATATCATGAAAGATAATTGTCATTGCTCTCTATTATGTGGGTCCAATGCTCTTGAGACTAGAGGGCATTAATTGATAGCAAAAGGTGCCCTGAGGTGTTGTGAATGCTATCTTATGTTGGTCCTTGGGAGCTATTTTGATTTGGTTATAACCTAAAAAAACCATCCATTAAAGACAACATTTATGACCAACAGTAGAGTGCACAATCATGTCTATGTTGGGCAATCGAAGTTCATCTTTAGGACATGTTTTGTTGCTATCCCTGAGGTCTATACAAACCCTAATTCTTACTAGTTTCTTTGATATAGGTGTAATGTTAGATATCCAATCTAGGTAGTCTATAGGATGGATAAAACCAACCTCCAATTGCTATTTTAGTTCTTCCTTCACTAATAGTGCAACTTTGGGATGCATCTTTCTAAGTTTTTATTTTATAGGTTTTTCCTCTAATGAACTACAAGACGATGCACAACAAGTGAAGGATCAAGCCTTGACATGTCTACACCAGACCACATAAACACATTGGATAATTATTTAAGCAAAAGGGTGAATGTTTCCCATTATTCTTGAGTTAGAGATGCATCAAGTTTGACTATTTTTAGATCTTCTTTTATCCCATTATTAACCGCAATGGTGTCTTCAACTAGGATAGTTAATTCTTCTTATTTTTTTTAGGGTGGAGGAGGAATGTTGAATTCCTCCTCAAGGCCTTCTTCATATGATGTCATTGTGATACTAATGTGATTATGTGATAATAGTTCCCCAAAATACAATAATCATTTAACTGGATTGAAAATCCCTTCTTATGATCACCTACCATAATATGGTCTCTTATGCTAAAGAATTTATGAAGTGCTTCATCATTTTGAATATGTTCAAGTGCAGGTGTTGGTTTTTGGTCCCATTGGATTAGATTTAGATATGTGAAGTCAAGTGTGAAAATGATGTTTTCATGGAATAGATTGGTTAGAGATAGGTCTTCAAATCAGCGGCAAATGGAACCCATTTCAATGTCTGAAGAGTCTTCCCCAGACTCACTAGAAGAGTCATTTTGAAAAAGTGTGTTATTTAAATTAAGTGGGTTAAATCCTATGCCATGGTAAGCTTCAGTGGCTTTAAGCATGATAGGTTCAATCAATCCTTATTCATGAACACCAAGGCCCTTGTCTTTGTAGTTAATTATTTTACACATTATGGATTTGGCTATGGGATATTTATTGTTAATGAAACAAGTAGCTAGTGGGGATTGCCGTGATTATTGGGAGACATGTGAATTGTGCTTGTGTAATTATCATATTGAATTTCATATTCGCCCATGCCTTAATTAATTATTTTAAATTGGGATGGTGGAGATGGTGTAGCTTTAAAAGTGGATGGTTGATTGAATGCTTGGCTTGTAGATGGCATATCCATGGAAGTGAATGTGGATGGCGTATTCAACTAACCACTAAGGGGAGGTATCTAAAAAAAAGTATCTAGATATATGTAGTTTTCAAGCGTAGGTGATTCCTCAACATCAGTAAATTATCTTCGGTAATGAGGAGATAGTTTGATTCTGGTAATGCCCTTCTAATAATTAATAGTATTAAAAGGGTTGTTCATCACCTAGGATAGTTAATTCTATGCCATCATGAGAGAAATTAGAGGGTTTGACATTCATTAAATGGATCCATGGACATCCAAGAAGTAAATTGTAAGGTAAATCTAAGTCAAACACATGGACTAGTGTTTCTTGAATGGCAGGGCCCACCATCAAAGAAAGGTATATGGTACCCATAATCTCATGCTCATTACTGTCATATGTTTTTATTGTAATGATATTAGACTTTAATGTTGTTATAGGGTACCCTAAGTTCTTAATTAATATTAATGTACATAAGTTTAAAGCTGAGCCATTATTTATAAATGCCCTTTTTACTTTATCTCTATAGATAATGAATTCTATATACAAAGGTAGATTATGGAGAGATCCCATAGGAGAGACATCAAAATGGTCAAATGTAACATGATTGTTATTGGATAGATATCCAACTAGCACTTGAAAACTAGATGGATTAATGTTTTGTGGGATTTGTGACTCTTGGAGGACTTTGTATAGGATATCTTTATATACAATGGAATTTTTGAGAAGTTATAAAATGTTTATATTAGTAAAAATCTTCTCAATATGGTCAGTAATATTATACTTATCTCCACATTATATGAGGAAGCATTAGGGATAGTAATTTCTGTGCACCTTGTGGTAACAATGCAATCTTGGGCTTCTAAAGTAATGATGAAGACATGATTATGCATGTAATCAACACAATTAAATATGGATTCAAAAGGATGATTTCCTTGGTTTGCATTACTTTTTTGGGATAGATTTTGTTTTTGCTTGCCCTATCCTTGCTCGTGTTTTTGGAATGGATCTTGGTATATTCCAAACTTTTAGTTATTAAAAGTGGTTGATGGTTGATTTTCGATAGCTATGTGCCCACGATATATAATATATTACACATATTATTTGAGCCTCATATACCTATTGGTTGAGTTTCCATTAATCCTATTATACTCACAATATTCATCTTTTTAAAACTAGTCAGATTTAGGGACATTGTCTTCAAAAGGTTTGGTGTTAGGCTAAATAATAATGTTTGCATGGGCCAACTTTCGAAACACCAATTCATAAGATTATTCCAATTGGGTGAACTAACATTTAAAGTTTTCTTATCTTTGTTGATCATCGAGGATGGTAATGTTTTTAATGGTAGCGTGCTAACTTCTTGTTGTTTGGGTGGCCTTTTTATGTTCTTGACATTGGTTACACCATCGCCTACAACATTCTTATTCTTGGCAAAAAACTTGGGCTTTTTAGTTTGGGTTGAGGAATTGTTGTCAAGTTTGAATATTTTAATAACACCTATGGTAATTAAAGTTCTAATTTGAACTCCCTTTTCAATTATTTTATCAGAGGTGTTTGGAAAGAGAAGTCTCAAGTGACGACCTAATTATGAGTTAAAATTATTCGTAAAAATAGAAATAAGTTCTAATTCAGGAAATGACCATGGAAAATGGCCTATCAATGTCTGCCATCTTTGTAAGAAGGAGGCAAAGGTTTCATCATTACATTGATTAGTGTTATGTAGGTTGAGTGCGGTCAATTCCTTTTCAACATTGTATGAAAAATGATGGACAAACTTTTTAGATAGATCTTCAAAAGTGAAGATTGATCTTTTGGGAGGATGTGAGAACCATGGCTTGACACCTAGACTTCGTGGAAAGAGTCTCAACATGTACTCAATACTATAAGCAATGTTGGCACATACCATATAAAAGTCTTTAAGGCATTCCCTAGGATCACCCTTGCCTTTGTACTTGTCAAACTTGGGAAGTTTAAAATGTTTTGGGAAAGGTGTTGTCATGTTATTTAAATCATAAAGGTAAGAACAATCTTCCTCGAACTTATATTGTTTTTGTCATGAAAAAGTACCATCTTGCAAGCATTGGACCTTGTCCTTCATATTTTACCACCCTTGAATAAAGTCTGGCAATAATTGACTATCTAGACTTGAAGAGGTAATTAAATTAGAAGTTTGACCCATTAATGGGTTTGTGTTAGTGTTGGTTTTTGAAAATGGATGTGGATTGTTAGAAAATTAATTAGGGAATACATTAAAGGGTAGGTTAGTGGAAAATTTAGGGTTTGGTGGGTTTTGATTAGTGTTAAATCTAGAATTTGTTGGGTTAGAATGGATGTTGGAGTTTGGATTATGTTGATTTGGATTAGTTTTGAAGTTAGAATTTGTGAAGTTAAATGAATTAGGGTTGGTTGGATGTAGTGGAGTTGAAGCTAGCTTAGTTCAAGTTTTAATTTAACATAGGATGTGAACTAATCATTTGGTTTGAATGGATGTTAGGGTTTAATGGTTGGTTGGAAATAGAATTGGTATTAAAAATATTGGTGTTATTTGGTTTTTGGTTTGAACATAACTAAACTAACCCTACAAATGAATTTGGATTTGATAATTGATTTGGTACACTCCCTAAAGTAAAATTGTTATTTGGATTGATATGTAAACTTCAATAACTATTTAAGTTCAGATTTGAAATTGATTGGTTGATGGGTGAACTAGAATAAATATAAAATTTCAAACTTTGATTTGGACTGATGTTGTTGATTGGGGAACCACAAAGGTCCAAATTTGAATTGATTGAAGAACTTGAATGACTATTCAAGGTCATATTGGTTTGATTATATATTAGTAAACTTGAATGAATATTCAAGTTTGGATTGGTTGGATTTATGATTGATAAAATTGAATGACTATTCAAGCTTGGATTTGGTTGGTTCATGATTGGTAAACTTGAATTAATATTCAAGTTTGGATTGGGATGGTTGACATTTGATAAACTTGAATGAGTATTCAAGTTTAAATTGGATTGGTTGACGATTGACAAACTTGAATGAGTATTCAAGTTTGGGTTGGGTTGGTTGATGAATGAGGGTGGATTTGCATCACACTCATATTTGGATTGGGGTTGGAATTTGGGTCAACCAAAGTATTGTTTATTTGATTCGTGTGGAGATTTACAATCTCTTGGTTTATGTGATAAGTATGGGTTTCATAGAAAACCCATGAATTGCATGGGTTGATTCCTCATTAAGTATGGCTTTCCCTTTATTTTGGGAGATTTGGGGGTTAGGATTGGAGAAACACATGAGAGCATTACTACCCTCTAAAGAGATTTGTTATATGGATGGGTTGTGAATGGGTGTTAAAGATTCTTTCTTAGCAATCAAATATTGTAGATTTTAGACATTGAAATTAGGTGTAAATTTAGCCCTTGAGCTCAAAGCTTCAAGTAAAACTTCATTTTGTTTGTCATAATGTATTGGTTCAATGAAAAAGGATTTAAAATGGGCTTGGGGTTAGCTTCATCCTAGTATGCTCCTCCCTCTTCTTCTTCATGGTCATGGATCTCATGTATCTCAACATAATGACATTAGTTTTCCTTGCTTCCAAAAAGGAAGGGGTCATTTCTAAAAGGCTCATCTCTTACCCTAGGATTGTTGAGTATAACCATGTGCATTGTGATTGGTGACATTGCTAGGAGAAGGACTTGACTTAAGAAAACAACAATGACTTAACACTAGACTCTTAAAAAACCAAGTGACTAAAAGTTTGATTGATAACAAGATTCTTTTTGAGTTTTTGGATTGGAATTTTTTATTTTGATTTAAAAAGCCTTGGGGATTATGACTTATTTTAAGACTCCAAAAGTATTTTTGTTCTCACTCAAGGATTTTTAGCATGTGGTAAAACATTATAGAACAAACAAATAATATATATTCTAAACATGCATGTAATTACATAAAAATGATACAAGTTAGGTAAAGGGACTTTAATAACTAATAGGCTTTCTATATCACTTGCTTATCTATTGTGTTAGTTGCAGACAAATATTTCAAGGCATAAACCATGGAGGACCCTACCATTTCCATAGCCCACTAAGTTCGATTTCAAGGGTACATGGAAAGAAGTTTCTCAACATTAGCCACTAATCAATACACTATGAGTTAAAGGGTAAGAAGGGATTTCATAGGCTTAAGGTATAAACAAGTTTAGATGAGGGAGTCTTCTATATACCTTTAGGTATGACAAGGCCCAAAACTGTGGAAGAAGCTAGTTTGATGTGTGCACACAAATGGGTCTTGTCCCAATGTGCCCAACACAACCATTAGGGTTTCAATGTGTTGACATCAAAAAAACCAAACTTTGAGTCATGATATCTATGGCTTGGGTATTATAGCGTGGATGCCCCTCACTTCACGTCATGCTTAAAACACATAATCACTTAGCAAAAAATGATAGTTATAACTTAATTTCTATACCCGTCAGTACATGGGGTTTGACCTAACACATGGTGATAAAATCCATGATTGATAGAGCCCCTGATAAAGGAAAAATAAAGAGACCATCACTTGTCTCTGATTCTTAATCATTGCCACCAATGTGATGTCAAAAGAAGAGCATGCGTACTAGTATTGTTTTAGGTAACAAAAACATGCAAGTGTTGCTTATGATTCTTGAGTATCACCACCAATGTAACACCAAGAGAAGAGCATACACAACAAAAACAAGACACCTAAAATGCTAAAAAGAGATATTAATTAACTCCCATAAAACCAAATGTTTGTTGATTTTTTAAAAAAATAAAAAATTGAACTTAAAAAAAAAACTTGTTTTAAAAACTTATACAAAATCAAAAATGTTGAAATCAAGCAAAAATCTAGTTGTTTAGCTCTTTATAGGTTTTTCTTTAACTTGTGACCTAAAAAAAAACTGTTATAAGTTTTTTTATTTGGTTGAAAATCAAGGCAACCTATAAAAAGTTATAAAAAAATCATAAAAAAACATAGAGAAACAAATCCCTATAATGACTTGTTGTTACACACAGTCAAAGCAAATTACGAATTCATTAACAATCAGAACACATGAATAAAATGAAATAACATAAAGAAGACAAAATTATTTGATATTACCTTGATGATTTCACTAATATGTTTGATGATTTACCTACTTTATGCACCAATTTCACTGATATTACCTGCAATTTTGCTGAATTTTATGCCGATTTCACCGTAGATGCCTATGATTTCATTGAAGAGACAACTGATTTTGTTTCTAGAAATAAAAGATAAAAACATAGAAAAACAAATGATGCAAGCAATAAATCCATGACAACAAGTTGATAACAAAGGGAAACAAGCACAAATAGCTCCAAAAAGTTGAAAAAAGGTCACACATTAGCATAAAGCACTTAAAATTTGATTTCACAAATAGGTTAAATAATTTCGTTAATGAACCCTGCAATTTCGCTATTATTCAAAAAATATAAAAACAACATAAAAGGCATCAAATAAACATAGTAAATGATTTCATTGCTAACCCATATGATTTCACTAATAGAGTCGACGATTTCACAATTACGTAAAAATGAGGTAAAACATAAAACATATAGGTCAAAACATAGCTAAATGAGACAAAAACTATTAGATAAACTGCCAAAAGAGACAAAAAAATAATAGATAAAATGATTTCAATGTTTGGACTTTCGATTTTGCTTTTGAAATCCCCAATTTCATTATTTCAAAAAAAAAGGAAAAATAGAAAACATACAAGATGGAACAAAGTAGAAATGATTTAGAAAATTGGTAAAAGGTGGAAAATTGCCTAAAGGATGATAAAAATTCCAAAATAATGATTTTTTTGTTAGTTGCGATTTCATTGATGAATCTTTGATTTGTTGTTACACAGTATAAAATACAATGGCCTTGAAAATGTTATAAAACAACCTACAACTGCAAACAAAAACTTCTAAGACCGAGATTAAAAAAATATGTATAATAAAAACTACAAAAATCAATTGAATTGATCTTATAAATGCACTTATGATGCTTATGATATGAAAATATAAGGGAAAGTCCCACTGAATGTGTCAAAATGTATGAAGGGAAATTTAGAATGCAACTAAGCTAATGATGCAAGGGCATTTAGTAAGCAAATGCCATTTTTCAGTTGTTAAGGACTCATGTGTTAGTTAGGAGTCATAGTTGGTCTATTTTGGAGTATAAGTGTGTGTGAAGGATCTTCTAGGGTCCATTTGTGTCTTTATAGTCATCTTGAGTCATTAGGATTGAGTTTTATAAGTGCTTAGAGTTTTCCCTCAAAAAGTGACAATTTGAAAATTCAAATATTATAACTAAGCCTATAAGGACCATAAGCATGGTAGGAAGTGAATAGGTGGGAGAATGTTGGTCCAAGGCTCCAAGGAGTCATATAAAGGGTGTTTGAAGACATATTATGTCTAAATCTTTAAAGGTCTTAAAACTCAAGAATCATGTTAAAAGGAGTAACTACTATTCTCAAGTTGAGTTGGCATGTAAGAGTCTTGTTTTGTAACTACCCAAACCAACATAGATGTTGGATGAGAGGGGAAGTTGTAATGTAATGTAGCATGAGTGGAGAGTAGGAGGAAGAGAGCTCTGAAGGTGGGAGGAGAAGAAATGAAGAAAAAAAATTTATATACTCCTCAAGAAAGTTGACAGAGTCCATGAATGGACTGAATGTGTAATGTTTGATGATTCAAATGAACAAATAAGATCTTTTTGTGTATGTATATGCTTCCTTAAACGGTGTTAAATTGATCTTAGTTATATATTGCTTGAAATGTCCTTGAGGCCATAAACATATCACTATTTGTGTGTATTTTAGGTCTGAGACAATGAATGCAGGTGACAGTCAATAAAGAGAACGAGGTTGTAGTCAAAAAAGAGTAAACTTGAAAGCTATGTGGGTTATGGATATGTGACAATAGTGTATATTCAATTAAAAAAGTTATCTACACTAAATTAATCCTCGTAAAGGTTATTTGTGGTGTCTTAATTAAGAAAATTCAGGAAATAGCTCTCTCAACCCTTAAACCTCATTATATGTATGAGACAATCAAATAAATGACTAGTTTGATAGTTTTAAGGATGATTAAGGCAAGTAGAAATAGAGTATATTTGTCCCAAGATCATATGGGCATCAATACTCTCATTATGGGGTTATTCATATCATTTTAAAGTGAGAAACCTAATAAAAGGATAACTCTGTCCGTGGAAGTCTGTGTGTGTTTGTCACAGTTGCCTTACTAAGGAAATAAGTGGTTTAACCCCTCTTAAGAAGGTTGTAGATGTTGTATTGGAATTGGATGTTGATTTAAAGTGTAGATGGGTTATTAAATGCCAAACCTAATGTAGAAGAACAAATATTAGTTACAATCATCACAAACTCCATTACCCTGCCTATACCTTGTCTTGAGATAGACAGTCATGGTGAAAATAAAGGTAGAATCTCTTTTGTTTTCAAGAAATGAATGTTCTTACACACTATGGGTTTAGTATGATCTGTACCAGTGAGACCAAACGTGTGGAATGTTTAAAAGGATCTTGAAGATTCTTCAAACTTAGGAATCTTTAAACCCTGTTAACACAGTCCTTCATAAGGACACACAATTATGTGCTTTGTTGATTATAAGCTATAAGCTATAACCGGATTGAATGAATATTACTAACCATTTAGTAAGGTGGAAGTTGTCAATATAAACTTGGAGAAGGTCTTGTTTCAGTTTGAAATGACCTATAACTAAATAAAATGAATTTTGACCCTTCTAGCCTCTATAGTCAAGGAACTAGGGTTTGGAAAAAAAAAACCCAGTAGGTTGAGTTCTAACCATTAGAAAATATTGAAACTTTGTAATCTTGCACATATTGACATGTGTAAAATATTACAGAGATTTTAGACTTGTACCGTATGATCTAATATGGATTTGGTGATTGGGCAAGTGCAATGAGGGTTAGAAGGCCCAATTGGGAAGGTGCCTACAAAGCAAGTGGTATTTAGACAGAGAGTTAGACCTTCAAACTTCATGGGAGGCTGTAACAAGATAGAGAGTGCCCAAACAAGGGATTAGATATTTAGGGGAAGTTTCATAATGTGCAAACTATGAAAATTTGTGAACAAAGGCTACAAGGGAGTTGTGTTACTATGAGTTTGAGGTGTGAAAGTGAGAGTTGGAGTGTAAATGAGGGTTTCAAAGGGGTGAAGGTAAGTATAACATGATCGGGATACATCATCCATCATAGATAGTTGTGTTCACAAGATCAACCATAAGATTTACTATTTTAAGCCTTGAGAGATCAGGTAGTGAGACTAGTGAGTGAATAAAGTGAAAGGAATTGGGTAAGTGAATGGAACTAGATGAGTAGATGAGTGAGAACCTAATGTAGGGTACAATGATAATAGAGAATGATTTTAAAGGTTCTATTTGAACACAAACATGTAAGAGAATGCTACCAAATATAGTGAGCAATTGAAGGACTATTGGTGTAACTTGAAGCTTAAGGACAAATCAAGGCATTTGATTGAGATCATTGCCAAGATTAGAGCCAAAAATTAGTGATTTTGAGGCTTTTCTCATGTACCTGTACATCAACTAATGAACAAAAACACAAATTAACCTATCCTAAATTTAAATCAACCTCGAGATAGAGCAATAAATAAAAAGAAACAATAACACAAACTTAAAAAACTAAAGTACCGTGAGCCTCCTCCATTGTCATTAAAAGTGATTTGCTCTTTGAATGTGGTTGCTCAATCCTTCTCCAATGCAAATGGGAATTGGGCAACATTTTGGTATGCAAATGAACTTACGATGGCTTGGATTCACTTGAAAATTCAATAGCACTTCATTAACATAAGTGAGGATGGTTGAAAGTGATGGGTTGCATGTCTATTTATAGATTATATGAGGTTGATCAAATGGTGGAGGATTTTTTAAATATTTTCAATTATTCAAATAATCAACGATGGAGAATTAGTCCTCATCCATGAGGATGATGATCAATTCTACATGTTGAAAGGAAAGGGGAGTTAGTTGAGAGTCATGAAGAATGAGTCAAGGAAGTTAAAATTTTCTAAGGCGATGTTGACCATTTTTTGCCCAACAGGCCAAAAATTGGTCCCCTTATTCCCCTGCTATTATAGGCCAATTCATTTTTCATTTTTCATAGATATGGTGATTTCTACGGACTCTGTAGGTTTTCTTTCAGCAGTTGAAGAACCAGGGGAAGAGGGCAAGATTTTACAAAGCTTCTTCAGATTTTCATCTGAAGAAATTCACAAGGAAGGTCAGCATCTTTGAACCATTAAACCATCACTTCATTTCAAGCTTTGGTTCAATCGGCAGTTCTTCGGCTTTGGTTTAATCAGCTAAGTTTAGTGCTTAGGTCATCAGAAAATTTCAACAAAAAGTTCAAGTGGTTTTAGGTTCAGCATTTAGTTTAAGGACTTGGCTCGGCACGCAGCATTGAACCATTGAACCGGTTCAATCGCTTGGTTCAATCACTTGGTTCAATGCCTCCAGCTCAACGTGCAGGGTCAACGGCATAAGTGAACAAGGTTGGTTCAATGGCTTGGTTCAAGGGTGTGCCCTACAGCCGGAGGGCAGTTCAAGATCCAAAAGCCCTTGCGGAGGGCAGCCAAAGGGCCCAAAGCAGAAAAGCTATGAGAAAAAGGCCTGATGAACTTTGCCAAGGACGGTGACGTCCCAAAAAGCATCAAATTTACACCAGGGAAGCCAGAGCGCGGAAAGCACTAAGTGGCAACTACGGAGGACTTCAACACGTTGTTTTAAGAGCAGCGGACTACAACTTGTGTCAAGGAAAGATGCACTCTCAGCGAAAGGGGCAAAGCAAGAAGCAAAAGGAGAGTCCAAGGGTGACGGGTGCATGAACATCAAATTTAAGCCAGTAAAAAGTCATTGTTTTTTAAATGCCCAAGTGCCAACCATGAAAGGAGCCCAAGAAACGCAGCGACCCGCCCAGAGATAGCCCGAGGGCCAAAAGATCTAGAAAGAGACAAGGTAGGGAAAAGACAAAAGTGCCAAGTGTAGGAGCATGCAGATAGTGTAAGTGGCAAAGGGAGGCATCGATTCAAGAAATTACTCCAGCAGGTGAAACAGTGTCTGCGAATTGACCATTAGAAGGTGCAAACAGCCAGCAGTGGAACCGGTTTTCTTCATTTTGCATTTGAGTAGACAAACCATGTAATCACCTTGAAGAAGTGGCCTTATAAGCAGACAAAGGGTGCAGCTCATTGATGTTTTAAGTGGCCTGCTCTTCCCAATGCTCATAAGGCACATGGGTCACTTGTAAAAAGGGCACCAAAAGGCCTCCTTTCTTCTCCTATATATTGAGGACTTGTCATTTGAGAAGGGATCTTCCACATTTGTAAGGCGTAGCCCTGAAAAATTTTCACCTGAATCAATAAACACATTTTTTACCTCTATCCTGGTTAGATATCTTTGTGTATGTCTGAGTGTTAGTTTGTGTTTAGTCATTGCTTCTTGATGCTTCAACAGGTTCAACACCAACATACCTGGTGTCTATAAGGTGCCATTTTTGCAGCTGACAAGGAGAGCTGTATTTGGAAGTGCAGAAACATAAGAAATTACTATACAGTGTGCATTTCTCAGCACCTTTGGTGAATCTCTATTTTCTATATTTTCATTAAAGCCTCCCTGCCAAGTTTCTTGTAGTCTGGTCCTTCTGCTAGTTTAAAGTGTATGTATGTGTTTCTCTGATTTTAAGTGTGAGTGTGAGAAGGTTGGTTTATTTTGGTGCATCACCACCTTTAGAGTACATTTGTTTTCTTTCAATCTTTCTCCCTTTTCATCACCCCCATTATATATATATATATATACATATATATATATATACATATATATATATATATATATATATATATATATGTTAGCACTTACTGGAACAAATCAGATGCATCAAAGGAAGCTAGCCCTTACCTAGAGACTCTCCCCTCCTACTTCGTTGGTCCCACAGTTGAGAGGGGAGTTTCAATTATTGCGTGTGGAAGGCAGGAGCTCGGCCTCCTACCTCGGGTGCAATCCACTGCGTCAACAGTTTTTGGCACACCCGGTGGGACCAACTAGGACAAGTTATGTCCATAGATTTGAAGAATTTTGGTGTGTTCTTTGACCAATCAGCCTTTAGAGGCTTTCACATCAAACACCAATGGTGACTCTGAGTTAAATCAACTGGTTAAGCATTTTTGGTACCGTACCATCAAGAAAAAATATTCTGGTATGTATACCCCCATCGTTCAGAGCCATGGACCAATGTTTTCCTTGGCCAGCATGGCTATGATCCTTACTAGCCTTATGTTGATCCTTATTAGGTTCAATATGGCCAGTCTCAACCCTGCCATAAGCTATATCAGCCTTATGCCTAGTCTTCTCAATATGTCACTTCTCCTACTCAACCCAGTCTCTTTGCCAATCAACCTGTTTCCACCTTCAAATGAGCACTACTGGGATACGAAAAGTATGTAATAGATCTTGACACCAGAAGGGGATGTGGCCAAGAAATTTCTGAACATATCATCCATCAAGTGAGGAATGCACTGGATTAGGTTAAGAAGGAATGGGCTCTTATTGAAAGAGCCAATTGGCACAGGCTTACAAATGAGATGTTGGATGTGAGTGGTTTGATTGCATCTTTGGAGGAGAAGCTGAGTATTTATGAGAGGCAGCCTTACCAAGTCTATCAACCTGCATACTCATTACCCCAAGTGTCATATCAGTCATATACAGCCCCTACTTATGAGCCAAGTCAAGCCTGTCAAAGTCCTTTCCCCAATCATGTTGAGGAGAGTTCTGAAACATCAAATCTTGTGTTTAAGGCTAATCTTAATAGACAGATTGAATTGGCAAACCTTCAGATGCAGCATTCCATCTTGGTAGCGAGGGAAGTGGAATCTAAATCTTCACTACCCTCTCACATTGTGGCCCCATCACCCCCAAAGGAGATGCCCAGTCCGAATTGCTTGAGCTGGAATAAAGTGGTTGAGTCATGGAATATCAAGGAGGAGAAAGACATTATCCAAGAGTGTGAGGTACAAAATGAGGTTAGTCCTTTTCAAGTCCCTCCCACCCTTCCTCGGGAAGCTCCTTGCATTTCATGGTAATCTTCATGCACTCCCCATCTCTATGATGGCTCCCATGAGCTCCAAGAGGTACAAAATGAGGATGATCTGGCCAGGCAGATTGAGGAATTAGAAAGCAAGATGAGACTGCTTGGAGAAAGAGAGATGGAGCTTTCAGACCCTGCAGAGGAGCCGATGCTAAAAAACACCCATTCCACCAATCCACAAGCTGATTTCAATATTGACGAAGTGTTGGTAAAGTGGAGGGACGAAAATCAAGAAATCTTGGCCCAAGGTCTACCCTCTCCTATTCTAGAGATAACTCCCTCTTGTATGCCAAATTATGGGATGGCACTTGCTCATTTTGACTCATCTAATGCATCAATTGATCCTACCCTCAATCCCGTGTGCCTAGCTTTTCAGCACACCTCTTTTCAGACAGCTCTTCCTGTACATGAGCAGACCCTCTCAAATCTTCCCCAACCTCCCAAGTCTTTCAACATGATCTCCAAATTCTGAGTTGGAAGAAGGAACATCATGAACCAGCTCAGGACCTTGAAGAGGATAAAGTCGCTACCTATTCACAGGAGCAAGATTCTAATTCCAAGATCATGAGTTGGAAGCAAATAGTGTAATATTGGGACAAACACGAAGAGGAAGAGAAAGGTTTTGCTCAAAACCTTGAAGAAGATGGGGCTGCTCCTGCTCCTGATGATGATTGTGACTTTCAGGAGAGGCTTTTCTAGGAAGATATGGATAGGTAGATTGCAGAGTTGGAGTCCAGAGTAGGTCTCCTCAGTGAACGTGTGATGGACATTTTAGACCAAATAGCAGATTCTGTGTCTGAATAGACTCCATCCATACACCTCCAAAAAAGCTATCAGGCCTTGCTTGATATAGATTATGCTCAGTTTATGGCTGACCAGGGAGACTTCAAGAGTACAGATGAGGAGGAGATCACCTTAAGTGACATGGAGGAGCATGGGCCATCTCTTGTTCATGTTTTGAATGATTCTTTTGAGGTCATTGGGGCAGCCTGCACTATTCTTCAAGGAGGCTATGAGCTGGATAAGAGTGGAGAAGGTAGCATTGGGACTCAAATAAGTTTGCAAGGGGGCTGCAGGCTTTCAGATTTATCCCTCCAAGAGGTTGGTGAATCTGAAGATACTTTCTTCGAAATCATCAAGGAGGATGGTCATACCATGGAACCCGAGCATGAGGCAGAAGAGAGCAAGCCAGTCAAGGGTGCGTATCAAGGGGCTTATGGTGATGAGCCGACAGTAATTGATTTCTTAATGAGATAAACCATCCTAAAGAACCAATAAAAGGCAAGCTTCCAAGAACAAATAGAGTACGTATACGTTGGAAGCATGTTTGAATCTCCACTCGAGTACAAGCTAAATCAGGTGATAGGCAAGAGGAGCAGGTCACCAGCTCTCTTGTTCATTCAGATACTTGCCTAACACCATAAGTGTTAAGGTGTGGAGCCTAAAAGCTTCATATATGAGCGCATTACCAAAGTTGCAGGTTTACACAGTCACCGGTGTCGGTCAGGAGCGACCGACGTCGGTTCGGTGCAGTTGAAGAGACGCCGGCATCGGCAGAAGATCGGTTGACGTCGCTCACAGGCAAGCAGGCAGGAACCGACGTCGGTTACCTGTGCGTTTAGAATGTTATTTCTGAGGACAAAAGCGAGTGTTTGCATGATGAGTTTAAGTTTTAGTCTTAAGTTCGCATTTCTATTATTAGTAAGATTGTTTTTAGAGCCCTTGTTCAAGAGGCGTAACTGTTGGTTGTAAGTGCATGCTCAAGTTTCCTAATTCTATATGTAGAATTAGATCTTCTTAGCTTAGTGTGATTATTGTAGTAGTTCATTGTATGTGAATGTTGAAGAATAGTACAGAGTTGTATCAATCCAGGTTGTAGGAGTTGATTGTACTTGAGAGAGAGAGCTCTTAAGGGATAGAGATCTAGAGAGAGATCTTGTGCATCTGAGAGAGGTGTGGAAGAAAGACATTTCTTCAATTGTATTCATTTTGTAAAGAGTTTAATACAAGTTTTCAGGGTGGTTTCTTGTACCTCTTGTTCTTTGCTATTATCTAATTCTAGTCACTTATCTATCTGATTTAATTCTGTGGTTTATTGCTTTCATAAGTGTAATCTATTATTGGTTGATCCCCAACAAGTGGTATCAGAGCCTTGGTTGTAGGTTTAGAGTTTGATATCCAATAATTGGTATCAAAGCTTAGGTTCACTAACAGGTGGTTCAGATCTGTGTAGTGTGTATTGATTACAAGTTGCTCATAGGAGTTTCTGTAGGGATTTCTGTTTGAGTGGGAGAAGCAATGGCAGATGAAAGTAAACTGAGAATGGAGAAGTTCAATGGCAAAAACTATCAACATTAGAGAATGCAGATAGAGGATTATGTGTATCAGAAGGATCTATACTTACCGTTAGGTGGGATTGCAAAGAAGCCCACAGACATGGAGGATAAAGAATGGGAAGTTCTTGACAGAAAGGCTCTGGGGTCTATAAGACTGAGTCTAGCATCCACTGTGATATCTAATTTATCACAGGCAAAAACAATGGTAGAGTTGATGACTACTCTAGCAAATTTGTACGAAAAACCCTCAGCTTCTAATAAGATATATCTTATGAAGCAGCTATTTAATTTGCATATGCAGGAAGGTGGATCTGTATCTAATCACCTGAATGATTTCCATGGTATTGTAAATCAATTAAGTTCAGTCAAAATTGTATTTGATGATGAAATAAAAGCCCTTTTAATATTATGTTCTTTGCCTGAAAGCTGGCATAGCTTAGTAATGGCAGTTAGCAATACTGCATCTGCATCAAATATTTTAAAAGTAGAGGATGTTGTTAGTGTTATCTTGAATGAGGAAATTCATAGAAAAAGCACAGAAGAGACATCTGGGAACGCTTTAAGTTTTGAGAGCAGGGGAAGGCAAAAAGAGAAGAGCAAGAAAGGGAGATCAAGATCCAAGTCTAAGGGGAAAGGCAGATCCAAATCCAGAAACGGCAGAAGGCCACAATGCTGGAATTGTGGAAAGATGGGGCACATAAGCAGAGATTGCTGGTCAAAGCCTAAGGAGGACAATCAACACGAAGGAAAAGAAGAAGCAAAGGTTGCAGGTATTGCACAAGATGCTTTAATATTCTCTTTGCATAATAATATAAAATCTTGGGTGCTAGATTCGGGTGCATCTTTTCATGCTACCCCTAATAGGGAATATTTCTGTGACTATATCCATGGAGATTTTGGAATAGTATATCTAGGGGATGATGAACCCTGTAAAATTATTGGCAAAGGTAAAGTGCAACTGAAAATGCAGAATGGAAACACATGGGTGTTGAGAGAAGTTATGCATGTTCCTAGCTTGAAGAGAAATTTGATTTCTGCAGGAAAGTTAGGGGATGAGGGTTGTACAGTAACTCTCACAGCAGAATCTTGGAAGGTGACCAAGGGTGCACTTGTTATGGCCAGAGGTAAGAGAGTAGGTACTCTTTATTTGTGTAATGGTGTTACTAACAATTCTCCTTCTGTATTATCTTCTTTAGATGTGGATGCAAAATTGTGGCACTTAAGGCTTGGCCACATGAGTGAGAAGGGGATGTCAATTCTTAAGTCTAAAGGTAAGCTTTCAGATTTGAAAAGCATGGATCTAAAATTTTGTGAGCACTATGTATTTGGAAAACAGAAAAGGGTTAGTTTTCTCAAGACTGGGTCTACAAAAAAGAAGCATAAGTTGCAGCTTGTTCACACAGATGTGTGGGGACCGGCTCAGGTAGCTTCTATTGGAGGATCACAATACTATGTTTTGTTCATAGATGATGCTACAAGAAAGGTATGGATCTATTGTATTGAGAAGAAATCTGATGTATTTGAAACCTTTAAGATTTGGAAAGTTATGGTTGAGAATGAAATAGGCAAAATATTAAAGTGCCTGAGATCTGACAATGGTGGAGAGTTCTGCAGTTATAAGTTCAACCGGTATTGTTACATGCATGGGATCCGTAGGCAAAGGACGGTTCCAAGGACACCTCAGCAGAATGGAATTGCTGAAAGGATGAACAAAACAATCATGGAGCGTGCAAGATGTATGAGATTGCATGCTGGTTTGCCCTTAGAGTTTTGGGCAGAAGCTGTTGACACTGCAGTGTACCTGATTAACAGAGGACCCTCCACAGCTCTGGATGGTGGAATTCCAGAAGAGGCTTGGACAGGTAAAAAGGTAGATCTCTCTTTTCTCAAAGTTTTTGGTTGTGAAGCCTTTGTGCACGTAGATAAGGAAAATAGAAAGAAGCTCGATGCTAAGTCTATGAGGTGCACATTTATTTGCTATGGCTCAGATGATTTTGGTTTCAAATTTTGGAATCTAGGAACTAACAAGATAATTAGGAGCCGTGACGTTGTTTTCAATGAAAAAGTGATGTATAGTGATCAGCTAAAGAAGCTGAATCAATCTGAGCAGAGCAATAGTGAATTGGACGAGGTGACGGTCCAAAATGAGCTCGCAGAAAAAATAAATAATCAATTGCAGGAAAACACAGAGACCGACATCGACAGGATAGGAACCGGCATCGACAGAACAGAAACCGATGTCGGTCATACAGAGACCGATGTCGGCAGGACAAGCACCGGTGTCGGTCAGGAAAAATTGGCGTCAGCCAGTAACAGGTCTGGAAGTGACAGAGGTCGGTCACTGTCAGAGAATTTGGGTGGACAGCGTGTTGTGAATGAGCCTCAGACACCCATCAGGAGGTGTGAAAGGGTAAGTAAGCCTCTAATTAGATATTCTCCTTCATTATTCTATTTATTGCTAACCGATGGTGGAGAACCAAAGAGTTTTGAAGGAGCAATACAGGTGGAGTCCAAGAGTCAGTGGGAGCGTGGCATGGTTGAGGAGATGGAGTCCTTAAGAGAGAACTAAACATGGGATTTGGTTGAATTGCTAGCTGGTAAGAGAACACTGAAGAATAGATGGACCTACAGGTTGAAGGAAGGTGAGAATGGATAGATGAGATATAAGGCCAGATTGGTAGTGAAAGGATTTGCACAAAAGCCAGGTATTGATTTTGGTGAGATTTTTTCTCTTGTTGTTAAAATGACTTCCTTACGGATTGTACTGTCTTTGGTTGTTGTTGAGGATTTGCATCTTGAGCAGTTAGATGTTAAGACAGGGTTTCTTCATGGAGATTTGGATGAGGAAATCTATATGGAACAACCGAAAGGATTTGAGGTCAAAGGTAAGGAGAAGTTAGTGTGCAGATTGAAGTAAAGCTTGTATGGCCTCAAGCAAGCTCCTAGACAGTGGTATTTGAAATTTGATAGGTTTATGACTGAACATGGCTACAGTAGGTGTCAATCTGACCATTGTGTGTATTTTAAGAGATTGGATAACGATAGATATATTATTCTATTGTTGTATGTAGATGATATGCTAGTTGCAGGATCACACATGCAGGATATCTCTGAGCTTAAGGTGAAATTAGCTCAAACATTTGCTATGAAGGATTTGGGAGCAGCAAAGAAAATCCTTGGCATGAGCATTGAGAGAGACAGGAAAAATCATAGGTTGATATTGTCTCAAGAGGATTATGTGGACAAGGTGTTGAAACGATTCAATATGCAGGATGCTAAACCGGTAAGCACACCTTTGGCTGGACATTTTAAGTTGAGTAAAGAACAATGTCCTAATTCACATGATGAGGTAGATTACATGAGTAAGGTTCCATATTCTTCCGCAATAGGAAGTTTGATGTATGCAATGGTGTGTACTAGACCGGATATTGCCCAAGTAGTGGGAGTTGTAAGTATATGGCCAATCCAGATAAGGAACATTGGAAAGCAGTTCAGTGGATCCTTAGATATCTGAGAGGAACCAGCAGTAGGCACTTGTGCTATGGAGGTTCAGATACTTCTCTACATGGTTATGTAGATTCAGATATGGCAGGTGATTTGGATGGCAAGAGGAACACTACAGGTTATGTTTTCACTGTAGGTGGAACGACGGTTAGCTGGATATCTAAGTTGCAGAAGGTTGTTGCCTTGTCAACTACAGAAACAGAGTATATTGCAGCCACAGAAGCTTGGAAGAGCTTGGAAGGGAGCATGGGAGTTGTAGATTGTATAGTGATATTCAGACTGCAATCCATTTGGCTAAGAATTCAGCCTTTCATTCAAGAACCAAGCACATACAGCTAAGGTACCACTTCATACGGCAGGTTTTGGAAGATGGTGATTTGAAGCTAGAGAAGATCCATACAGATAGGAATCCTGCTGATATGTTAACCAAGCCGGTTACAAAGGAGAAGTTGAATCTTCATTCAACTTCTGTTGGTCTTCATGATTGAGTTGAAGATGGAGGAGCTAGAAGATGTTGCTGTACAGGTATTGGTGCAGCTGTTTATCTCCAAGTGGGAGATTGTTAAGGTGTGGAGCCTAAAAGCTTCACATATGAGCGCATTACCAAAGTTGTAGGTTTACACAGTCACCGGCGTCGGTCAAGAGCGACTGACGTTGGTCCGGTGTAGTTGAAGAGACACTGACGTCGGCAGAAGATCGGCCGACGTCGGTCACAGGCAAGCAGGCAGGAACCGGCGTCGATTACCTGTGCGTCCAGAATGCTATTTTCGAGGACAGAAGCGAGTGTTTGCATTATGAGTTTAAGTATTAGTCTTAAGTTCGCATTTCTATTATTAGTAAGATTGTTTTTAGAGCCCTTGTTCAAGAGGCTTAACTGTTGGTTGTAAGTGCATGCTCAAGTTTTCTAATTCTATATGTAGAATTAGATCTTCTTAGCTTAGTGTGATTATTGTAGTAGTTCATTGTATGTGAATGTTGAAGAACAGTACAGAGTTGTATCAATCTAGGTTGTTGGAGTTGATTGTACTTGAGAGAGAGAGCTCTTAAGGGATAGAGATCTAGAGAGAGATCTTGTGCATCTGAGAGAGGTGTGGAAGAAAGAAATTTCTTCAATTGTATTCATTTTGTAAAGAGTTTAATATAAGTTTTCAAGGTGGTTTCTTATACCTCTTATTCTTTGCTATTATCTGATTCTAGTTACTTATCTATCTGATTTAATTCCGTGGTTTATTGCTTTCATAAGTGTAATCTATTGTTGGTTGATCCCCAACAATAAGTCTTCTTGCCAGGAAGGGGACCTAAGAAATTTTCCCTTTGATCCAGGAGGGAGGTGAACATTCTTGGTTAGCTGTATATAGTAGGTTGCTTTCAGTTTTCTTTCCCTATTTTCCCTAAGTGTTGTTTGCACAAGTAGTTTTCTTAGCTTTGTGTGTGTTTTTTCTTTTCCCTTTGAGGTGAATCTACGTGATTGGTTCTAGATTTATCAGAGCTATTGTTGATCTTCAAGGTATAGTCTGACCCCGTGCCCAATGGATTTTTAAGGCAACTAGCTTATAAGCATAACAGGCATACTTCCCCTGGGAGTTACCAATTTGTTGACCATTTTTTGCCCAACAGGCCAAAAATTGGTCCCCTTCTTCCCCTGCTATTCTAGGCTAATTCATTTTTCATTTTCCATAGATCTGGTGATTTCTATGGACTCTGCAAGTCCATTTCTATGGACTCTGCAGGTTTTCTTTCAGCAGTTGAAGAACCAGGAGAAGAGGGCAAGATTTTACAAAGCTTCTTCAGATTTTTGTCTAAAGAAATTCACAAGGAAGGTCGGCATCTTCGAACCATTGAACCATCGCTTCATTTCAAGCTTTGGTTCAATTGGCAGTTCTTCGGCTTTGGTTTAATTAGCTAAGTTCAGCACTTAGTTCATCAAAAAAGTTTAGCAAAAAGTTAAAGCGACTTCAGGTTCAACGTTTAGTTCAAGGACTTAGCTCGGTGCACAACATTGAACCATTGAACCAATTCAATTGCTTATTTCAATCACTTGGTTTAATGCCCCCAGTTCAATGTGCAGGTTCAACGGCAGAAGCAAACAAGGTTGGCTCAATGGCTTGGTTCAAGGGTGTGCCCTACAGTCGGAGGGCAGTTCAAGATCCAAATGCCCTTATGGAGGGTAGCCAAAGGGCCCAAAGCAGAAAAGATGTGGGAAAAAGGCCCGATGAACTTTACCAAGGACGATGACATCCTGAAAAGCATCAAATTTACACCAGGGAAGCCAGAGTGCGGAAAACACCAAGTGGCAACTACAGAGGACTTCAACATGTTGTTTTAGGAGCAGCAAACTAGGACACGTGTCAAGGACAGATGCACTCTCAGTGAAAGGGGCAAAGCAGGAAGCCGAAGGAGAGTCCAAGGGCGACGGGTGTGCGAATGTCAAATTTAAGCCAGTAAAAAGCTGTTATTTTTTAAATGCCCAAGCGCCAACCATGAAAGGAACCCAAGAAATGCAGTGACCCACCTAGAGATAGCCCAAGGAATGAAAGAGCTAGAAAGAGACAAGGTAGGGAAAAGACAAAAGTGCCAGGTGTAGGAGAAGGCAGATAGTGTAAGTGGCGAAGGGAGGCGTCGATTCATGAAATTACCCCAGTAGGTGAAATAGTGTCTGCAAATTGAACATTAAAAGGCGCAAACGACCAAAAGTGCAACCAATTTTTTTCATTTCACATTTATGAGTAGACAAATTGTGTAATCACCTTGAAGAAGCGGCCTTACAAGCAGACAAAGGGCACAACTCATTGATGTTTTAAGCGGCCTGTTCTTCCCAATGCTCGTAAAGCACATGGGTCACTTGTAATACGGGTGCCAAAAGGCCTCCTTTCTTCTCTTATATATTGAGAACTTGTCATTTGAGAAAGGATCTTCCACATTTGTAAGGCGTAGCCCTGGTAAATTTTCACCTGAATCAATAGATGCATTTTTTACCTCTATCTTGGTTAGATATATCTGTGTATGTCTGAGTGTTAGTTTCTGTTTAGTCATTACTTCTTGATGCTTCCACAGGTTCAACACCAACATACATGGTGTCTATAAGGTGCCATTTCTGCAGCTGATAAGGAGAGTTGTATTTGGAAGTGCAGAAATAGAAGAAATTACTATACAGTGTGCATTTCATAGCACCTTTGGTGAATCTCTATTTTTTGTATTTTCATTAAAGCCTCCCTGCCAAGTTTCTTGTAGTCTGGTCCTTCTGCTAGTTTAAAGTGTATGTATGTGTTTGTCTAATTTTAAGTGTGAGTGTGAGAAGATCGATTTATTTTTGTGCATCACCTCCTTTAGAGTAGATTTGTTTTCCTGCAATCTTTTTCCCTTTTCATCTCCCCCCCATTATATATGTGTGTGTGTGTGTGTTAGCACTTACTGGAATAAATTAGATGCATCAAAGGGAGCTAGCCCTTACCTATAGACTCTCCCCTCCTACTTCTCCGGTCCCAGAGGTGAGAGGGGAGTTTCCATTATTGCATGTGGAAGGTAGGAGCTCGGCCTCCTGCCCCGGGTGCAATCCACTGCGTCAACAGGCGACTCACAAGGTGGTTAAGGAAGTTGAGAAGGATGGTTACATGAGCGAATGCATGGTTGAGATAAACATTGAGGATGTCTGGGTGAGGCAAAAAATCTAGATTTATTAATTATTTTTGGAAAAAAATATGTGCATAATTGATTAATTAAGAATTATTAAACTATTCAAAAATTTTAGGGAAACAATTTTAATTGAATTTGAATTAGGGAATTATGATAGTTATCATGTCAAAGTGAATTTTGATATTAAATGGTGAAATTTAGGTGTCTACACTTTATAAGGGGATTGAGGCAACAAAGGGGAATAAAAAGGATAGTTTGCAATTTTGGAGACCACCTAAAGTTGGTAAAATCAAATTGAATTTTGACAGGGCATCTAAAGGAAACCCAGGTTTGGCAGGGGAAGGTGGTGTGTTCCAGAATAGTGAAGGGCAACCCTTCTTAATATTTTCAAAATCAATGGGTGTTGAGACTATTAATGTGGCAGAGGCTAGAGTAGCCCTTTCAAGAATTCAAATTGTAGAAAAAGAGGTTGGGAGGAGCTGATAATTGAAGGAGACTTAAAGGTTATCATTAATGATCTCAATTTGAGGGGTGTAGAGGCTCAGAGAATAAGACATATCCTTGATGAAATACAGGTGGTAAAGAATAGTTTTGGGTTTGTCTTTTTTAGGCATATAAAAAGGGAAGGAAATTCAATAACATATTGGGTGGCTAATGAAGCAATGTTGCTTGAGGAGAAGGACAAGTTGGTTATAATAAATGGGTTTCTAATTTCTTGAATGACTAACTAACGATGTGAGAACTAATCTAGAATCATCAAAGGATTTTGTGAAAGTTTTGAGAAGGTTTTAATGGTTTAATGGGATTGATATAAGGCTTGTGATAGCTATAGTATTTTTGGGATGTTGGGATAGGATCCAGGTGTGAGGGGGTAATCTCAATGAAGGAATCATTAGGAATCAAGAGATGAAGTGTGAAGCATGTGAAAAGAGTGGATTGCAAGCATGTCTAAGAGGGAGCATAATTTCTAAGTGTGGAAGATGGCAAGTGTGTGAGTTCTATGTCTAGATCATTTGTTTTGGTGATTCCACAAGATGTGAGAGACATTTGGTTCAAAACATGTTCATGGAATGGAGAGGTGTAGTGTAAAGAATCGTAGGCAAATGCGAGGGGAAAGAATGGATAAAGAAAATATATTAAGAAAGAGTAGGGCTCATCGGTCAAGAAGCAGACATGATAGAAAGTTGCAACCCTAAATTAGAAGATTAGGGAGGTGGTGGTCTCCCAATTCACTGAGTGTATTGACAAAGAGATCAGAAATCCTTTTATGAGGATTTCACTAAAAAATGTGGGAAGCATTGAATAGTTTAAAGGAGGTTGAAGGATAAGATATATCCAAATTAATGAAATCCTTTATGTTCAACCCCAAGCAATCACTTGGTAGATGGAATGTGTTTGATGTCGCCCAAGCCATCAATGGTACAAAAATGATTTATAATGTTGCCAATGTTAAGCACAAAATATACTGAGAGGAGTGGTGAATTAGTATATTATATATATTTTACATAATCTGATTTATTTTCTTTAACCACTTAATCACATATTCAAGATATGCAATAAAATTGAAACAATAAAATGCACAACATGAGAGAGAGAGAGAGAGAGAGAGAGAGAGAGAGAGAGAGAGAGAGAGAGAGAGAGAGAGAGAGAGAGAGAGAGTAGATTTTTATGTGGAAACCCAAAGTAGAAAAGACCATGGAGAACAATCTCAAGTATATGAATGAGCACCAACTCAAATTACAAAGTTCGCAATCACCAACTTGTAGGAGCACCAACCCCTTTGTTGAGCACCAACACAAGAACTATTTGTGAGCACCAACCCACAGGAGCACCAACCCCTCTTATGTATAAAACACAACTATGTCTCAATGTTGCTTACTCAAAAAATGATAGAACTCTACAATATCTCCTATTTTTCTCTCTTTGAAAATAAATACAAACCATGCACTCTCTTACATATTACAAATAGCTTCTCAAGCCTTTATTTATAGTTTTCCAAATGAACTTTGGCATTCACCCTTTATGACCCTTCAATCCTCATGGAAAATGGTGTCAAACTTGTATGATGCTTTGTATCCTTGCATTCAAAAAGTCACATGGTGAATTTTCATAAGTAAATGCATTTTTTTCTCTTTTGTCTTTATATTGGTGACTTTTTGTATTCTTCAAAGTGTCCCTTCATGGAAAAATGCACCATACCCTCTTTTGTCTTCACATGGTGACTCTTGGAATTCCTCAAGATGACTCTTCATGAGAAAATGCATCCCATTCCTCTTTTGTCTTTTCCCTATGACTCTTTGACTTCTCCATGGGCCCTCTTTTGACTTATATGCAACCAAAAATATATTTGTTAATATTAAATAAATATTAACACACATTAGCCAAGATATGATTATTAAAAATACCATTAAATACAATGGGGCCTTTATCACCAATATTAGACCTTTGACATCAATGACACTATCTCCAACAATCCCTCCCTTTGTCATTGATGGTAACCTCAAACTGAAACTGCCACATCCTAAAACCTACACTGCACATGCCAACCTACACATACTATCATCTGGAAAACATACAGTAGTTCCCCCTCGCTATAGCAACTTATACCTATTTTTGCACCTATACATGTACCTGTTTCTATTCTTCTCCCCCTTTCACATCAATGACAAAGGGCCTATCTTGGAATTAACACTTAGCATCCCCTCAATTGATGTGATCCTCAATGGCATGAAGTAAAAAAAATTACTCCCAACTTCTCTCGTAGATACTCAAATGTGTTTTTTGGTAGTGCCTTTGTAGAAATATCTGCAATCTGCTCTATAGTATTGATATATTCCATCTTAACCTGTTGATCTGCAACCTACTCTCTCAAGAAGTAATATCTGATAAGAATATATTTTGTTTTTGAATTCATAACTGGATTTTAAGAAATATTAATATCACTTATGTTGTCACAAAAAATAGAAATAGGTTCGTCATATTTTACTTTAATATATTATAAAGTTTGATTCATCTAAAGCACTTGAGTACAACATAATACCGCTACAATATATTCTACTTCAACTGTAGAAAGTGATATTGAATTCTACTTCTTGCTTAGCCATGATACTAAGCTATCATCGAGGAAGAAAGCTCCTCCCCTTGTACTCTTTCTATCATCCAAGCAATCAGTCCAATTTGAATCCGTATAAGCAATCAAAGTAAAATCTCTGTTTGTGGAATACTGCAATCCATAATCCAATGTCCCCTTGATATATCTAAATATTCTCTTCACCAACTGAACATGACTGTATTTTTGAGCTGACTAATATCTTGCAACCATACCTACTACATGCATGATGTCTGGCCTCAATGTTGTCAAATATAAAAGACTACCAATCATAGATCTATACAAAAATTGATTTCCAATAGGTGAATCTTCATCTTTGCTCACCTTATTTCCTATACTCATTGGTGTCCCAACTGGTGCACAATCCTCTAAACTAATTTTTTTCAACATTTCCTTGGCATATTTACTTTGAGATATGAAAATTCTTTTATCTGACTGAAATATTTGCAACCCTAAGAAAAATGACAATTCTCCAAGCATAGACATCTCAAATTATTTTTGCATATTATCAGAAAATTCTTGTCATTTTTATAATTTTTTCTCCAAAAATGATGTCATCAATATATACCACAACAATCAATTGATACTCAACTTTTATTTTGATGTAGAGATTATTGTCAGTAAATCCTCTCTTGAAACCTTAATCTCGTAGGTACTTATCAATTCTTGCATACCAAGCTTTGGGAGCTTGTTTCAATCTATACAATGCTTTCTTCAAACCGCATACAAGACTACTAATATTTGAGACTATAAATCCCTCAAACTATTCAATGTAGACCTATGCTTCTAGATCTCTGTTTAGGAAGGTATATTTGACATACATCTGAAACACTTTAAAAATTTTAAACACTACATATGCAAGAAACATTTTAATAGCCTCTAGCCTTGTCACTGGTGCAAAAGTTTTTTCAAAATCTATTCCCTTAATCCGAGCATATCCTTTACTTACTAATCTTACACTATTCCTGATCACTTCCCCATTTTCATTCAAATTATTTCTATAAACCTATTTTGTTTCTATTACATTGTGATCTTTTGGTCCAGGCACTAATTCCCAAGTATCATTATTTTCTATCTAATTTAGTTTTTCATCTATTATTTTAACCTATTGCTTATCATGTCTAGCTTCTAAAAAAGTTCTAGGTTAAATTTTGGATAACAAAGAGAAATTAACTTGCTTAGATTCACTTACCATCATTCTTCTATTGTGAATTATTTCATTTATGTCCCCGATGATGTCACTTTCATTATGATTTCTCTAGACATATTTGGATGAGTTTTGGTGTCCTTTTTCTCCTACTCATCTTCATTTGATTCTTCAAAATCTTCCTCTCCAATGATTTCAGGAATGTCTACTGGATCATTGATTCTTTGTGTTCCTTCTTCTTCTATTCTAACACTTACACTTTCAACTATTTTCTTGGTTATTTTGTTATAATGTTTATAAGCTTTAATTTTTCAAGAATAACCAAGAAATATACCTTCATCTGCTATAGATTCAAACTTACCTAGTTTTTCATCGATTCTCTTTATGAAGTATCTATTGTTGCTATTCTGTCTTTCTATAGCTCATAACGAGTCTTGTCACTGTTGACTCGCAGTAATGCTCTACTTTGAATATGCATTGTTGTAGCAACTACCTCTCTCTAATATTTATCTACCATCTTGGATTCATTTAGCATTGTCCTTGCCATCTCTTGAACTGTTATGTTTCTCCGTTCAACTACTCCAATTTACTGTGGAGTTCTAGTTGCTAAATAATATCTCTTCATTCTATGGTTTTCACAAAACTCAATAAACTGATTTGACATAAATTTTCCTCCTCAATCTAATCTTAGGCACTTAATCTTCAAACTAGTTTCATTCTTGACTAATGCTTTGAATGCTTTGAAATATCTGAAAGCTTATGATTTTTTCTTTAAAAGCATTACCCAAGTCATACGTAAAAAATCATCAATAAGCAACATGAAATATTTCTCACTTTGAGTACTTTGAGTTCTCATAGGTCCACACAAATTAGTGTGAACAAGCTCTAACATCTAAGTGGTCGAGTACTCTTTTGTTTTGAGCTACCTTCTGGCCTGCTTTCCATGCTCATAAGGTTCACAAAGCATGTCAGATGGCTTTGTAATCTTTGAAATATTTTTGACTGCTTGCTTCTTGCTGATGTTGATAAGATTATCAAAATTTATGTGTCTCATTCTCTTATGTCATATCCAACTTTCTTCAATCTGACTCAAAAAACATCTTTGACCTTTGATGTTTGATAATATATGTTGGGTGAATATTTTGTTGACCAGCTAACTGGTGAGCAAAATAGGTCCTATCACTACAATAGTAGGGAGATTGATCGGCCAGTTGTGCAGGTTTACTACATCAAAAGGGGATAAATCTCTCCTCTCATCAAGGGGAGGTTCCCTATTAAGTATACGAAGCTATATATAATATATATATATATAATCAGAAAATAAGACACAAGGGTAGGACAAACCATCCATCTCTCTTTTTTCAGAGATGATGCTAACAAACATAAGAGAAATCCTGGGAAACATTGAAGGCACTTCTCTTCTTTCAGAAGTATTCTTGCAGGAAACAGCAGGAGTCCTTTCAAGGAACAAGTAACCAATAACCAAAGTACAAAGTAACCAACAATATAAGATGCATCACAAAGTCTCCACCTTAACTGCCCAAGAGAGAGATACGAAGAACAATGGGGCACAAAGTTGTCCCAAGGTCCTTTACACAAGAAAAAGAAAATACAAACACACTGAAAGTACTTGTGGGGGCACAAAGTCATCCCACAGTTGGTCTTTAGGACACCTTCCTAACCACTTCCACTAGTTATGCTTGTTAGATCAAATAAACAAGAATGCTTCTAGGAAACAAACATACCAACAATTTCTTAAATAACACAGGCTATTTCCAGCACAAAGTCTAAAAAGGTCACTTGTTTTTTATTCAAATGAAGAAAAATGAGTAACAATCTAAGCTCAAAGTCTCAGTAAATGCCTTTCAATTTGGGCAGAGTTTTTGCTTCTATAGGAGGAAAAGATCCTTCATAACAATCAGAGAGATTACAATATAGAGAGGTCGAGAGAGGTTTGGCGCGTTTATCCCATGGAACAGGATGATCATTTAAGTTTCCTCTCTTCATTGCACTGTTATTCACTTTGTCTTTATTCTCGAACAAGTCGTGTCTTTTAAAGGCTTAGAAATCCACATCCACATTTCTAGGTTCAAGAGGTCTATCGGATCTAAACACTGTGTTGATACTCTAGATCTTTCGTATTATTTCTTCCGCTTCACAGTGATTAGGTCTCTCGCACTTAAGTCTATAAAAATCAACAGACACTTCATTGCCACCAATTTGGTGTCCTCATGTCTGCCATCGTTTGAAAGCCAACAGCTAATTGATTGCCCCTAATTTGAGAGCTGCATGTTTGTCATCCTTCTTGGCAACTCCTTTTTTCGCTGTTGAATCGGGTCCTTAAATTGCTTCTTTATTCTTTGGTCGCTTTTTGCTGAAAAAATTGACATGTGGTAGCATCCGCTTTGAAATAGGCGAGGACACGCGACAACTTTCACTACTTTTTAAAAGGCTTTAGAAACATTTTTTATGAGTCTGGCGGAAGATGACATGTAGCAGTCTCCACTACGCTTTAGCGGCCTTTGAAAACACTCGAGACTTATTTTAGATTCACGCAGATGATAACACGTGGCGGTCTCTGTTGTGCTCTGAAAAATGCTTAGGAGAAGCTTATAAACTTGTTTGAAACTCAGACGTAGACACGTGTCGCTCTCCATGGAGTTATAAATGAACAGGTGGCGGCTTTCGCTTGTCTTTGGAGAGTCAGGCAGATGATGATACATGGCACATTCTTCTTTCTTCATCAGCTCACTAGGGGTCCGCCATAGTCTTTATGAAAATAAGAAGTAGGAGGGAGAATTGTGGAGATTGACACTTGTCAGCTTCCGTCAAACTTTGCAAGGGACATGTGGCACGTTCTGCGGCTTCTTGAGACTTAAATAAAAACCTGCATAAAAAAGAAATACTTGTGCGTTGAACTTCGAAACTTTTGAAATTTTGAAGCTTCAAATGGAGACACTTAGAGGCTTTCGACAAGCTTCAACAGGGACAGGTGGCATCTTCTGTTGCAATTAGAAATAAAGTGCAATGGGACTCGACAGACGACATGTGGCAGCTTCCACTTGACTCACTCTTTTTAGGGTGCTCCTTTGAACCATTTTGATTGAATCGATCGATTGAACCCACTTTGGTTCAATGGTTCAATGTCTTTATTTTAGCTAAGTCTTGACCATTTGAAATAATTTCTAAACCACGTTGAACCTTTGCTTTGAACTGACTAATTGAACCAACTTTGGTTCAATGGTTTGTTCCTTCTTTGTAGCTTAGTCTTTTGGAAAGCCGATGAACTTACCAAAGCAGTAGAGTGTCCTGTTGACATCACTGAATGGTTCAATCTGGCTGAAGCGCGTAACTCTTTTCACTCTATCAATGATATTGAACCTTGAACCCATTGAACCAAAGTGGTTCGAGGTTTAACAGTTCAATCTTCACTTAGAAGCTTGCCGATGAGCCCCTTTTTGGTTGAACCAAGGCATTGAACCAATCCTGAAAATGCCCAAGTGTTGGAAACTCGCCCCTTTTGATTGAACTCATTCGAAGAAGCCATTGAAATAGTTGAACCTGCTAATTTCAAGCATGTTGAGTCCGTAGATTTTTGGAAAATCTTGAAAAGTGAGGAACTTGAAAGCTCAGAAGAAATTTTGAAAAGGGAAGAGGCAAATTTTGTCTTATAGGACCAAAATGGCTCATACGTTGTCCCAAAAAGAGTGACATTTTTTTGGGGAGGACAACAACTGGCTCTTATTGGGGAACTTCCTTTAGATGAGAACTTGGAACAGTTGTGGGAAGTAGAAACCAAAATCTCTAGTGCCTTGAAGTGTGCCATTGGGCTACGGAGTCGTGCTACCCAAAAAGAAAGGCGACAAAAATGAACAACAATGAAAAGCACAAAAAGAAATAAAAACTAAACAAAAATACAAATGTACAGACAACTTCATCTGATACTTTAAGAGTTGAAGTGCTTCAGATGCTGCCCATTGTGTGGCAGAGAAAAGGGTGTGCCATCTTGATATTTCAACAAGAAGTTGTTTTCACCTTTGAGCTCATGGATAGTAAAAGGGCCTCTCCACAGGGAATCAAATTTTCCATGCATTCCCTTTGGTTCTCTTCTCTTATCCCATAGCAGGACTTGATCTCCAATCTAAAAATCTCAGTTCTTTGCTTTTTGGTGGAAGAGTTTCTTCACCAGGCTTTGATGGACTGCGATTCGGTCCACCACTGCAGTTCTCTACTGTTCTAGCTCAGTCAAGCACATGATTCTCTTATCAAGAGCGCTTTCATATATTTGATCTTCAACTGCCTTGACTAATTTTAATGCTGGCAATTCAAAGGTGATTGGTATCTCAGCATTGATACCATAAAGAAGTTGGAAAAGAGACATACCAATTGCCCTTTTGGATGTAATGTTGTCTGCCCACAAAGCATCAACCAATGCTTTGTGCCATGTTCTTTGGTTGTCATCAACCAACTTCTTGATGATAGTCACTAGGTTGTTATTACTTAATTCAACTTGTCCATTCTCTTATGGAAAGTAAGCATATGAGTGGGAGAGTGTAATTCCATAGTAGAAACATAATTGAGTGATCTCTTGGGAAGTGAAACAAGTTGCATTGTCAGTGACAATCTTAGTTGGGACCCCAAACCTGGAAATGATGTTCTATTTCAAGAAATTGCACACTGCTTCTGAAGTAGCATATTTGATTGGAATTGCTTCCACCCACTTAGTGAAGTAGTATGTGGCTATGAGGACATAATCATGTCCAGCGCTTGAAGATGGGTTTATAGCACTAATAAAATTGAGGCCCCATTGCTGAAATGGTTTTTCTATGAGTACTGGCTTGAGAGGTGGGGCAGCTAACTTGGGTCTTCCAACAAACTGCTAGCATAGTTCATATTTCTTTACCCACTTGTACGCATCTTGAAAAAGAGTAGGCCAGTAATATCTGGCCCGAAGGATCTTATGGGTAGTCACAAGAGCAGAAAAATGTCCTCCACATGCCCAATTGTGGAAGGATCTCAAAAGTTGGCTTTGTTGCTCCTTGTCCATGCAGCGAAGGAACACTCCATCAAGGCCCCTCTTATACAGGCCATTGTCCCAAAGGATGAAATTTGTTGCTTTCAACTTGATAGTCTTTATCTCTTTATAAGATAGGTGAGCAGGACATTCACCATAAGTAAGGAAATGAGCAATACCCGAATACCACTCATTAGTGGTAGAGACAAAGAGGACTGTTGGCACTTATACTTTTTTAAATTTTTGATGCTTTGTTCCTTCTTGCTTATTGTCAGCAATTAATTAGCATAAGCCTTTTCCCCGAACCAGCTTTTTTGGTTTGATGAGCAGATCAAACTCCTGAATTTTTGCAACCCAATTGCTTCTTTTCGTCCCAAACTCCTGCTGAGTTAGTATGGATTTGATTGTTGTGTCAGGAACCAAGGTAGTAGTATGTGAATTCAATATGTAGAAGCGGAAATGCTTTATCGCCTTCACCACTGCATAAGCATGCTTTTCCATATTTGAGTACTTTAGCTCATGATCTTTGAGAGGACAACTCGTGAAGGAAATGGGAGACTCCATACCTTCTTTATTCTGTTGAACCAGAATCACTAAAAGTGTGTGTTTTAAAGCATAATTATACATGGTGAACTCTTTGTTATAGTCTGGACAAACCAGAATTGGGGCGTGGGCAATGGCAGTCTTGATATATTTAAATGTTGACTTGCCTTCATTAGTCCAGCCGAAGGTGGGCTTTTGCTTCATCATGTTCACAATATGTCTAGTCTTCTTAGTAAACTCAGGGATGAACCTTCGTAAGAAATTCACCTTTCCAAAGAAAGAGTGAACAACAGTCTTACTTGTAGGCAAGGTAAGCTCTTAGATAGACTTGACTCTGTCTGAGTCAATTTTTATGCCTCATTTGGACATAATGTGTTTGAGAAGTTTTCCCTCTGTTACTCTAAAAACTGACTTCTTGGGGTTCAAGGAAATGCCATTCTGACAGTAGTGTTCCAGCACTTGTTGCAAGTGGCGCACATGATCTAGGCGATGCTTAGAGAAAATAGTCAAGTCATCAAGATAAACTACAATGAACTTACCCATCTCATCCTTGAAAGTGAGGTCCATTGCTCTCTGAAAGGTGGCACCAGCGTTTATCAAGCCAAAAGGCATTCTCTTATAGGCAAAGGTGCCCCAAGGTTTGGTGAACGCAATTTTATGCTGGTCTGCTTCACCAACTTCAACTTGATTGTATCGTGAGAAACCGTCTAGCATTGATAACATCTCTGAACCAATCACTGTCTGAAGCACTTGATCCATGATTGGCAAAGGATAGTTATCCTTCAAAGATGACTGATTCAAATTCCTAAAATCCATACAAAGGCGAATTTGGCCATTCTTCTTCCTCACAGGTACTACGTTTGCAATTCATGTGGAATGATAGATTAGAAAAATGATCTTAGCATTTAATATCTTTTATATCTCAGATAGAATAGTACCTGATATCTTTGGATTGAACTACCTGGGTTTTTGCTTGTAAGGCACTGAGTTAGCCTTCAGAGGAATGTCATGTCAGATTTCATCAGGCCTGAGTGACTTCAGGTCATCATAGGAGTATGCTAAAATGTCCATGTACTATCTGAGCAGAGAAGTGAACTTGAATCTTTCCTCAGGAGGGTAGCACTTCCCAATGTTCACCATCTTGGGATCTTCCTTGGTACCTATATTTACTTGATCAAACCCCTGAGAGGAGCTTGCCTCCGTTTGCTGTTGTTTGATGAATCTGTCATGCTTATCAAATAGTTTCTCAAGGGAGACTAGGCCTTTGGGAATCTTATTCCCTTTAAGTTGCATGAACTCTCCATCCGTGCTTGAACTTGATTCAGGGGTCGATTCAGGCTCTTGAGGTTCACTGCCTTCAAAATGCAACTATTCAAAACTATCCTTTTGCTCCAGGAAAGCAATGATTTGGTTGTCATTGTTAAACACATGCCAATGACTAGCATTATCAGGTATACTTAGTCGAGAGACCAGTTCAATAGTGTACCTGTCTCCTTTGAAGTCTGAGTGGGGAACCATAAGAGTGCCTGAGACAGCCAAAGCGTCAGCTCTATCATTGAATTCCCTGGGGACTGCAGAGATGTTGAAAGTGTCAAAGTTTTCAATTTGGTCCTAGACTAGATTGTGGTAATGGCACAATCTCTCATTTTTGGTCTGATACAGGTTTCTTACCTAACAAACCACTAGTTCAACATCTCCTTTAGCATGAATAAGCTTGATACCTTTGTCATGAGTAGCCTTTAATCCAAGCAATAGTGACTCATACTCAGCTGTGTTATTAGTGTTGCTGAATTGCAACTTGTAAGATGAAGGAAAAATATTTCTTTGACGAAATATCAACACAACCCCGGCTCTTGAACTGGTAGAGGAACAGCTGCCATCGAATTCAAGGATCCATACCTCATTAGACACTAATTTTTCTTTAGATTCTTCCTCGTTTAGAGGTGGAGATTCTTCCATAGTTCCAGCTGAACTAACTTTTAGGTTGTCACCTTTGAGAGCTTCAACAGGGGTTTCATGAACTTCTTTAGTGGACAGAAAGTAGTTACCCATGCCTGAAGATTCAAACAAAATTTGAGCTTCAAGTGCTGATGATTGGGTGACCACATACTTTGTTTCCTTTTTAAGAAGCAATCTTTTCATGACGCCTTTGACTGGGATTCTTGCCTCAAACAAGTCCATGTTTAATTCGCCACCAATATCTTTATAGAAATTCTGGCCAAGAAGGATGCCATAAGATGCTGGAACGTCGGCCACCAAGATAGTCATCTTGATTCTTTTGTTTGAAAATGTTGCAAATGCAAATTGGGCATCCTTAATTTGCCCCAGTAATGGTACTTGCTTGTTTTCCATGGAGAAACATCTACCAAATGTCCTGGTTAGTGTAAGGCTGAGGGATTAAGCCACTTTGGCAGACATGACATTGTCTGAAGCTCCAGAATCAATGATACAATTGTTCAGCTGATATCCATTTATTAACAGGGATATATAGAAAGGCTCTATTTTCTCAGGAGTAGCAGGAGGAGCAGTGACAAGATTTTTTGGAATAGACATGTTCCTTGGGGGATCATGAGTTGCTTTCTTAGCTTCTTGTCTTGCTGGGATGTTTTGGTTCTTCACACATTGAACCAATTTATCCAACTGATCAGGGTTGGACTGCAGGAATTCAAATTCAAACATTTAAACTTTGGCTTTCTTTATATGATCAATAATGTCAAACATCTAAAATGAACTAGGAATAGAGGATGGGAGCTTATCCTCTTGATTCTTGGCAAGCGGAGAACTAGACTGCAGATTTATAGTAGAAGGTGCAGGGGTATTTGGTGTACTTACCTTTCTTTCAGTCATTGGATCTTGTGGCTGGAAGGGCAGAGTACTTCCATGCTTAGCAATTGAGATTGCTAGTTGAGGTCGTTCCTCCGTCTTCTCTTTATCAACTTTCTGAGCTGATTGATTTTTAGACTGGGTGAACATAGCATATGATCCCTCTGTTGCATTACCTTCACTTCTGGGTTCATCCTGATAGTTCAAGAAACCAATGTTGGAGTCTCCAGCTAATTCTTCTTCTTCCTTAGTAAAGAGATTAGCATCATCTTCAGGGTTCAACTCAGGCTGGAATAAGAAACCCGAGTTAGCTTCAAGGTATCCAACCGTTGAGTTGGTTGGAGGTGCTTCAATGGCAAGGTTTCTCTGTGAGGGAGGAAGACGATTCGACTGCCCTTGACCCTTGGCAACATTGCCTTGGTATATCTGATTTTAGAACATTTCCCTTGGGATATCTTTGTATGTAGGAGCAAATGACGTCCCTTGGGCCATTTGTCTTCTGAGAGCCAGCAATTCGTTTGCCAGCTTCTGCACCATGGGATCAGTAGTGGCTGTAGATGAGTAATCAGAAGATGAAGAAGATTTACCTCTGTTTGGATCTCTTCTTATCTTCCCAGCCAGGATAAGGTCATCTTCTACCTCAGTAGCCAAGTCCTCAGCTTCAAGAAGGTCTATTTGGCCAGCGCGTCTTAGTAGAAAACTCACTTCAGGCAGTTGTGAGTTGATGAAGAAGCACTTGAGGTTTTTAGGGGTCGATTGAGTGATTGCAGGGATCCTATTCCTCAACTTATCAAATTTGGCTATGAAATCTCTCATCAATTCATGAGGTTCCTTTTTTATCTATGTGAGTTGGGCCAGAAGGGCATGTGCATCTTCTGTAGCTTTGAATTTGGCTTCAAACTTGGCTTTGAGTGTGTCTTAGTCAGTCACTGATCTAGCCTGCAGATGGTAGAATCAATTCACAACAGTACCTCGCAATGTCTCCACGAACAATCTGATTGCCACGTCCTCAAATTCCATGCCTATCACACCACAGGCTATGTTGAAGGCTACAATGTGTTCATCAGGGTGAACCTTTCCATCACTAAAGAATTTGAGAAAATTCTTTCTTAAACTGCATGGAATCTCATGCAGGGGTGGAGTAAGATTGAGTGGGTCAAAAGAGTTACCCCAGGGGCCTTGAACTACCATAAGTGGATTATTGAAAGCAGGGATAACAAATATGGGTGGTGTATGTATAGGCAAAAGTAGCTCTGCCTTGTGTTGGTGACCTGGTGTTGGTAGGAGGAAGACTCCTAGTTTGTTGGAGGTGAGGTTGTGGAGGAAACAACTCAAAATTGCTCTGCTACACCAACTAAAAAATAGGGCCAACAATACCTTGGACTTTTTGGCTTCTGGTATAGCATGAAGTTTCCAGATTGTAGAACAAAAATAGGAAAGAACTGGTCTTGCTTCAACTTGAAACTTGAGGCTTCAAACTGCCCGCTCTTTCCCCAGCGGAGTCACCAAAAATTGTTGGGTGAATATTTTGTTGACCAGCTAACTGGTGAGCACAATAGGTCCTATCACCACAGTAGTAGGGAGATTGATCAGTGAGATGTGTAGGTTTACTACATCAAAAGGGGATAAATCTCTCCTCTCATCAAGGGGAGGTTCCCTATTAAGTATACAGAGCTATATAATATATATATAAGCAGAAAATAAGACACAAGGGTAGGACAAACCATCCATCTCTCTTTTTTCAGAGATGATGCTAACAAACAGAGGAGAAATCTTGGGAAACACTGAAGGCACTTATCTTATTTTAGAAGTATTCTTGCAGGAAACAACAGGAGTCCTTTCAAGGAATAAGTAACCAGTAACCAAAGTACAAAGTAACCAGCAATATAAGATGTAGCACAAAGTTTCCACCTTAACTGCCCAAGAGAGAGATACGAAGAACAATGGGGCACAAAGTCGTCCCAAGGTCCTTTACACAGGAAAAATAAAATACAAACACACTGAAAGTACTTGTGGGGGCACAAAGTCGTCCCACAGTTGGTCTTCAGGACACCTTCCTAACCACCTCCACTAGTTTTGCTTGTTAGATCAGATAAATAAGAACGCTTCTAGGAAATAGACATACGAATAATTTCTTAAATAACACAGGCTATTTCCAGCATAAAGTTTGAAAAGGTCACTTGCTTTATTATTCAAATGAAGAAAGATGATTAACAATCTGAGTTCAAAGTCTCAATAAATGCCTTTCAATTTGGGCAGAGTTTTTGCTTCTATAGCAGGAAAAGATCCTTCATAACAATCAGAGAGATTACAATATATAGAGGTCGAGAGAGGTTTGGTGCGTTTATCCCATGGAACAGGATGATCCTCTTAGTTTCCTCTCTTGATTGCACCGTTGTTCACTTTGCTTTTATTCTCGAACAAGTCGTGTCTTTTAAATGCTCGAGAAATCTACATCCACGTTTCTAGGTTCAAGAGGTCTATTGGATCTAAACACTGTGTTGATACTCCATATCTTTCGTATTGTTTCATCCACTTCGTAGTGATTAGGGCTCTCACACTTAAGTCTGCAAAAAACAACAGACACTTCATTGCCACTAATTTGGCATCCTCAGGTCTGTCATCATTTGAAAGCCAATGGCTAATTGATTGCCCCTAATTTGATGGTTGTGGGTCTGTCATCTTTCTTGGCAGTGCCTTTTCTGGCTGTTGAATCGGGTCCTTAAATTGCCTCTCTGTTCTTTGGTTGATTTTCGCTAAAAATTTGACACGTGGCAGCATCCGCTTTGAAACAGGTGAGGACACGCAACAGCTTTTGCTGCTCTTAAAGGCTTTAGAATTTCTTTTTATGAGTTTGACAGAAGACATGTGGCAGTCTTCGTTGTGCTTTAGTGGCCTTTCAAAACACTCAGGACTTATTTTAGATTCACGTGGATGATAACACGTGGCGGTCTTCGCTGTGCTCTGAAAAATGCTTAGGAAAAGCTTATAAACTTGTTCAAAACTTGAACGCAGACACGTGTCGCTCTCCGCAGAGTTATAAATGAATAGGTGGCGGCTTCCGCTTGTCTTTGGAAAGTCAGGTGGATGATGACACATGGCACGTTTCACTTTCTTCAGTAGCTCACTGGGGGTCCACCATAGTCTTTAAGAAAACAAGCAGGAGGGAGAAATTTTAGAGATTGACACTTTTCGGCTTTCGCCAAACTTTGCAAGGGACATGTGGCACGTTCTGTGGCTTCTTGAGACTTAGACAAAAACTTATGTAAAAAATAAATACCTAAGCGTTGAACTTCGGAACTGTTGAAACTTTAAAGCTTCGGATGGAGACACTTGGAGGCTTCTGACAAGCTTCAATAGGGACAAGTGGCATCTTCCGTTGTGATTAGAAACAATGTGTAATGGGGCTCGATAGACGACATGTGGCGGCTTCCGCTCGACTCATTCTTTTCAGGGCGCTCCTTTGAACCATTTTGATTGAATCGATCGATTGAACCAACTTTGGTTCAACAGTTCAATGTCTTTGTTTCAGCTAAGTCTTGACCATTTGAAACAGTTTCTAAACTGCGTTGAACCTTTGCTTTGAAATAACTGCATTGAACCTTTGCTTTGAACCGACCGATTAAACCAACTTTGGTTCAACGGTTCATTCCTTCCTTGAAGCTTAGTCTTTTGGAAAGCCGATGAACTTACCAAAGTGGTTGAGTGTCCTGCTGATGTCACTGAATGGTTCAATCTGGCTGAAGTGCTTAACTCTTTTAACCCTGTCAATGATGTTGAACCTTGAATCCATTGAACCAAAGTGGTTCAAGGTTCAACAGTTCATTCTTCCCTTAAAAGCTTACTGATGAGCCCCTTTTTGGTTGAACCGAGGCGTTGAACCAATCCTGAAAATGCCCAAGTGTTGGAAACTCGCCCCTTTTGATTGAACTCGTCCGAAGAAGCCATTGAAGCAGGTGAACCTGCTAATTTCAAAGATGTTGAGTCCGTAGATGTCTAGAAAATCTTGAAAAGTGAGGAACTTGAAATCTCATAAGAAATTTTGAAAAGGGAAGAGGCAAATTTGGTCTTGAAGGACCAAAATGGCTCATACGTTGTCCCAAAAAGAGTGACATTTTTTGGGGGGGGACAACAATATATACAAATTACTATCTATTATTTGAGCATCTACAACCAACACATCTGAATCTGTTCTCCTAATTTCACAACCTTCTGCATAAAATTTTAGTGTGTGCCACTGATCACACATTTGACTTATACTCAAAAGATTATGCTTAAGACCTACATACAAAAATTTTACGTTTTAGTTCTGCCATTATCCAAACTTAGAGTACTTTTTTTATATAATTCTAGCAGTAGTATTATCTCCAAATTTTACTATACCACCATTGATCTTCTTCAAGGTTATGAACTTGTTCTTGTCTCATGTCATGTGCCTTGAACATCCACTATCAATGAACCATGGCTTTTCTTCATTTCTTGCATGGAAAGTTGTTTGTACCAACATAGATTTTTCAAGTTATTTCTTCTACCATGAACCTGTCTAAACTTTCTTTTTGATGAAAGGAGCCTTGAAACTCTGGTCCTTCTTGACTAACTCGAACACGCTTCTATAGTACCAAGTTATATGTCTGAAGTTGTTGCACTTGTAACATATTATGACCTTTTCATTAAAGCCTGGTAGAAGACCAAAAGAGTTGTGGTTTCTGCTTGACTCTGCATGAGTTTCTTTCTCCTTATTTTAAAAATTGTTAGCTTTTTTTGACATTCTATTTTCTTATGATCATATCCATTACAATAAAAATAATAACCATAAAAACATGCCATGTTTGTATATCTCTAATCTGATTATCTTTTGTAGCTTTATTCCTTGCAATCTTCTTTGTTTGAGATGTCTTCTGTATTCTTAACTTCTTTCCTTTTTATTTCTTTTTTTGTAAGAGTTTCAGCATAGCTCTTTCCTTTTTCTGTGTTAACCTTGTCTATGAAAGTAGTGGCCTCCCCTTTCTCTTTTTCAAATCTGATACTTATCTTATCTAACATTGATATTTGACTTTGTAATATCTTATTCAACATATTAGTGATATTCTCAAATTTTGAATCATTGGCTACTCTATCATTTATTGTTTTATTTATTTTCCCAAGATTTGCTTTTAAAGAAACAATTTCAATAACATACCTTTCATATTCTTCACTTAATTTTTGCAACTGTGCTGTTAGATCTTTTTCATTCTTTTTGGCTTTTTCAAAGTGTGCTCGTAGATCTTCAATTGTTTCCTTTGTCTTTTTTTTTTTTTTTTTTTTATCTAGAGCTTTAATCTTTTATTCTTTTTTTCAAGAGTTTTTAACTCTTTTAAGGCACAAATGAGTTATCCTTCTAGATTCATTTAGGCTTCATCATGTTCTTCTTATTGATCATCTATACTTTTGCTTGCAGAGGCATTTTCAATTATAGCCATGAATAGAATATCTTCTTCTTCTGAATCACTGACTCCACTATCTTCAACTGAGCTAAGATCTTTAGAATACAAACTATTCTTCTCAAATCCCTTCTTCAATTTTTCTTTGAAATTCTTGCTGTTGTTGGGGATCAACCAACAAACTTGATTACTTTTATGCAAGCAATTAAACACGAAATTAAACCAGAATTGAAAGCAACTAGAATCAGAAATAGCAAAGAATAAGAGATACAAGAAACCACCCTGAAAACTTGTATTAAACTCTTCTAGAAGGAAATATAATGAAGAAAAATCACACTTTCTTCTCACATCTCTCAGATGTACAGATCTCTATCCCTCAAGAGTTTACAATCAATTCCAACAACTTGGATTGATACACACATATACAATATGTCTTGTATTGTTCTCATACACTTACACAAGCTATGAAGATCTATCCCTATTATATAACTATAGGTATCATGAGCATACAATCACAACCATTAGATGCACCTCCTAATCAAGGGCTCAAAAAAGTCCTACTAAAGATAGAGATGCAGACTTAAGACTAACACTTAATCCTATCATGCAAACATTCGGTTCTGTCCACGAAAATAGATTCTAAACGCACAAGTGACCGACGTCGGTCCCTGCCTATTTGCCTATGACCGACGTCGGCCGAACCATGATCGACGCCGGCAGACTCTGGTCCATTCCTGACCATCGTCGGCGATTGTGTGACTCCTGCAACTTCTGCACTCACTCATTTGGTGAAGCTTTTAGATCCACAACTCTATAATCTCCCACTTGGAGATAAACAGCTGCACCAGTACCTGTACAACAACATCTTCTACCTTCTCCATCTTCAAACTCAATCTTGAAGACCAACAGAAGTTGAATGAAGATTCAACTTCTCCTTTGTTATCAGCTTTGTTAACATATCAACAGGGTTCTTATCTATATGGATCTTCTCCAGCTTTAACTCACCATCCTCCAATACCTGTCTTATGAAGTGGTACCTAAGCTGTATATGCTTGGTTCTTGAATGAAAGGCTGAATTCTTAGCCAAATGAATTGCACTTTGACTATTACTGTATAGTCTGCAACTCTCTTGCTCCTTTCCTAGCTCTTCCATGAACCGTGTCATCCATATCATCTCTTTGCTAGCCTCTGTGACTGCAATATATTATGCCTCTGTAGTAGACAAGGCAACAACCTTCTGCAACTTTGAAATCTAGCTAACCGCCATTCCACCAACAGTGAAAACATATCCTGTGGTGCTCCTCCTACCATCTAAGTCACCTACCATATCTGAATCTACATAACCATGTAGAGAAGTTTTTGACCCTCCATAGCACAAATGCCTACTACTGGTCCCTCTCAGATATCTAAAGATCCACTGAACTACTTTCCAGTGCTCCTTCTCTGGATAGGCCATATACTTACTAACAACTCCCACTGCTTGGGCAATATCCGGTCTAGTACATACCATTGCATACATTAAGCTCCCAATTGCAGAAGCATATGGAACTTTTCTCATGTACTCTACCTCATCATGTGAATTATGACAGTGTTCTTTACTCAACTTGAAATGTCCAGCCATAGGTGTGCTTACCAGTTTTGCATCCTGCATATTGAACCGTTTCAACACCTTGTTCACGTAATCCTCTTTAGATAAAATCAACCTATGATTTTTCCTGTCTCTCTTAATACTCATGCCAAGGATTTTCTTTGCTGCTCCCAAATCCTTCATGGCAAATGTGTGAGCTAATTTCACCTTAAGCTCAGAGATATCCTGCATGTGTGAACCTACAACCAGCATATCATCTACATACAACAATAAGATAATATATCTACCATTATCTAATCTCTTAAAATAAATACAATGGTCAGATTGACATCTACTGTAGCCATGCTCAGTCATAAACTTGTCAAATTTCAAATACCATTGTCTAGGAGCTTGCTTGAGACCATACAAGCTTTTCTTTAATTTGCACACAATTTTCTCCTTACATTTGACCTCAAATCCTTCCGGCTGATCCATATATGTTTCTTCATCCAAATCTCCATGAAGAAAAGCTGTCTTAACATCAAGATGCTCAAGATGTAAATCCTTAATAGCAACTAAAGACAATACAGTCCGTATAGAAGTCATTTTAACTACAGGAGAAAAAATTTCACCAAAATCAATACCTGGTTTCTGTGCAAATCCTTTCACTACCAACTTGGCCTTATATCTCATCTGTCCATTCTCACCTTCCTTTAACCTGTAGATCCATCTGTTCTTCAGTGTCTTCTTTTCCACTGGCAACTCAACCAAATCTCATGTTTGGTTCCCTTTCAAGGAATCAATTTCCTCATTCATGCCTAGCTCCCACTGATTCTTGGATTCTACCTATATTGCTTCATCAAAACTCTCTGGTTCTCCACCATCAGTAAGCAATAAATATAATAATGAAGGGGAATATCGAATTGGAGGTTTACTTACCCTTGTTGACCTCCTGATGGGCATCTGAGACTCATTTTTTGCTTGCTGTCCGCCCAAATTCTCTGACAGTGACCGACCTCGATCACCTCCAGGCCTGTAACTAACTGACGTCAGTTCTACATGACCGACCTCGATTCCTTCCTGATCGACATCTATCACTGTCTGACTGACATCGGTTCCTATATTGTCGACGTCGGTTCCTGCTTGATCGACGTCAGTCTATGTGTTTTCCTGTCTGTGATTATTCTTTCCTGTGAGCTCATTTTGGACTGTCACCTCGTCCAAATCTTCATGGCCCTGCTCAAAATTCTTTAGCTTCTTGAGTTGATCACTATACATCACTTTTTCATTGAAAACAACATCACGACTCCTAATTATTTTGTTAGTTCCTAGATTCTAAAACTGGAATCCGAAATCATCAGAGCCATAACCAATAATTGTGCACCTCATAGACTTAGCATCTAGCTTCTTTCTATTTTCCTTATCAACGTGCACAAAAGCTTCAGAACCAAAAACTCTTAGAGATGAAAGATCTACCTTTTTACCTGTCCAAGCCTCTTCTGGAATTCCACCATCCAGAGCTGTAGAGGGTCCTCTGTTAATCAGGTAAACTTCAGTATCCACAGCTTCTGCCCAAAACTGTAAGGGCAAACTAGCATGCAATCTCATACTCCGTGCACGCTCCAATATTGTTTTGTTCATCCTTTCAACAACTCCATTTTGCTGAGGTGTCCTTGGAACTGTCCCTTGCCTGCATATTCCATTCATATAACAGTAACTTCTGAACTTATTGCTGCAGTACTCACCACCATTGTCAGATCTAAGGCACTTCAATCTCTTGCCTGTTTCATTCTCAACTAAAGCTTTCCAAATCTTAAAAGTGTCAAAAACATCAGATTTCTTCTTTATACAATAGTCCCATACGTTTCTTGTAGCATCATCAATAAAAGTAACATAATACTGTGATCCTCCAATAGAAGCTACCTGAGCTGGTCCCCACACGTCTGTGTGAATAAGCTCCAACTTGTGCTTCCTCTTTGTTGACCCAGTTTTAACAAACCTTACTCTCTTCTATTTTCCAAAAACATAATGCTCGCATAAATCTAAATTTATGCTTTTCAAATCTGAAAGCTTACCTTTTGACTTAAGAATAGACATTCCCTTCTCACTCATGTGGCCAAGCCTCTGGTGCCACAACTTTGCATCCACATATGAAGTAGATAATATAGAAAGAGAATAATCAGTAATACAATTACATAAATAGAGAGTACCTACTCTCTTATCTCTGACTAATACAAGTGCTCCCTTGGTAACCTTCCAAGGTTCAGCTGTGAGAGTTACTGTGCAACCCTCATCACCCAACTTTCCTACAAAAATCAGATTTCGCTTCAGGGCTGAGACATGCATGACATCTTTCAACACCCATGTGTTGCCATTCTGTAATTTCAGCTGCACTTTTCCTTTGCCAACAATTTTACAAGGCTCATCATCCCCTAAATAAACTTTTCCAAAATCTCCCTAGACATAATCATGAAAAATTTTCTATTTGGAGTAGCATGGAAAGAGGCCCCAGAATCTAAAACCCAATATTCTATTTTATTATGCAAAGAAAGTGAAAGAGCATCTTATGCAACAATACCTGTAACTTTTGCTTCTTCATTACCTTCATGCTGATTCTCTTCATTAACCTTCAACCAACAATCTTTCTTTGCATGTCCTCTCTTTCCACAATTCCAGTAGGTTATCTTTCTTTTTCCATTTCTGGATTTGGATTTATTGCTCATCTTTGACTTAGACCTTGATCTCCCATGCTTGCTCTTCTCTTTTTGCCTCCCCATGCGTTCAATACTTAAAGCATTACCTGATGATTCCCCTGTGCTTTTTCTGCGAGTCTCTTCATTCAGGATTACACTAACAACATCATCTACTTTTAAGATATTTGTAGCAGATGCAGTATTACTAACTGCCATTACTAAACTATGCCAACTTTCAGGCAAAGAGCATAAAATTAAAAGAGCTTTAATTTCATCATCAAAAACTATTTTGACTGAATTTAATTGATTTACAATTCCATAGAAATCATTAAGATGATTAGATACAGATCCTCCTTCTTGCATTTGCAAATTAAATATCTGCTTCATAAGATATACCTTATTTGAAGCTGAGGGCTTTTCATATAAATTTGCTAAAGTGTCCATCAACTCTATTGTTGTTTTTGCTTGTGACAAGTTAGAAATCACAGAAGATCCCAGACTCAATTTTATAGATCCAAGAGCCTTTTTATCAAGAACTTCCCATTCTTCATCTTCCATATCTGTGGGCTTTCTATCAACTCCACCAAATGATAAGTACATATCTTTCTGATACAGATAATCCTCTATCTGCATTCTCCATAATTGGTAATTCTTGCCATTAAACTTTTTCATTCTCAGTTTACTTTCTTCTGCCATTGCTTCTCTCACTCAAACAAAAACCCCTGTGAGTGACCTGTAATCAACAAACACTAACTAGATCTGAAACACCTGTTAGTCAACCTAAGCTCTGATACCACTTGTTGGGGATCAACCAACAAACTTGATTACTTTTATGCAAACAATTAAACACAGAATTAAACCAGAATTGAAAGCAACTAGAATCAGAAATAGCAAAGAATAAGAGATACAAGAAACCACCCTGAAAACTTGTATTAAACTCTTCTAGAAGAAAATATAATGAAGAAGCTACACACTTTCTTCTCACACCTCTCAGATGTACAGATCGCTTTCCCTCAAGAGTTTACAATCAATTCCAACAACTTGGATTGATACACACATATACAATATGTCTTGTACTGTTCTCATACACACTTACACAAGTACAAAAGCTATGAAGATCTATCGCATTATATAGAATTAGGGATCATGAACAATGCAATATCAACCATTATATACACCTCCTAATCAAAGGCTCAAAATAGTCCTGCTAAAGATAGAGATGCAGACTTACAACTAACAGCTATATTAATCGTGCAAACAATCTGTTCATCCATGAAAATAGACTTTCGAGAACACAGATAACCGACATTGGTTCCTATTTGCCTGCACATGACCGACGTTGACCGATCCATGACTGACGCTGACAGCTACTGGTCGACTCTTTGTCGTCGTCGACGACTGTGTAAATCCAGCAAGTTCAGCATCCGCTCATTTGGTGAAGCTTTTAGCTCCGCACCTTAACACTTGTATGTAGACTTTCCTTCTTCATTGTCACCATTACCCTTATTTGGGCACTTGATGCAAAATGTTCAATCTTTTCACAATTAAAATATTTAAAAGGTAATTTTTTATATATTTACTTGTGCCCTTTTTCGGCTTGCGAATGAATAGATATCTGTTGTCATCTTCTTCATTTCTAGAACTATTATTTGATTCTTGAATCTTAGCTTTCTCTTTTTTTGATGTCTTGAAAGCAGCTTCTCTCTTTAAGGTTTTCTCTTGTTTAGTCCATATTTCATATGCCATAAGAAGACCATGTAACTCATCCATCTTTAGCTTGGCTAAATTCATCGTCTCTTCAATTGCCGAAACTTTTGCATGATATCTCAATGGTAGAGAACTCAAAACTTTTTGTACCATAATTGATTCTTCTAACTTTTTTCCAATACCTTGAATTTGATTAACTATTTGATCAACTTGCAAAAGTTAACTTGCTATATTTTCTTCCTCTTCCATCTTCAAACTCTCAAACTATCTTCTGAAAGTCTGAAGCTTAGCTTGCTGAACCTTTCCATCACCTTTGTAAATATTTTCAAGTTTTACCCAAGTTTCATGAGCAAATTTACATTGCATGACTTTAACAAATTCTGATTCACATAAAATACATAAAATAACATTTAAAGCTTTAGCATTATTTTTATTTGCCTTCTTTTCCATTGGAGTAGTTACAAGTGTCTATGGCTCTTCATATTCCTCCACAATTGCTTGTCAAATGTCGAATCCAAGGGCCATCAAATAAGTCTTCATGCTTATGCTCCAAAAAGCATAATTTGTCCCATCAAACAAAGGTGCCTTATTTGTAGAAAAACCTTCATATGATCCAACCATTGTGCTTTCCTGATCTACCTTCAAGCTGAAAAACTTTTTTCATAGGAACGTACTTTGATACCAATTATTAAGCATGACATATACTAAGAGGGGGGTGAATCAATATATTATATACGTTTTACTTAATATGATTTCTTTTCTTTAACCACTTAATCACATATTCAAGATATGCTATAAAACTAAAACAATAATATGCACCACACGAGAGAGAGAGAGAGAGAGAGAGAGAGAGAGAGAGAGAGAGAGATCAAATTTTTACATGGAAACCCAGAGTGAGAAAAACCACAGAGAACAATCTCAAGTATATGAATGAACACCAACTCAAATTACAAAGTTCACAAGCACCAATTTGTAGGAGCACCAACCCCTTCGCCAAGCATCAACACAACAACTATTTGTGAGCACCAACCCCTCTTATGTATAAAACACAACTATCTTTCAATGTTGCTTACTTAAAAATTATAGAACTCTACAATATCTCTTGCTTTTCTCTCTTTGAAAACAAATACAAACCATGTACTCTCTTACATATTACAAATGGCTTCTCAAGCCTTTATTTATAGCTTTCCAAATGACCTTTGTCATTCACCCTTTGTGACCCTTCAATCCTCATGGAAAATGTGCCAAACTTGTATGACGCTTTGTATCGTTGCATTCGAGAAGTCACATGGTGATTTTTCATAAATAAGTGCATCCTTTCCTTGTTTGTCTTTGTTTTAGTGAGTTTTTGTATTCCTCAAAGTGTCCCTTCATGGAAAAATGCACGATACCCTCTTTTATCTTCACATGCTGACTCTTGGAATTCCTCAAAATGACTCTTCACGAGAAAATCCATCCCATTCCTCTTTTGTCTTTTTCCCATGACTCTTTGACTTGTCTATGGGCCCTCTTTTGACTTATATGCAACCAAAAATATATTCGTTAATACTAAATAAATATTAACACACATTAGCCAAGATATGATTATTAAAAACACCATTAAATGCAATGGGGCTTTTATCACCAATGCTAGACCTTTGACATCAATGACAATATCTCGAACAACCAACTCATTTTCTCTCCACAATGAACATCTTGAAATTGAAGCCATATTACATTATGTGGGGATGGAATTGATAAAGCACTGCCATGCCATCATAGATAGTTTGGTCAATTTATAGAGTAGCATGGCCATCTTGGTAGAATGATTGGGGACCAATGTCTTGAAAGACTGTATCGTTATCCATCCTGGGTGTTGTGATGTCGAGGATGATGAATTAGGGTTAACAGGTCTAGGATTTGGTAGTGGGGATGGTTTGAGAGTTGTGGCAAATATTGTGGATGTTGGTGTGGTGCCTCCAAGAGTGGATGTGATAAAATATTAATTAATTGGTTGTTTCTATTTTTACCCTTTATGCATGTAATTTATGATCTAGTTGGTTAGGGGAGGTATCTTTGTTGTATTTCAATGTACTCCCTATGGGGATGGGTCAAAGAAAGTTGTATAAGCTTTATAGTAATATATAAATAGAGGTGTTTTTTTGGTCATTAATGGTTTTTCGATCCCCCTCCAATAGATAGTATCTTGTTAACTATTCAGAGGGGTCTGAATTGTTCTTTTGCCTGCGATGTTATACTTTGGGATGTTCTTCATATTACTTTTTACTCTAGGGTCATTCCCTAGTTATTGTAGCAAAAAAAAAAAGCAAAGGCTTAGACACCATAGAATAAAATAAGGCCGAAGTGGGTCTAAGAGAGAACCAACAACAACCTATATTTTTTTACAATAAAGGGACTTTTCCCTTTATAAGAGAGATAATAGAGGAAGAAGAATTGAATTCCTAGCTGCCATGTGTTAGAAGTAGAAAAGATTTTACTATAAAAGCTTCCATTCGATCCTTGCTTTATCTAACTCCTACAAATCTAATAGCTCAAGTAATCCTTTCAATTTTATACACCCATATTTTTTGTCATGCCATGCTTATTTTGCTTAATATATTTGTTATTAAAAAATAAGCTTGGAATATTAAAATAAAATCTTAGTGGGCATTTTTTACCCATATATTCATTTTAAAATGGAAAAACTTTTATTAAAACTTGTTTGCCTATGTTTTCTCTTTTTAGAGAAAAGTCTTTGATTGATTCATCCACTCATAGCTTTTCTTTTCTAAGTTCTTTTTAATACATAAACTCTTTATTTAAATTAATGGGGTAAGCCCACTATTAAACAAATCTCTAACTTTAGAAAATAAATTAATTAAAATAGCCTTAGAGAATTAAATAAACTTTTAGCTCATATGACCATTTAAAAAAAAAAATGAAGCTAAGAAATACTTAAGACCAGTGAAGATTTTTCTCATCCTAGTGTTTGAGTTTTTGCTCCAATACATTTAGAAAGATGAGCTCACTCAGTCCAAGCTAATTGATTGGAAGTGAATTTTCAATTTTTGAGAAGACACCTAAGTCCACCCATGAGTTTACTAGCAAATCCATTAGGCAATTTGCTTCACATAAGTAATGAGGAAAGGAGATGTTCACAATGTGGCTTTTCAGCTCAAAGTTCTATTGAAAGATGTAGTTGAGTTTATAGTTTGTGTGCTTTCCTTATCATTGTTTTGATGATCACCATCAAGTCACCTTCGACCTCGAGAGAAGTTGACCTGTGTGATATATGTAGTTGAGTTTCTAGTTCGGGGTGTTTTCCTTTATCATTATTTCGATGATCACCATCAAGTCACCTTCGACCTCAAGAGAAATGGACATGTGTGATATTGCTAACATGGGTTCATATTTTATGCTACACATGGTGCATTTAATTGCTTTCTTTTGAGATGCGAGTTTTACAAGTTCATCCCAAATCTTGAAAGGGGGGCACATATTTCACTCATCATATTCAAATAAATGCTACAACGACATTTTAGGAACTCATATTTGGTTTAATTTTTCTGTGAAGGGCTATATTCGTGACATTTTTCATATTATTATTGCTTTTAACATTAAGAATTGTACTCATAATTTCATCTGGGATATTAAATAAGTGCGGAGGCCCACATCTGATAGGGTACCTAACTCCATGTTATTTCCGGTTAGAATAAGGTATATATCAGTTTCAATTTTTTGAAATTTAGTATATCATAATTTGATACCCATACATGTGTAGGAATAGAAAGAATCCTTAAATTGTAGGTTTCAAGCCACCATTATTTTAATTTACTTTGATATGTATGCACACACACGTCAAATAGGGGAAAAACTTATTTATTAGGTTAAATTGCATGATTTTAAGATGTTTATGTGCATTTCAATTATGAGTCCAACCTAAGCATTATTGACATATTTTGTGGACTTTCTATGGTATTTTATCCTTCTCCTAGCCCCCTATAATTGTCATATTTCCATTTTTTCTTGCTATTACGAGCTTCTTGTTCGAAACATGCACTAATGTTCTAGACAGTCTGAAAAGTAAGTGTACAGACTTGGGGAACTTGTGCGGCTCTTTGTGATGAGAGTGCACTTGCCTTCTCTACCCTGATTTTCACTTTGTGACTGTTTGATGTCCGTTTGTGCACCAATAAGGTCCTATTTTGAAGTCATTTTTTCTCCAAATACACAAATACTATAGATTATTTTAATATAAGAAAATATAGATAATTCATTTTTATTGTTCACACAATTTTTTTTAGCATTTATAAGCATTATAAAGTAAATAAAATAATCATTAAGATTTATATTAAAACACATAAGTTCATGCTCGACACACTAATATGCATGTTGTTGATCATTGCTGTTTTATGTTTTCGATATTGTCATTGACTAGGGGGTAGATAAATATCAAGACAATTTAACTATTCTCTCTTTTAATGTAGGCCCAAAAACACATTATTTCCCTAAAGTTTTTAGATATTAATGTCTAATTAGAACAAAAAAAAGAACTTTGTTTTACAAGTGATTAGAGTGAAAGATTAGGAAACCTTTTAGAGAATAACACTTGTTGCATACAATCATCAAATTGTTTCGACCCGTTTACATTTTTGTCCAAAACAATAGTGTACAGTCTAGAATGTCTAGAGCGTAAGTGTAAATTCTAGACTATCTAGAGCATAAATGTATAGTCTAGGCAAACTTCTTTAATTATCATCAATTTTATAAGTTAACTTCTTATCGCTTCTAAGCATACATTCCCACTATCACCTTCTAAGAACTACCACAAGATTACAAAATAAAATTAAATAAAACTAAATCTTACATATCTTTCTCTTTCTCTAATTTTAAAATTAATTAAAAATTATTATTTTACTAATTAAAAGTAATTAGATATTTATTTTACAATTTAATATAAATTCAATCATCTTTATTACATTTCTTCCACATAATAATAATTTATTTATTTGAAATGATATAATTAATAAACCAACTTAAGGAAAATCTCACTATTTTAATTTTTCATTAAAAATAAATAAATAAAGATCTCCTCTCCTTCTAATTGGCCTATCCTTTAGTTTATACCTATCTCCATCCACCATTCTTTAATCTAATAAATGTAAAAGCTAAAGTAAAATAATGACATTTTCAACTACAAAACAATTTAATATCTTTCATCATATATATTATTACAATTTTTATGGTTGAAATGGAATGATATTAAATATTTAGATAATCTAGAAAAGATATTATATCTACTATATTTAAAATAGAAAGCATTAAAAAATATAGAATTTCAAACCAAGATTCATTTTAATAGAACGAATCTTCACACGTATAATGGTGATAGTATTTTGAATTAGAGTACATTTGCTCAATTTTTTTTCATTTTTTTTTCTTTTAGTTATGTTTTTTGTTCTCATAATCTTGTAAATTATTATATTAATAAGATTTTTGATGTTTCCACAATCCATAAAAATAACTAGTGCAAATTTCTAAGTAATATTGTGTATTATAATTTTATTCAATACGTTTCTAATCACAACCTTAAAAAATTAATCATAATATTATATTTTTATTCGCGCCTTTCCAATAACAACCTTTAATTCATCATATTGTAAACGCTATTAAAATCTTAATCTCTTATAAACGTTATTAAAATCTTTAGCTACCTACCTGTCTTTAAATTTTCAATAAAGATCCCTATTTTTGGAAATAAACGATCACTGCTGTTAAAAAATTTCAAACTCCCATTGCTTGCGGTTTAACTCCGGGAAAATAAAAGCAAAAACTGAAACGGAATTCGGCGAATGAAAGCGCGTGCCGACAAAGCATTAATCTCACTTCAACCAGCACGAGAATCGGCCCCCCTCCAAATTATGCCGAATCTCAATGCATTTAATTAAATTTGTCCCATTTTTTCTTTTGGATGATGAGTGGAGGTATTTTCGGGGTTATGTATGCCTAGGGTTTTGAATTTTTTTGATAAATGTTTGTTTTGTGATGACTGTGCATAAGAGCAGCAATAAAACAATGGCTACCAAGGCTCAGGCTGTGAAAGACCTCGCGGAGGAAGCCAAGAAGCGCATTGTTTTGGTCTTCATATGCATTGTTGGCCTCTCATATCTGATGTCCTGTAAGTTTCAGAACAAAATTCCTGTTTGTTTAGTTTTAATCTGTGTGTTTTTTAGAATTAGTGCTGTGATCGCGCTTTTGTAGGGTTTGGATTGTTGGTTTAGAAGTTGTTGATTGTGTTTTCCGAAAGGAAGCGGTTAACCAGCTTGCAAATTAACATTCCTCACAAATTTCAGATTTTACAATCCATCTAAATTCCATTTAAATCATTCCATGCATTTTATGAATGTATATTGAATAAGTGAAGGCTGTGTAAATTGTATGGAGTGATTTGGATAAATTTATATGGATTGTAAGAAATCTAATTTTTTTGAGGAGTGCTAATTTGCAAGCTAGTTAGCTGCTTCCTTTTGGAAAGGCATTGTTGAATTTTGATATCAGGGTCAAACTTTAGAGAAACAACATCAAACCCTTTCAACAAGTTTACATTTTAGAGAAGCATTCGTCAATTCTAAGTGGATAACATAAATTCTGTTAGAAAAGAAACAACAAATCTTTAATGTCATGTTGAGAAAATCTCAGACCATTGAGAGATTTAATGTTTTGGATTGTTGATTGAAGGAGTTTTTCAATTTTAATTGAAGAATTGGAGTTATTCTGAGGTATGATGTTCTGGACGGTTGCTTGGAAAAGGTGTTCTTCAATTTTACATGTTGAAGTGAAATTATCGTGGATAGAATAACAAAACCTCAATGTTATGTTGAGAAAATGAAATTATGCTGGAAACAATAACAAAACCTTAATGGTATGTTTAGAAAATGACAAATCCTTATGTGATTCAATGTTGTGGATTGTTGGTTGGAAATGGCATTCTTCAATTTTAAATACTGAATTGAAATAATGCTGGAAAAATAGCAAACCCTTGGTGTTATGTTGAGAAATTGACTGGCATTTATGGATTTGATGTTTTGGTGTTCTTCAATTTTACATGTTGAAGTGAAATTATGGTGGATAGGGTAACAAAACCTCAATGTTATGTTGAGAAAATGAAATTATGCTGGAAACAATAACAATACTTAAATGGTATGTTTAGAAAATGACAAATCCTTATGCGATTCAATGTTGTGGATTGTTGGTTGGAAATGTCATTCTTCAATTTTAAATACTGGATTGAAATAATGCTGAAAAAATAGCAAACCCTTGGTGTTATGTTGAGAAATTGACTGGCACTTATCGATTGGAACTATATTGGAAAAATTATCAAACCTTTATGTTATATTGAGAAAATTACAAAGCATCAGATCCTTAAGAGATCTGATGTTTTTGATTGTTGCTTGGAAAAGACATTAATCAAATTTATATTTTGAATTGAAATTATGCAATAAACCCCCAAAACATGGAATATTGTGGATGGTTGTTTTGAAAAAATAATATTCAATTTTAATATTGAATTGAATTTGTGGTGCAAAAACAAAGCCTTAAAATTATGTGGCAAAGATCAAGAATTCCTTTAAAGGTTTTGATCTTTTGGATCATGCTTGTAAAAGGCATTCTTCAAAATTTTAAATATAATGCTGACTTGAAATTGAGTTGCAAAAATAACAAACCCTTAATATTACGTGGCAAAAAATGACCTTTAAAAGTTTGCATGTTTTGGTTTGTTGCTTGGAAAGGAATTTGCCAATCTTAACTCTGAATTGGAATTTTATTTCAAAGACAAAAAACCCAAAATAGTATGTTACAAACCAACAAACCCTTAGAAGTTTTGATTGATGCTTGGAATAGACGTTCCTCAATTTAATATTGAATTGAAATTTTGCTGGAAAAAAGCCCTTAATTTTATGTTGAGAACACACAAGCCCTTAAATTGTTTTGATGTTTTGGATTGTTGGGTCGTTGCTTGGGTATAGGCATTCTTCAATCTTAATGTTGGATTGAAATTGTGTTGTAGAGATAAGAAACACATAATATTATAATGCAAAAATAACAAACCCTTATAAGTTCTGATGTTTTTGGTTGTTGCATGAAAAATTCATTCTTCATTTTAATGTAAAATTGTAATTTCACTGCAAAAACCAATCTGTCTATATTATGTTGAGAAAACAGCAAACCTTTAAAAGATCTGATGTTTTGGGTTATTGATTGGGTAAGGCATTTTTCAATTGTAATGCTAAATTGGAATTATGTTGAACAAATAACAAACCCTAAATCTTATGTGGCAAAAATAGAAAATTCTTAAAAAGTGTTATGTTTCCAGTTGTTGTTTGTAAAAGACATGCTTCAATTTTTGATGCTGAATTGAAAATTGTCAGATATGTGACAACAAAGTTAAAATTTGGATCCTTTTGCAGTGTTGTTTATAGCCCACTCCTCAATAGGGGGGCGTGGGGGGGCAACGCCCCCCCACTATTGTCGCAGGGAGGTCGGGGGGGTGGCGACATCCTATGGAGCCCCCCTCCCCCCGGTGGGGGTTCGGGGGCAGTGCCTCTGAAGCAAAAATTCAAGGAGTCAAACCCCTGTTTCTAGGAAGAAGAATTCCGCCAAATTCTATTTTTAGGAAGGAAAGTCCTAATGGTGTTTTTCCACTCTATGTTTAGGAGGAGGAATCCTAACGATGCTTTGCCATTTAGGCGTATTTATCTTTGTGGAGTTCGCATGTAATCTATACAGCGAGTTTGCATGTAATCTGTTCATCTTGGAATTAATAAAGCTTGATATCTTTCACCGTGGATGTTTCCTTAGCTTGCTAAGGTTTTAACATGTAAATTTTGTGTTTTGTATCATGCGTGTTGAGTATTTTATCTGTTTGAGTATCTCTGTTATTGCATTCTATTATTTTTCTGTTGCTGTAGAGTCTGTGGTTTCCTAACAAAAATGTCTTTGAGAAATAAAGAGTCCTTAATTATTATATGGGAAAAATAAGAATCCTTAAAAGTTTTGAAGTTCTGGGTTTTTCTTAGATAAGGCATTGTTTAATTTTAGTGCTGAATTGAAATTGTGTTGCAAAGATAACAAACCATTGATATTATGAATTCATTTGGCAGAAATAACAAACCCTTGAAAAGATATAATGCTAAGGATGAATAATCCATTACAATAAACATAATGCTTACAACACAGGTTTTTTCTCTTTTGATTTCTTTGTATTGCTTACAATTTTTGGCATTTGAGTTAGATTAAAGTAGTTGGGGGGCATATATTCAGGAAACCAGGTTGCTTAATGCTCATGTTGTTTAGACTAGGGGGTTTCATGTATTAATGAAATATTATTTATGAGGTTTATATTTGTCTTTATTGCAGTGACAAGCTCTTCTGTATGGATTAACATGCCTGCTGCAGTTCTTGTAATTATTCTTGTTCGTTACATTTCGTATGATCTTGATGCTCGAAGAAGGATAGGAGGACAAGGCACTGCATCTCCAGTGAATCATCCATCACAAAATCGAGTACCCCTTGTTAATACTCCATCTTCATCTCACCCGAAACACATTGGTTGGAGACACAAAGTTGACTCTCCATTTGTTGAGGCAGCGATTGATCAACTGTCAAAGCATCTTGTGTCTGAGTGGATAACTAGTTTGTGGTACAAGAAGGTAACACCTGATCAAGATGCTCCAGAAGAGGCCATAAATATCATTAATGGAGTTCTTGGAGAGATATGCATTCGGGCCAAGGATGTCAATCTTATTGATCTTCTGACAAGGTGCATAGAATTATAGCTATTTTTAGTTTCTATTTAGACACTATTTCAATCTTATAAAGAGCTTCATTCCTCTTAGAACTACTAATTATAAAACCATTCATGCAGGGATATTGTGCATTTGGTGTGTGAGCACATAGAGCTTTATCGAATGATACAGACTCATATTGGTGAAGGGGTGTTGAGTAGCTTGTCAAATGATGAAAGGGATGCAAGATTGAAGTTAACTTTAGCAACTGATAACAAACTTCACCCAGCACTCTTTTCTGCTGAGGCAGAGCACAAGGTTTGAGGCTATCTTACATAAAACTGACAAAGAAAGCTTTAGCTGGATTTTGGTTGCTATCTTTACCTAGTCTTGTTATTTTATAGTCTGTTGTAAATTGTGCTTTACCATGGTTTGAAGTTTGCCTTCTGTATAACAAACATGTTTTTGAACTTTTTTTTTTTCCAGTATGACATGTGGCAGCAATTTTACATCTAGGGAATTTGTAACCTGTTCTAACTCCAGTTTTTACCAGTACGGTCTCTTTGCAGGTTCTACAGATGTACATGGATGGTGTTATGAGTTTTACATTTAAACCTGAAGACTTGCAATGCAATTTTTTGCGATATATTGCAAGAGAGCTTCTTGCCTGTGTGGTGATCCGTCCAGTCATGAACTTAGCTAGCCCCAAGTACTTTCTGCCACTGCTTGTTGAGTCTCTAGTTTTGCATGTTTTCTTGAATTGAGATTCCTCAGTTTGATACATTGTACGTTACCATAGATACTTTGGTAATGCATATTATTTTATCACTTTCTGTGGTCTGTAATTACACTGGCAGGTTCATCAATGAGCGAATAGAATCTGTTGCTTTATCCCGTGGTAATAAAGATGACAAATTAAACAAAGTTTTCGAGTCTGAGACAAAACAGAGCAAGTCTTCAAGATCAAGGTCTTCAACTGATCACTTTTCAGGTTTTTTAGACCGCTCTGCTCCAGGGGTTGAACTTGTACAGTTTGGGCCTAGTCATAAAAGATCTTCCTCAGGTGAAATTGATGGGAGACAAATGGGATCTAACTCTAGTCTTCATCAGGAATCAACACATGCTTGCCCTGGACTATCTGCAGATGTCCAATCAAAAAATTCTATATCTCAACTTTCCCAACAAGAGGGTGATAAAGTCAATGCTGTTACTGCAGACAGGCTTAGGTCTCCTTCTAAAAATACTGAGGGGATAGGAACACATGATGTGAATGGTAGAACCATTCATGCACATCGCTCTTCAGGTGGGGAATGGGCTCAGATGCTTGATACTATCTCGAGGAGAAAGACTCAAGCCCTTGCCCCTGAGCATTTTGAGAATATGTGGACAAAAGGTCGTGATTACAAAAGGAAAGATATTGCAACAGGCTTGTCACAGACAGTCAATCACAGGGTTGTTGATAAGACAGACCTTGGTAGGAAGCCTTTATCCGAACAACCAGACAATTCAGGCATAGCTAAGAGCTCTATTTCAGAAAGGCATACAACTTTATCTCCTCATGTTAAACTATCTACTGATGATTCGGGCAGAAGCAGAACAATAAAATATTCCGACAAATTGTTGCAGCCTCTCCAGATTTTACAAAAGCACATTAAAGATGAAGAACCCTTTCTTCAGCATATGGAGATTGTAGAAGACAGTGGGTCTTCCTATACAAGCGACGAGGATGAAAATAGCACTGTGACAGGACTTGGTACACCTGGTGTTAAGGTATGGGATAGCAAAAGTAATAGAAGTGGATCTACGATGTATGTAAGGCATCCTTTAGAAAATGCTGAGGGTGACCACCAAAAACATGGAAAAAAAAGTCATCTCCAGTATCCCAGGGTATATAAAACTGCATCTGGCCACAAAAGGGCTAGATCTAGTCGGGGTGTAGATAGCTGGCAGGAAGTGGAAAGGACGACGTTTTATTTGGGGGATGGTCCAGACATCTTGACCATTGCCCATGAAGAGACTGTAAAAATGGAAGATGAGGGTGACGAGAGTGACAATCAGAGTAGAGTTACTAGTGGGACAATGGCTTCTTCATCAGATGCTGCTTCTTGCATTTCTGGAGCAACAAATTCATCTGCAAGGAATTATCAGAGCTCCCACTTAGCTGCAACTTTACCCTATCAGCAGCTGCGATGCAAGGTAAATATGAGATTAACCTTTTGGAATTATCTGGTGCAATGTGACATAGATAGGACTGTGTAGAAAATAATGTATTATGTTAATGCCCAAAATATGACCAGAAGTGTTTAATAGGTTTGTTCTATGTCCCACATGGGGGAAGATGCTTAGTGTTGAGTGGTCGATGGAACTTTTGAGTACATATGGATAGAACTAGGGGGAGTGCACAACTTATTTTTGAGATTTTTTTTGCAGGTGTTTGGAGCCGACTTTGTTAAAAGTGGATCTAAAACTATCGCTGTGTATTCCGTCTCTGTGACAGATTATGTGAACCATTCTTGGTCAATCAAAAGAAGGTATTGTAGTTAAAATGTTTTGAATTTGATACTAACTATCCATCTTATCCTTGCTATTTTAAATCAGTTGTATTGATGACCAGCACCTGGAGGTATTTATTGTGTAAGAGTGCTCTGATTTTTGAATTATTTACTTTTCATGCTGGACTTGGCCTGAATTTGTGTCATAATTATGGAAAATTTGTTGCACTTAGATTTCGACATTTTGAAGAGCTTCATCGAAGACTTAAGGATTTTCCAGAATATAACCTTAGTCTGCCTCCTAAACGAATTTTCTCATCAAGTCTGGATGCTTCGTTTGTTCATGAGCGCTGCAATTTGCTTGACAAGTATTTGAAAGTGAGTATTCAGTGTTTCATTTGTGTACCATCAAATATAATATAAATTGACATTGAGTATGCTCTTTGTTGGTTAGAGACTTGTCCTCTCATTTTCTGCACATTATTTCTTCTTTATTTGTTTGACAATGGAAAAAATAAATTTGCGCGTCTTTAGAATGCAATCCATTGTAATGCTGTTAGTCTTCTCTGGTGCTTGAATGGTTGCTTGAATTCAAAACATTTGATTGGCCACTTCATTTTGCTTCAGTGTAAAAAAGTGGTCTTGCAACGTGCCATTGTAAGGGTTTTAGCAGGGTTCAACATCTTCTTTGTGTGGAGTCAGTCCATGTTTCTGTAAAGCGGTGATGGGAATGCATTTTACTTCCCTAAAACGGCTTGTGAACTCAAATGTCCCTGATTAGAAGGTTTACAAAGATTAATTATTAGTCACTCCACAATCCACCCATCAAATATTGTGGACTCTTTTATATTATAGTTTGTCCTACTTGTTCATACTTCTTGTAATTCTTTTTATGGCCAGGTGGATGCATTTTGACAAATAAAAGGCTTCAAGACACTAAATATCTGTCCCTTCCCAATTCACCCATCAAATATGGTGGACACATGTATATTATATTTTCCCCTTTTCCTTGTGCATGCATCTTGCAAATCTTTCTATGGCTAGGTTGGATACCTTTTGATAAACAATCTTGTGGATACCCTTGTTATAAGCAGTGTTACATAGGGGATGTGTCCCTTGTGTTTCTTGTGCCTTGGAGACATGGCAATGGTTCCTGGATGCCCACAAACCACTGGGGATGCATCAGGATCCTGGAGCCAGCCCCCAGATAAGAGACATTTGGATGCCTCCTATCCTCTGTTAAAGCATGAAAATTTGTGTAAATTTAATATTTTTTCAACCTTTACCTTTCTGAAATTTTAGCTATATTCTCAGTTCTGCTGCACAATGTTGGGGTCTTATTTTCCTGTTTTAATAGGGCTGTTTTTAAATTTAGTTTTATGCTGCAATAATTTTAAATTCTGGGCTGAGTTTTTGCTGTTATGACATTGAACAATAAAATTAGATTTTTTCATGAACCATGATTTACATGTATTTAACCGTGTGTGTTTATTTTAATTCCGACTTTAAAATCTGACATCCATTTGACTGTCACCTAAACTTTCCTGTTTTGTTGGGGAAAGCGATCTAAAAATCATAATATCTTGGCCATACGGTGGAGTTTGGAGCCCCCTTATTTTGGGAAAGTTTTTTTCAAGCTTGACACATAGTGTAGTTAGATTGACACAATTTGTCACCGAGTTACCGGGAAATTTGCAAAGAAGGTAATAAAGTTATTAATAATTGTGGTATATGAAAAATCGAAGATAAGGGCCTTGAGTTATTAATGAAGCATTTCAAATAGATCTATTTAAGATATCTGTACTAGTAGGTGGTTTCTCTAACCTTCTTAGTGATAGTGTATGTGCTGTATTGAAGCGGTCAGATCTTTCACTAAGGTCTTGTGAGACTTTCCTTCTGCATATGAGTCCATACTTTTCCTCCAACCTTGAGTTGGAGTGGCCCCTGATTTTAATCTTGGTGCTGCTTGTACGTAGCACTAATCTTTTTCAGAATGTAATTTGCACCAAAGGGTCGACGACGGTGACAGACGACAAACCGAGAATGTAGCTAATAAACTGCTGAGTTATGAAGAGTATGCAATAGCAAAAGATTGGCAATAAACCATTACACTTTCAAACACTAAGAGATGGTAGACTTCTATTCAATGAGAAATGAACATGTATGGTACATATGTGTACAAGGCCCAAAGAGGTAGAGGAGGAGGATTCCCGTGATTAGAAAGGGGAAATAAATTACCTAACTGATTTACCTAGATTGGGATGTGGCTCCGTAAGTGCACTAACCATGTTTGACTCTTGGGGTAGGATGGGTACAAATGTATCATTACAAGAAATAAATTACAAACGAAGACGATTATGTAATGTTCCAATTTCTGCAACAGTTGACGATTCACCTTTATGTAGGTATGTTGGTTCAACTTCTAGATGCATGCAATGATGGCAAGTCTGTTGATGTGGCATGAGACTTGAGAGCATTGTCAAGTGTGGCGTGGCGTGGTGCGAAGGCTACACGTGGGTTGTGGCTGTTTGGCACAAATTCTGACATATGTGCATTCATCAGTGTTTCGTGCTACCTTAGGGAAAGCCAATCAAGCAGAGTGTTGCAGGAGGATGAGCTCCTATGTGTTATCATGATGGCACAAGTGTTTGGCACTGTTAACATTGGCATTGAAGTGTCTTCCACTTGGTGCTATGTGGTTTGGCAATGGCATTACGCGAGATACCATGGAACAACACAGGGTCTCCAAGGCTCTCAAGGTGAGAGCACGAATCAACGTGGTTGTGCTTGGATCAAATTGGATTGCACTTGCTAATGAATGTGTTCAATGAACTTAGTTGCTTTGTCAACTTCCTTCTGAGTCGATGCAGTTGTTCTTGTTGATACTGGCATATGATAAGCTACATCAATGGGGTCCAATGGTTGGGAATCTAAACAAACCTCAAAAGGATTGTGTTCAGTAGATTTCCTGTTGTAGATATGGTGATTGAAAGGTATGTATTCATCTTAAGTGCTATGCTTCTTGGAAGCATATGTCTTGAGTAGAGTCACTCTCGTCCTATCCACCACTTATGTTTGTCAATTAGTCTGAGGATGAAATGTGGTTGATTGTTAGCTTTGTGTCCATCATTGGCCAAAGTGCTTTTCAAAAATTGCTGAAGAACGTGGTATCTCTATCATAAATGATGGTGGACGATAGTCCAAATTGAAACCATACATTTTAAAAGAACAATTGAGCTGTTTCTTGAGCTGAAATAGCCTTTTTATAGGGTGCAAGAGTGACCACATTTAAGAATCTATCAACTGCTATATGCAAGTATTACTAAATTTGACATAATGCATGGAAACTGATTTGCAAGATTTGTAAGGTATCAGCAAAGGAGTATACATTATTTGCTTCACGTTGCCCAATTTGGCCATAGCACATGCAATACAAGACTTGATGTCTTTTACATTTGATTTGAGACATGGCCAAAATAAATATTTCTGTAATACAATGACGGTCTTTTTAACTCCAAAATGACCTGTGACCTTGCTAAAACGAGCTTCCCATATCATTTTTCAATGGCTTGCTTCATTCAATGTACACAAGTCTCCCAAATGATTCAATAGTCCATCTTGCAAGTGGTAATTTGGAATTGATTTACCACATTGCAATGCTTGATAAATTTTTGCAAAGCTTGAATTTGCTTTGTACAATTCAGGTCAAGTGTTTATCTCATGTCCACATGTGTCTAGCACAGAGAGGAGAGCTTTTACCAGGGGCGACTCAAACAACGTGCTATTGAATTGGAACTTTCTTTTTTGATCTCTTGAATTTAAAAGGCAGCATTCAATTATATCTACCAACTCTTTTACCAACTACATACTGCCCAAGTCCTCTAAACATGACGCTGGTAAAAGATATTATGACGCCACCGTAAAGATTTTTATCAGATTGCCGTGTTTTTGTGGATCTAATAATATTTAAAAGGGCATAATTCCATTTAAGCTAGACGCAGTCCATTGAGAAACATGCAGTCCACTGTAAGTAACACACAGTCCATTATTACTATTTAAATGCAATCCTTATCATCATCATTTCGCAGTATAGAGAAGAATTACACTGTATAGAAAGGAATATGCAGACCTCTAAAGGTATTCGCAGCTCGCAGTTATATAGAAGCCAATATATATACAAGCGCTGATAAAAAATTCACATAAATAAATAATGGACGCTATTTGAAATGTGTGGATAAAGGATAAAGGACGTAGTTATTTAAATAAGATGCAGCCAAGGATAAAACACAGTTTGCTTAATATGTAGGATGCTGGCCAATAAAATAAGGCGCTGATCAAAACAAAAGGATAACTTCAGAGTTAAAACGCAATCCACATTTTAAGACGTTGCTACTACAGATGTTTATCTGCTGTGAAAGCGCTTGCATAGATATGTAAGTATTTAATTTGGACGTTGAGTTTTTATATATATAACGTAGTGACAAAGGAGAAAACCACAACACTGCCAATATAACTCAGTCACAATTTATACCTAAACAGGATGCTGGCAGCCTATATGTTTTTTCTGGAATAAATTAGATAAAACACTATCCAAAGTATGATCTACAGTTCACCATGCAAATCGTTTCAGGTTTTTTGACCGTGTTCAAGCTTGTTCTTTTCAGAACAACACACACAAATTTGAATTACAAAACCAACCTTCTTAAAGATTTGCCTGAAGAATGAAGACGCACTTTGCTTACTTTCTCCAATTCTCCTTAAATTCGCCTCTGCCTCTTCTACTTCCGTATACCGTCCTCTTTCTTCTGTCCTTTTTTAATCTCATAAGATTTTATTTATAAAACTATCTTCTGTTCTGCTGCTGCCCCTTTCTTTGCATGCCCTTCTTTGTATTTTATTAGCTGTAGATATCTCACCTCCAAGTCCATACTCTTTTTTAATTCCACTTTCATAATTAATATTTAAAACATTTAATTTGTTTATTTAAATCACTACGCCACCATTCCTATGTTATGTAGAACATAAGGCTAAGTTGACTAAATAAAATAATAATATCTATTTCTTAACTTCCATGTAATTTCATGTATGCTTTAAAAAGACTAAGCTTAGTTTGTCTTAATTCAAGGTTAATACATTAAGATAACTCAAGCTCTTGAAAGTAATTAAAATAAAGATAATTGTTTATTTATCTAATAGATAAATAAGATTCTAATTGTTTCCAATAATAAGATAATTGTATAATTGATTACTATTCATTATAGCAATTAAATATCTATTTTCTTGATTTACTCACAAGAATCTAAACAATTATAAATAAAAGAATCTTATGTAATCAAGAACTAAATCCACATACAAGTATAATCACAACAATATTTCCTTAACTACGCACTAACATTGAAAACATTTTATGCATATAAGATTTAAAATCTAATGTGTGTGTAGGGTCACTAGCAGTTCTTCTATCATTCCCCAATCGTCCTATTTAGCCTATCTATCCTGCATCCATATCGCAACAAGTAGGCAGTTCGTTTGAGTCATTATATATATATCAACCAATGATGCAAAACTAACAAATACATATCCACAATGTACAAAATAATAAAATACAGCGGTCACATCATGGATACTAATCAAGAATATTGCTGTCCCATAATAGTATATGTCATTAAGTTCAAATCGAAGCAATAATAAACAGATAATAACCATATTAATCCACGGATTCAAAAGTTATAAATCATAGGGTGAAATAGGGATATAACAACCATCTAGAGCACATTCTTCTTACTACAACTAACCAACTTCTTGTATTGCTTGGCGTTGGTGAGTGAAAGCATGGGGTCTACTTCATAAGTGTAGCATCTATACTCACCCAAATATACGACAACATTTGTAGGATTTGCTTTTTCATGGCGTTGGTAAGTTATGGTTGCCCAAGTAAAACGTCTCTTACCTTTGATGGCGCAATGCCAAAAAGGATTTCATCTTGGAAATACTTGACTTTGTACACCAAGTGACACTGATGAGTGATGTGCTTCTCTACACTTGAATTGAACCATCCAAAGGGGAGTGGTTGATAATGAGGCATCAACGAAAATTTCAATCTTCGAGTTGCTTCAGATGAATCTAATTCTTTTGACTACCATTGTCAACAATGAAATATATCGATTGTTCATTGACCCTTATATGCGAATGGAACAAGGTTTTGCTTTGTAGTTTCACAATTGGAAGATGATGTTACTTGTGCATGTGATATCATAGTGCTAGGCTCAAAGTTGACGATCTGTCCGCCTTTCTCTAGTGCCCCTTTGGTAGAACTTGATGTGTGGATGTGTGCAAATAAAGCTTTCCGAGTGCATCATTTCTTGTCAGAGTGATAGTTTTAGTTATGTATGTTGCAGTAGTTGTTCTTAGATTGATTGTTTTGCTTGTCAGAAGGTGTGTTCTTTTGGAAGTGACACAATGGTCCCTTTCTTTGCCACTTGGAATTTGACTACATTCGAGATTTGGAATTTTCATAATGAGACTTACCTAAGATTTTGTTAGAGGATTTATAATCATCACCTTTAGACCTATGCTTGCATTTTGCTTCAAGTTTGCTTGAATATATGTAGGCTTATCCTAATGAAGAGATATGGATGAAATCCATGTCAGTTTGGATATGATCTGAGGCATGACCTATGTTTCAAAATCAAATTTTGCATAATTTCTTGGACATCTACCATGGAAATCAAGGTATGGGTATAGTCTGGACTCATGACCATATGCAATTGTGAAAACTTAATGAATTGGTCATAATAGTTACCTATAGGGTAATAGGTCTCTTTGAAGGCATCAACTAAACCAAACCATGTTTGTACAGGGGTGATATCATGTTCATGGATATTATAATACTTTTCCCACCTTTTATTTACATACAAGGAAACACTCAATAGGGGAAAAGTAATCATTTTTGAGTTAGTAAAGGAATTCACGACAACGTTAGATACTACTAGATTAAGCCCATCATCTAAAGCATCACATCTATCTTGCCTTCAAAAAATGGAATATCTAGATGTACTTGTATAGTGTTTTGCCTCCAAAGGACTTCTTGGTTGATGAGGATGATGGCTCTGAGGAAGGTTGAACTTGTTGCAAGAGTTGTAATGATCAAACATTCTGGCTTTTTCCTGTGCATGATGTTGCTCTAAATTATCTTCGTTGTTGTAAAGCATCTTCTATCATCTTTTAGTACCATGTCAGACATCTCTGGTGTCAATTTCCTTGTGATTTGCTGGGGTCGTGTAGAGCAGATAGGAAGAAGGTAAGACAAAGAGTCACAGGCTTGGAGACTGAATTTATTGTAGCCATCCTTGTGTGAGTGGGCATAAAAATGGAGAGAGTGATTGAAATGAAAGACTAGGTCTCTGATACCACTGATTTGGGGCCCAAGGGTGACTTGGGGACAACACACAAACAAATTCTAATGTGACATGACCAGAATTAGTTTATGTAGAAGAAAGCAACAAGCAATAATCAGAGTGCTATGGCAAAGAGAAGGAAAGAACAAAAGAAGCCATGTTAGAACTGTAACATGAGATTAAATCAACTTATACTTTGCAAATTTTTAATAATAATTCAAGAGGTCGAACATATTAACCAAAACTGAACAATTTGCCAACTGTTTGATGATTAGCTATCGTACATTAATTTACAACTGAAGAAGAAAAAGTAATCACTTGGCAGTTGCAAAAAAAACAACAGATTGATTTCAGCTGGTTGATATTCTCCATTTTGTTGTTTTATGGAAGTACTACAAAATAGGTGTGTAGAACAACGCTGACATTGTGAGAGTTGTGTCGTATCAAATGCAACAAATTAATCTTTGTGGTTTTGACCATGGATGCTTGGGATGATGATGAAGCTAGTTGTGAAGATGGAACTCGATTTGGAGTATTGCCATTTAAAGTTTGATATCCTCATGGATCAAATACATTTTGAACTTCACTTCTCTCCCTCTTTCTCTTTCTCTAAAATATTGTTTGGGAAGTTTCTTTGGCAGCATACTCATGTTGATCATCATACTGCATTTTTCTAATGATGTGGTTGTCTTTTCCCTCCCTCAACGACTTATAGAGGCAATTTGATGCCCTTGCTAGCTTTTGTGAGCTTTTCCAGCTTGTGGTTAGCCTTAGTAAAAGTAAGGCCATTGTCTTTTGTACTTCCAAAGGTGTGGTTTCCAAGTTTTATCTCTCCTACATAGAACCTATAGAGATCACTTCAACTTCTATTTACTCGGGGGTCCTGTTCATTGGCTTGCCTCTTAATCTAAAGCTTGCCTCATAGCTGTGTCTTTCTAAGGTATACATTTCTCTTTTTGTCTTCAAGCGCTGGTGTTTTCTTATATATCTCTTTGAACATGGGCATATTCAATGCAATTATCAATCCCATGGTTATTAATGGGTTAATGTATACTCCTTTGTTGAAGAGACATGTATTAAGAGGGTTCAAACACATGATCCTTTAAAAATGGACGGTTTCCTAGCCCTCAGTCTCGAGCATTTTCAGGATTACTTTCAATAACGACAAACTCAAATCTTCAGTGATTTAGGTTTTGGTTGTGAGAGATACCCGTTCTTGGTGCTGTGTCTATCTCTCTATTCCCCCATTCATATACTCCTTAGATGTTCATTTACGCCTTCTTTCTTTGAAGGTGATTATTGAAGTTGTTAGAGAAGATATATAGCAACTGTACATTCTGTTCATGTAGATATTTCTTGAAAGCCTCTCAATGCCAGAGGACTTCTTCTTTAGATTGTGGATGGCACCATCATTTGAACTAATGATGTCTAGCATTACTGGTTGCACAACCCAAGGATCCCTCTTGCTAGTTGAGGATATGCTCCCACCAGTTAAAAGTTGAGAAACGACCACCATATTCCGCACGATGATAGGATTTGTCATCTTTGATCTCTCCAAACTGTGGAAAATGAGGAGCATTTACTTTTAGATGCCCTTTCTATACAAAGACTGATGAGCTTCCCTATCCACAATAGTTTGATATCCCAAGTAGAGGCACCTGGTCCTTTTTTTCTTTGTGGGGTTGTTACGCTTAACAGTAGAATTACATAGGGCACATAGCTAGGTTGGTTACCTCTATCTCATTCCATCTTAGACATTAGAAGGGTTAGTCACCCTCTCGATACTTCTGATTTGCACATAGTTTGGGATAGGTCACGAAGACTACACTCTTCTTTGTGTAATGCTAATCAAGCGCCCCAAAACTTTCACTTATTCTAGGTGTCATGAATTTGCTTCACTTTGGCATTGAGGGCCTTCTTGTTATCCTGGTCTACAACTTGTGTCATGGGGACATGCATGCATTACTATTTTTCTCTCTGAATCATTGGCCTATAGTGTTAGCAAAGATTATAGGGGAGCACTCTACTTCTTAGGATTGTCAAGCCCAACCCTCTTAGCCTTGGACATTGTCCCAAGAACATCACAGCTTTTGCATTGGCCCTTTCATGGTGTTGGATGATGTTGTTGTTGGTTCCTTTGGGCTGATATTTGTTAGAGATGCACGATAATTTTAGCTCAGCATTGGCTTCCATCAATTTTGTGCTTCAATGAGGGGTCTTTCTCTCATATGGCTATTGAAATATCACTTTCAGTATGAAATAGGGAATTCTGTAAATCAAATATGAAATTCTGGAAATTTTCTAATAATTTCCTTTGCAAGTTAAAATTTTACTCAAGAACCTCAGAAAGATGACACCCGTTTGAATGAATAGACAGTCAAGTAATTCAATTCTTTGTTCAGTATTTGAAGGAACAATTAAATAAAGCAAGCAACAGTTTGAATTTTGACAAAGTTACAAACCTAGTAGTTCTACAATTTAATTTTGCTGGCCTGGTATAAATGAAGTAGTTATATGGCAGCCACTAGCATGTGTACAGCACAGCATCCTGAAATCTTGATCAATTCTGAGTTTCTACTGTGCTTTCAACATACTTCAGCTTGCTTAGTAAGACCTACAATTCCCTTCTGGGCTATCTCAGTTACGTTAGCATGGCAGCCAAGTCACCAGACCTCTTCAAGGAGCCACGTCCTCAGTGGGGAATGTCATGGCAGCCACCAAAATAGTCTGGGAGAGGATGCTTGCACAAGAATTAGGATTGCCGCCCTAGGAGACCTCTTTGTACGCTCAGCCACTGTGAAACAGCAGTTAACACAGCTGGATAGTCCACAAATACCAGGGGCAGAATATAACTGGTCTGCTGAAGGGTGCCACCTCCTGGAGGAAAATCTGCGATCTGGCTGGGACGGCAAAGAGGGGTGAGTGGAGATGAATCCTGCGCTGTTAGTGATCCCAAACCCCTGTCAGATATGCTGCTGCAAGGAAGTACAGCTGTCAACCCTCACACAAGGTGTACATTGATCTCCCTACTAATTAATAGTGATCCCAAAAACCTGCTAAAACTTTCTACTACCTCAACAGCTTGGTGTCTAGAATTGTACGACACTTATTCTGAGTGGTACAGCAGCAACTAACGGAACCCAAGGCTGGGTGGCAGCAGTTAGTGATCTACATTGGCAATAAACCCTGATTGTCCTTGTGACTAACTTGTAATTATGCTCAATTGTAATCCCTTTGGGGGATTACCTCTTCGTATTCAAGGGTTTTCGTATCCCATTCCGTTCACTAGGAGGGGTTTAGTCCTCTAGTTTGGCTGCAAAGAGGTTTTCTGTCCTTTTGCAGAAGTAGAAGGAATCCTGGATTCGTTCGTGAATTTGACAAAGTGAATGATCAATAATAATGAAAATCACTGCCCCTCTTACCCCTTTATAAAATTCACTTTTGCCAATCCACCCTACCCTAAAGTAATTATAATTACTTTTTAATTTAATATTCACTTTTTTTTCCTCATAATAATAATTACTTTCTAATTTGACCTTTTAATTAATTTGCTTTTTGCCCCACTCAATCAATAATAATGACTTAAGTGTCCCTTTTAAGTTATTATCATAAAGTGTTGTTTGGGAACAATTTAAAACATTATTATTAAATTATTCTTTTTTCTATTTGAAAAAGGGGACTTGACAACTATTTGAACTTGTACTTGGACTATATGCTTTTGGTTATTCCCTATAGGCATGTTTGCATATTTATGTGCTTATTGTTCAAATGATGATTAAAATATCCCAAACATAATCACAAGGTGATTATTCAAAGTGAAAGTGAAAGTTAGAGTTATAGAGGGCTAGTATTTGGTTACTTAGGATCCTAACCTTATATTGTGATCATTATATATTGAATGCGAAATACTTGTGTATGCAAATCTATCTTAAAATGGACACTAATTTTACATGGTATTGAAGTGTGTCAACCCTACCTTGTCTGGTGGTTAAGTGAAATTGGAGGTTTCTAGTTGATGTAGACAAGGAAAGGTGCATAACTTTTCTTTGGACTGTCAAAAGAAAACAAAGAAACATTTCAAAACTTTGTTTTTGTGGGTTATTCTACTTTGAAAGGTAGTGCAATGCATATTTCTTCTTCGAATCTTGTTGTGAACAAATCGGCTTTGGAAGTTTTAGGGCAAACTATCTTTTGTTGAGGATTCTAAAATTTCCGTTGTAAATTATGCAGATTTTTTTCATCATTATGTAGTCTGTCTAAAAAGCTTTTCGAAAAGTATTTTTTTGCAAAAAATTGACTGTTGATGGTATAGTTATAAGCAAAACAAGGTTTCTTCCTCTTAGGACATGTAAAATGTAGGTATTTTTAATTTTTTTTCCCTTTGAATTTGATTGAAGACAAAATATTATTCTATAAACGAAAAGGGTGCTTGAATATGTGATAAGTTTAGAAAGACAAAAAGAAATAAATTATATTAATGTCCACAAATACATCCAATTACGATAGAAAGTGCTAGGGTAAAAGAACCCTAGGATCAATGACTAACTAAATAAAAGTTGGACAATGAAAGCACTGAAGATAAACAAGGAGTAATCCCATTGCAATATCCTCCAACCCATGTGGTTAGGGTATCAATACAAATAGCCATGTGTGGGAACAAGAACCCCAAAGAGCATGGGCTGTTGAAAGTTGGATAGATTGGATGGTAGTCCCATCAAACATCTTTGAACGTGCTCGAGACACAATAATCATCTGTGCCATTGTCTATCACTGTGAAAGGGCGAATGCAAAATTTGATAATGTTTATTGGGGAATGTCCAGGGTTGAGGGAACCAGGTTGGGTAATCCTAGGAGGAAGCAAATCATTCTCCCCTAGAATCACTCCGAACGTCCAAGGCAAAAGAAACATCTGTGGAAACGAAGAAACTTCAGATGTGAAAAAATCCCTATTAGGTGATGTCCCAAATTGTACAACCATTGTCCTTTGGAGTTGTTTATTAATCATTAAGCATGGAGTTTTATCAATCTCAATATGACCCCAATTAAAACATTTAAAGGCAGAAAATGGAGGAAGGATTACAAAATTGTGGTTTGTGGGTTTTATCACGGTGATAAGAAGGGACTTGTAGATAACCATGCAGATAAATGGAAGAGATATGATGCTTTGTAGATGGGATATGGCTCTTGGACATCTACGCCTTGATGTTTGATGAATTGGAATGTCACACACAAAACACTGCATTGTATAGGGTTGTATGGGACAAGTTTTAGAAACCCTTCGATAAGGAAAGTAAGGTCGTCCAACTAAAGAGTGATCAGGATGAGGAGGTTTAGTCATTGGATAGGGATGATTGAAATGTCCCACTTAACAAAGTAATGAATTATGGAGGTTAAATATGAATCTTGAAAATTTCTTTTAATTTTTAGAAGTCAACTCACTCAGAAATTTCACTAATAAATGATAACCCACTTTGAATAAATAAACAAATAACCAATTTAATACCTTTATTCAATGATTTGAAGAAACAATTAATCAAAACAAGCAAAAGACTGAATTTTTGACAAAAGTTACAAACCCTAGCCTAGAAGAATCCATGATTTGCCCTATTGATGGGAATGGTAGGTAATAACAGCTTTTTTTTTGATGGTACGACTAGCTGTAACAATCGCTTTCTGTGACGCAAGCAACAAGCCTCATAAATCTGTGACAACAACAAACCCTGATGAAATTGCAGTATACGGTTGCCTTACTGCTGGAAATAGTTTCTTGTTACCAGTGCTGAAACCCACTGCTGCGATTTGGCTCAAACTGCAAACACTTTCCTTAAGTGGCACAATTTGTATCTTGGATGGATCCGCTGCTGTTGGAAGGTGTGGCCTGGTCAGAGGAGAGTGATGCCAACACGTACTAAGCCCAGCGGGCCGTTTATTTGGCAGCAATCAGGTTTTAAAGTGACAACGACTGATGAAAGGGAGCTAGAATGTGTGGCGCTAGCTTGCTGGTCTGCCTAAACAGTGAGGAGAATAGCCTCAAGTGGGATGCTTATATCTTGTAGGCAGTGATTAGGTCCCCCCAAGTGGTATGTTGATAGAAGTGGTTCCCAATATGCTGAAATCCTGTGGTTTGTTCAAACCCTTGCACACCAAACCCTATAATTAGTCTACATGACCTCTGGCCAACATGGAATCTGTGAATAACCTTTTGATTAACTCAGTTATCATCCTTGTAAGGAATTACTCCTATGGATTGGAAGGGTTTCGTCCTTTGATTCGGCACAATGAAGGTTTCCATCCTCAAGTAGAAGCAGAAGGAATTTTGTATTCATTCAAAGATTTGATAAAAATGTAAATGATCAACAATAATTTCTTTTTCACCCAGTTCTAATATTCACTTTTCCATTCCAACCCTAAAAGAAATTAATATTTCTTTTAATTAAATATTCACCTTTTTCCAATTTGTGAATATTAATTATCTTTTGGCCATGTATCCAATATTTACTTTTGGCCCCATTCAATAATAATAAATTGTCATTTTCCAAAGTTAGAACTTAAAGTACCTTCTTGGACAATTTAATAAATTATTATTAGATTATTTCCCTTTTAAATCCCCCTTTTAGCCTATGAGAAATAAAGATAGGCTACTAGGCCTCTGATTTCATTAATTTGAGAAATGGGACATTACAATCTGTCATTCCCAGAATTGCTTGTTGACAAGCAATTGCAATTTGGGATGCTCAAGAATTTTTGCACCCTCCCAAGTAGCATCCTTTGTTGGTAGATCCTTCCAAGCACCAGATGCTCTGTGATAGTTCTGTTCCTTAATTTCTTTGCCCTGATATCCAATATAGCTCTAGGAACCAAGATGAGTTTGCCTTCATCATCTAAGGGAGACAACTCCATGGAAAGGATTACATGCTACGCCAATGCCTTTTTGAGGCATGATACATTGAAAACATTATGTCTTCTGCTATGCTTTGGCAGCTCAAGTTTGTAGGCAACCCCTCAACCCTTTTGATGACTCTGTATGGCCCATAAAAATGGGGTTTGAGCTTCTCAGCTCCACGCTACTTGATAGGAGATTGTCAGTATGGATGCAACCTTAAGAAAACCATGTCCCCACCCCAAAACTTCTCTCTGTACGGTGCTGATCTGCATATAATTTCTACTGGTTTTGGGCATGTTGTAGGTTTTCTTTAAGCATACCCAATATGTTTTGGTTTTGAGCAACCAAGTCCCGTGTTCCTAGCACTCTACTATCAACATTAAACAAATCAACAAAGGAAAGAGCATCATATCTATATAGAGCTTTGAAAGGTGATATACCAATGGACATGTGGTAAGTGGTATTGTAGCAATGCTCTCCAATGTAAAGCCATTTAACCCACGCTGATTGCTGCCCTGCCACATAATTTCTCAAGTAACCTTCAAGCCATTTATTAACAATTTAAGTTTGCACATTTGTTTGTGGGTGGTCGCTGGTGCTTGGTGTCAATTCTGTCCCTGCCAAATGAAAGAATTCTTGCCAAAATAAACTAATGAATTGGCTATCCCTGTCGTTCACAATGTTATTAGGCAAATCATGTAGCTTGAACACTTCTATAAAAACTAAATCAACAATCTGAGAAGCCTTAAACTCAGTAGGAATGGCAAATAAATGAGCATATTTGGTGAGTCTATCAACCACCGTATAGATACAATTCTTACCTTGAACCTTGGGGAGTCTTGTGATAAAATCCATGGAAATACTCTCTGACTTTTGATTCGGAATTGGCAAGAGCTGCAATAGTTCTGCTGGAAAAACATGCTGCACTTTATTTTGTTGGTAGGTGATACATTCTCTAATGTTTTGGAGGACCTCCCCCTTGAGTCCTTTCCAAAATAACCTATCCCTTATCTACTTGTAAGTATTGAAATACCTTGGGTGACTAGCCAAGGGTGTATCATGGACAACCTTCAAGACTTTGCTTTTCATCTTTGATTTAAGCACTAGATAGATACTATCCTTGTAGAGATGAGGTCATCAATCACCTTGTACCTGTCATCTTGAACCTTGCTCTCAAGGATCTCATTAGTGTAATCATTTTTGGCATACTCTGCGATTATTAACATATTCCAATCTGCAGAGGCTACAAACATAAAACATAAAAAGGGCTTTCTGGATGAAGCATCTGCCACCACATTATTCTTACAATTTATATACTCTATATCAAAATTATAAGCTTGAAGCTTACTCACCCACTTCTGTTGTCTGTCATTTAAGTCATTTTGGTTGAGAAAAAATCTCAAACTGTTGTGATCAATGTTGACCACAAATCTGCCACAAACCAAAAGTATTGTCAGAATTTTGCCAAGGCATGCATGATAGCTAACATTTCCTTATCATAGATAGAAAATATGCACTATGTATCTTTCAATTTTTGACTTTCAAGAGCAATAGGATGTCCCTTTTGCATTAAAACAACCCTTATTCCTTCCCTTGATGTATCACATTCTAATACAAAAGGAATAGAGAAATCTGGAACAAGTATTGGGCAAGTACTTATTACCTCCTTGAGCTTTTCAAATGTGCTTTGAGTTGATTTGAACCATTTGAAAGCTCCCCTTTTTGTTAATTCAGTCAATGGGACAACAAGTTGTGAAAACTCTTTCACAAATCTTATGTAACTACAAAGTCCTAAGAAACCCCTCAATGGGTCAAAGTGGTGGGTGGTGGCCAATCAATTATTGCTTGAGTCGTTCCTAATCAACCTGTACTCCTTGGCATTAATGATATGTCTGAAAAGATAAAATCTCGGTCATACCAAATTCACACTTAGACTCTTTTGCAAAAAGAGATTGTTCTAATATTCCCAACACTGTATCCAAGTGTTTCGGGTGCTCTTCCCAAGTCCTGCTATACACCAAAATGTCATCAAAGAACACTAAAACTATCTTCCTCAATTGCTCACTAAAAACATGATTCATACATGATTGAAAGGTAGCTGGAGCATTGGTTAAACCAAAAGACAACCAAAAATTCAAAATGTCCAAAATGACATCGAAACGATGTTTTGTGTACATCCTTATCTCTTACTTTGATTTGGTGATAACCGAATCTCAAGTCAATTTTAGAAAAGTATATTGCTCCATGCAATTCATCCAACAACTCATCGATCATGAGTATTGAGTACCCGTTTTTGATAGTTTTCTTATTCAAGGCACGATAATCAATACACATCCTCATGGTTCCATCTTTCTTTACCAAGGCCACAAAAGATGCAAAGGGACTAGAACTAGGCTGAATACGACCCATCTCCAATAACTCCTTAATTGTGTTTTCAGTTTCCTCCTTGAAAGCTCTAGGATGGTGGTAAGGAGTAATCATAATAGGCTTAGAACTTGTTTCCAGCTCTATAATATGTTGAAAACCTCTATCAAGTCCTTGAAGGTAAATCACTGAAGATTGTACCATGGCTGCCCAAAATGGATTGAATATCCACATGGCAAGACCTCTTATCACTAGATGTGGATGTATTACTCATAAAGCAATGAGCTGCCCACTCTATATTCCCTTTACAAAAAGCTCTCTCCATGCTTCTAGATGTAATTGATGTTGGAGCCCTATTGGCCATACCATGAATTACAACATCTTTGCCTTCCGATTGAAATTTCAGCGCCATGGTTTTGTCGTTTTGTGTGAATTCTCCCGAGGAATGGGGCCATTGTACACCTAAACCCATATTTGCCTCTCCTATACCAACTACATAGAAACCAGTTTTGTGTGAATGCTCTTCTTTCCTTTTCCTTTCGGGCTGATCTCCCCCTTCCTGTTACAATCCCCTCTTTCAGTATACCGTGTACCACTTTCTAGTTTGATGATGGGGATCCTAACATCTTTTCCTCCCACATCCATCAACTTCTGCTTCCTGAACCCTAGTTCTTTTCACTTGGTTGTGTTAATTCCAAGTACACATGCCTTTTTTCCTTTATTTGGGAAACTGCCCTCAAATCTTTTTCTAGCCATACCAAATCTACATATACCTCCCCATCAATCTAAAAGATCTCGCCCCATGAATAAGTGGTATGATGATGATTGCAGGGCTCTCCACTGGCAGCGTCGGCACGTTTTCCTCCATGCCCATCCTGATTACCCAGCGTTAAAGTCATCCTACCGTTGTCTTCTCTAACGTAGGAAATGCCTCTTTATTTCTCAAAGGAGATGGATCTTACATGCTTCCTACATCCACTCTCGCAAAATCTTTTGGTGTACCATCCTCCCTCGACATTCCCCCCCTCCCACTAAGCTTAACCCCACATGCACGATTTTCCATACCTCCACTTGTTATGATATTCTTGGTCAACCTCAAATCCTTGTTTCTCCACCATCTTCTTGTCATTTATTCATGTACAAGAACATTAGAGAGGCGGTGAAGGTGATGAATAGTAGCAAGGCAGTTGATGAGAAAGGTTTCCAAAGCTGAGTTCTTCAAACACGGTCTTAGAGCTTTTGGGAGCTACTTGGTTTATCTTTTCAACCATGTAGTTTGTTTGGGTTTCTCGACTTCTTGGTCACAACACATTATTCACTTGATACACAAATCAGGCTCCTATTCAGATCCTATCAACTACAGGACGATCATGGTTGGACACATTCTCGAAAGTGTATGCTACTGTGCTCCATATGCAGCTTTCGAGAGAGTTAGAGCAGAGGCATCTCAGGTCTAGGGGATAGGCAGGGTTTAGACGAACCCATCAGACCGCTGATCACATCTTCACTCTCCGGGCCATTATTGAGGAGGCACGTCATCGCTCATCCAAGTCTATTGCTGTTTCGTAGACTTTCGGAAAGCATTTGATTCTGTCCCGTGAGAGGCCCTTTTCTAGAGGCTTAGGAATATTAGCATTTGTGAGACCCTCTTGGCAGCCATTATGCGATTATACGAGAATGTCCTTGGTTGTCTCCGTAGGGTTCATGGGATTTCATATTTTATCAGGAGTACCATTGGGGTCAAGCAGGGCTGCCCCTTGTCCCCAACCTTATTTGGCATATATATTGATGAGTCATTAGTCTTTTTTCATGAGCATATTCAGGGTATTGATGGGTGTCTTTACCAGGTTTTGATTTCTATTCTTCTGTTTGCGAATGATGTGGTTCTCCTAGCTTCATCTCCTGAGGGTTTGCAAAGGCAGTTAGATGCCTTGGCTCTCTTTTGTGATCTCCAACAGTTGACGATTAACCTGGGAAAAACGAAGGTCATGGTGTTTAACATGTTGAAGACTTCCCACCTTCATTTCTTCTTCAGGGGAAAAGAGGTTGAAATCACCATCTCTTATACTTATTTGGGAGTGCAATTTTCTGGACCACGTTTCAGCTTGAGGTAGTTCCTTCAACTTAGGATCAACAAAGGATATGGTTCTTTAGCCCTTCTTGAGCGACAATGTTTTTGACATCACTTTCAGGGATCTCATCCAAGATGTCCCTCATGGATACACTTATTAGACCCACTGTTCTTCATGGATCTGTGGTTTGGTTGCCTTCTTTGCTTGAGGGTGATTGGGTTATTGCCGAGAGGGTCTAGACACTTCTCCTGTGTTGCATTATCTGTTGTAAGCAGACGATTTCCCGACACATTATCTTTGCAAAATTTGGAGCCCGACCCTTCCGCTTGGAGACTATATTTGGTCTGGTTTCTTTCTTACATTGCATTCAGAGCTTTGTTGATTCAGGGAGTGGGCGTGACAGATATCCATACTTAGTTTATTGTTCTTCAGAGGCTATTACCCTCTTAGCTCCCCCGACCCGTGTTCATTGTTGGTATACAAGAGTTTCTCACCTATTAGAGTTCGTGGGAATTAGGATGGACTGCTTTCATTTAGGTACTCCTTGGATGCACCAACTCATCTTTTACGCAATAGACAAGAGCTAAATCGGATTATTAGGGATGATATTTACAGACAGTTTGTTCACACCACTTGGGTAAACCCTCCTGGGGGCCTACACCTAAAGATAACATTCTATGCAGAACACTTTTTGGAGCTGAAAGACGGGCTTATCATCCGCCCATAGTATACATTTCGCTATTGGATGCACGCTCTTTGCATCCCATTAGGACAGTTTAGAGTGGGATCTCACAGGGTTAGGATTGAGACAGATCACTAGATAGACCGGGTAGACAAGATTTGTCAGTTATGCAGAATTCAGGTGATTGAGATCGAGGAACACTTCATCTTCTGTTGTCCCAATCCTATGAGATTGGGGGGAGGTTTCATTGCCTATTTAGGACATAGACTCTTTTTGATTTCTTCAGATATGAGGACCATAGATGTTTAGCTTTATATATACAGGTAGCTCTTAAGCTTCGTGATCATTATTTTCAGAGATCTAGACTAGATTCTACCCAGTAGATCACTTCCTTTTTCATGGTGCTACCTTTGGGGAGAGGCACTAAGCGACATATTGACACTAGTACAACCTCACATTCCAGATTAGTGCGATCTAAAGAGACTATCCATAGATCCCCGAGACTTCACCTACATAACCATTTCAGGGCTGGAATCAAGAGACATAATGGATTCACCAGATCTTCGCAGAGGACTTTTCCCTCTAGGCAATGGCAATGAAGACAAATCAGACAACAGATTACCTACTTTTGTACTCTATAGTCCCTTTGACCTACTTTTGTGGTCATTTGTCAAACATTAATATATTTATCTTATCTATCTCCATTTTTGTTTGATATATCAATTCTATGATTCCAAACATCCATTTGCTCTTCGTACTTTTCACAAAGAACAATACTAAGTTTAGATTTTGAAGAGACTCGATCTTTCATATGAACATGAGGATATCTGTCATTCTTGGCAAATTGTATCCTAAGTAAACTGAACTCTTGAGAAGGCTCAACATCATTGTAATGTCCCCTTTATCGAATTAATGAAATCAGAGGAACTGTAGTCTATCTTATTTCCCATAGGCTAAAAGGGGGATTTAAAAGAGAAATAATCTAATAGTAATTTAATAAGTTGTCCAAAAAGATACTTTAAGTTATAACTTTGGAAAAAGACAATTTATTATTATTGAATGGGGACAAAAGTAAATATTGGATACATGGCCAAAAAGTAATTAATATTCACAAGATGGAAAAAGTTGAATATTTAATTAAAGGAAATATTAATTTCTTTTAGGGTTGGAATGGAAAAGTGAATATTAGAAGAATTGGGTGAAAAAAATAATTTTTGATCATTTGCATTTTTATCAAATTCATGAACGAATCCAGGATTCTTTCTACTTTTGCTTGAGGACGGAAACCTTCATTACAGTCGGATTAGAAGACAAAACCCCTCAAATCCATAGGGGTAATTCTGTACAGGGATTACAATTGAGTTAATCAACGGTTTATTCACAAATTTCTTGTTGGCCGGAGGTCATAGACTAATTACAGGGTTTGGTGTGCAAGGTTTTGAACAAAACACATGATTTCAGCATATTGGGAACCCCTTCTATCAGCATACCAATTGGGGGGACCTAATCACTGCCTACAGGATAGAAGCGTCCCACTTGGGGCTATTCTCCTCACTGTTTAGGTAGACCAGCAAGCTGGCGTCACACATTCTAGCTCCCTTTCATCAGTCGTTGTCACTTTAAAACCTGATTGCTGCGAAATACAAGGCCTGCTGGGCTTAGTACTTGTTGGTGTCACCCTCTAACCACGCCACAACTTCCAATCGCAGCAGATCCATTCAAGATACAAATTGTGCCACTTGAGGACAATGTTTGCTGGTTGAGCCACATCGCAACAATGGGTTTCAATGCTGGTCACAAAAAACTATTTCTAGCAATTGGGTAAATGTATACTGCAGTTTCATCAAGGTTTGTTGTTGTTGTCACAGATTTGTCAGGTTTGTTGCTAATGTCATAGAACACGATTGTTATAGCTAGTTGTACCATCAAAAAAAGTTGCTATAGCCTATTGTTCCCATTAATAGGACAAATCGTGGATTCCTCTAGGCTAGGGTTTGTAACTTTTGTCAAAAATTTAATCTTTCACTTGTTTTGATTAATTGTTTCATCAAATCATTGAATAAATGGATTAAATTGGTTAGTAGTGAAATTTCTGAGTGAGTTGACTTGTAAAAATTAAAATAAATTTCCAAGATTCATATTTAACTTCCATAATTCAGTATTTTGTTAAGTGGGACATTTCAGTGGTATCGGAGCCAATTTTCTTTCGAGCTTGTGGGAAAGATTTATTTTACAGCTAAGACTTCATGCAAGGTAGTGACAGAGAAGTCAGGTATTACCAGAAAGAAAGGAAAAAGGGTTTAGAATAGCCAGAGGAAAGGTTAGGGCAGCAAGATCCAAAATTTGTTGCAGGAAAAGGAAAGGAAGCTATGGGTGACAAAGATTCAGAGGAAATCCACTATGATAGGCTTGTGCAAGGACAAGAGTGGTTAGCTGACGTGGTGACTCAATTAGTCTACACCATGCAGAATATGAATGTGTAGAGAGCTCAAAATGGTGAAGGAAGTTCTTCAAGGGTGAACAATAACCAACACACTCAGAGGGCAGCCATTGATTCCTTTGTTAGACCTTTCAAACCAACTTTCCTTCGTAGGGAGGAAGTAGCAGTGCCAAGGGTGTAAATTCAGCCATATGTGGCAGATGAAGAATACAGGGTTCTACAAGGTGAAATCAGGGAGGCTATCTCCCACTAATTTTATAAATTTAAAGAAAAACAAAGGTGGTCAAAGAGTTGAAACTAGGCCACAAACAGATCAGAGGGACCTGCAACAGGCATTAGGGAGGTTAACACTTCCTACATATGATGGATCTAGTAAGTGGACGGCACGCTCCTGGATATAGAAGTTGGACACATTCTTATCATTGAGGCCAATGATGGAAGAGGAAGCCATCAAATTTGCCACCCTTCAACTGGCAGGTGTAGCACACGAGTGGTGGTACCATGGATTGATCACACAGGGGCACAATCACATCCACTCATACGTGGAGTTCAGTACCAAGTTGATAGAGAGATTTGATGGTTGCTTCAGAAATCCATTTTCGAGAGTTAGCTCAACTTAAACAAACCAATTCAGTGGATGACTTTGTTGATGATTTTCAGAAGCTTTCAATTATGGTGCCTGATGTGACTAAAAGGAGGCTTGTGTTATTCATAGAGGGTTTAGTTGAACCACTTATAGGCTTGGTGAAGGCTTTCAGCCCTACCTCTCTACAGGAAGCCATTAAAAAGGCTTTGGATCTTGAAACTGCATCCCCTAGAGGAAGATTCCAACCTACAGGACAGCAAAGACAAACAACCTATGGGCAAAAAAAAAACAATTCCTTATGGGCAGCGAAGGATAAATAATTATGGTCAACCAAAAACCACTTCTTTTGGACAGCAAAAGAAGCCATTACAACATGGTTCCCAACAAGAATTTCCTAAGACAATAATGGAAATTGAAACTAGAAATTAACTCCGAAGAAAGAAACTCTGCTTACATGTAAGTATCCTTGGGAACCAGGTCATAAGCGTCTTCCAATACATCAAGTACATTACATTGAGGTGATCTCTGATGATGAAGTGGAAGAAGAGGAGTAGGTGGAAGTAATAGAAGAGGAAAAACCAGTAGCGGAGGCTACAGTGGAGGAGAATACTTCTGGTAGTTCCTTTTTAACACTTTCAAGTGCACCCAGATATCATCCATTTAGGGTCTGTGGAGTGTTCAAAGGACATAAGGTGATAGTTTTAATTGATACTGGGACAACTCACAACTTCATTGATGAGAGTTTAATAAAACAAAGATGGCTGCCAACAGAGGACTTTCAGGTATTTAATGTTACTGTAGCATATGGATTTACGCTACCATGCACCAAGAGGGTCAAAGGCTTGGACATTACCTTTGCTACCAATGATTGTGCTTTTAGTGGCAATGCCTCTGGTGATAGTGCTTCCAATGATGGTGCTTTTGGCAATGTTATTTATTTTGATACCATTCTCCATGATCACGCTTTAGTTGGCATTAACGAGCAGAAAATTATCTTGGCATTGGTGAATTTGACAAGCATACGAAAGGAATGGTTTCCAAATTGATTGAGCAGATGGAATATGCAATTGGTGGATAGAGTATTGTCACTCCTATTGAGCTAGAATTAGATCAAAGAGAGTGGGTTTAGGCTATCTTGAGATCACATTGGCAAGTGATAGTCAACACGGTTCTTCTCCCTTTGACTGACAAAAAATAGATCCCAAACTATATGTTGATTCTTCCTCTCGAAAGGAACTAGACAATAAACCTTTAATGGATTCTTCTTTTGACCTGCAAAAACCCGCAACTTGGTCATATAAGCATCCTCATTTAGAGAACATGCACCATCTAAAGGTAAGCTAAATAAAGGCACTTTTGCCCTCAAATCGGGTATCAAAACTATTATTACCAATCACTTTTACCATATACAATAGAAGTTTTACTCATTTTGCTACAAAGAAATGTACATGGAAACATCTTGGAACAATACTTGCTGTGAAGATAGATTGTTAATGCATTGATGATTGGTCGGGGGGACATTTGAGCTCTTGTTTGAGGACATGTGATTGCTTACCATTATTGAGAGAGGAGCCGCTTATTTCCCGTGGCAAGTGATTCATCATTGGAGTGCATGGCCATTGCTTTCGTCTCTTCTTCATAGCATCGATGACTTCTTGTGGTTGTTACTTCATTTATTGAGCATTGCATATAACACATGTTGATGGGAGACCTTGCTGCGCACTAGAACAGTTGTGGGAAGGCTATCCTTGGATTGTGCCTTGTAATGAAGTGTGTGCATCTTGCTTTGAGCATTGGTTGAGCTTCAGCTCATGCACGTGGTGCATCATGGTTGTATCATATTGGCTCTAACATCTATTCATTGGCATCATTTTTTGAGTCATATATTATTGGGAAAGCTGTCATTAAGGGGCTATGTTATGCAATGACCCTTTTCCATCTCGTCTTGTTATAAACCAAATTACATTGTTACATCCAAATGACACGATCTATCAAAATCTTACCTAAAGATGGGTCACGTCCTTTTGTACGACTGTATGTTTATATATATTCATTCCCATATTCTTTTATTCTGGCTTGTAGTTGCAGTCCTTGGCAAAATTTTATTGGTGTATCTCATATTCCTCATTGATTGTCCATTGGAAAAATAAAAAAGTAAAAGTAGAATAAAATCTATGCAAAATGTAGTGTTTTATCTTTGCTACCTTGGTTTGTGCCCAATTAAAAACATAACTACTTCGGCATGTGTCCGACAAAAATGAGAAAAAAGCAAAGTTCGATTACAGGAAAAATATAAGAGCTTCTAACCCATTTAAATAAAATAAAATAACATACAATTAGAAGGAAATAATTTAGATTTAGTGCTTGAAAATATCTATTAAAATAAGTAATTTCTTAAGAAATTAAATAAAATAAGAAAAAGCCAATTCCACCACCCTTCCAATTTCCCCATTGTTGTTATTTACCCTTTCACGTGTTTTCTGTGACCTTATCATTATCAACTACACCAACATCCTTGAAAGACAAACTCTTGCTTAAACTCGTTTCTTCCATTGTACTTGACTCCTTTACTTCTGTCATTGTTATACCTGCACTCCAATTTTGGTTTACTCAGAACCTTTTTGTACACCGTTGTTCTTTGTATTGTCATTTCCTCATCACTCTCTCCACCCCACCATATTTTTTCCTTCCCTTTTGCATGTATTTCATTACATACATCATCACCATTGTTTTTTCCATCATTTCTTTCAGCTTACTGCTTCATCTTTTATTTTTTGTTGTGCATTCATATTTATATTCTCAACCAATTTCGTTTTCAAGTTTCTTTCTACTATCTTTTGTAGAGGTTGTGTCTTCCTCTCTATGCATTGGTCTTCCCTTGTTCCACACATCTCTCCCTTGTCTTCCCTGCATTTGCAACTAGAAAGAGGCACCGATGCTGGAAAATCCACATGCATATGATTCAATGTGGTGCTATATATTTTTTTGATTTGTCATGGTTGTATCAATTAGTGTCCTCTAATTTTGCTTTGAGGATGAAGCATTCTTAACATGGGAGGGTGATCTTTGGGGCACAACAATCTAAATGAGGGTTTAGATGTGTTGTATCCATATTTATAAGTAATAAGATGGAGAATAGAGAAAGTAATAGAAGTGGAATAAATAAATTATATTAATTAGTAGGTTTTGTACATGGCATACTATTGAGAAAGATGTATTGTTGTTTACCTTCTACTATCACCTTGCCATCTAATGCTACATATGCATATACACATTACAAAGCCGCAGAGGCATACAAAACTATTATTGAAGTCAAAAAGTTTGAGCTTCCATGTGTGACTCTTCACCTTTTCATGGTTATGTAGCTTGACATCCAAATGTGCAGTATTTTGATAGGGGTTCTGTAGTCGAACAAGATCTAGGAGTGCCATTTGTCATGCATCGTATCTCCACGTGGCCATTTGTGGGTTATGAGTGTTTCATGTGGATTTGAGATATGCATTGTGCTACAAGCTTGTGCGTTGTGCGATTGAGTGCAATGCTGCTCAAGCTTCATAGAGTGCGCTGATGTCATGCAATGCAAATTGATGAAAAGACTTTTCATTGAAAATTTGATGTGGACCATTGCCTCGCGAAAGGGGGTGCTTCCCTTAAACCCTGCAAGGGCTAACCCTTGACACTTACTTTGTACCTTTTGGGTGAAGTGCGATGTGGTCTTTTGAGTTGTGGCATGTTTTTTCGCGATGCGCGGGAGGCACACGATGCTAGGAGCTTTGTGGTGGTGCTCGAAGCTTGGAGTTGTGCAAAGGTGAACAAGTGACCAAGGTACTCAAGGTATAACAGAGTGGGTTGATCAGAAGGCATATTATGAACTTAACTATGTTGTTAGTGATGATTTGTTATGTCCTAACAACACGACCTATCGAAAGGTCACTTGATGATGAGTCACATCCTTTTGTATGTGATCCTATGTTAGTATATATATTCATTCGCTTTCCATCTCGAACCTCCAAGTCAAGCGTGGGAGAGATGCTACTTGCTAAGGTGCAACGACATGCTTGAGTTATATGACATCTTGTTCCATGAAAGTTATTATAAGGGGGAATGTAAATATCAGTTAAAACTTGAATAATGGTCCCACGAGTTGTTGTCTTGTAGCATCCTTGGGAATTGTGTCAATACTAGTGGTTCAGATACGTGAACCCTAGTTGAGTACAAGGGGGGATGTTAGAGTTAGTGGACATTGACTAGGTTCCCTGTGTCAATGGTGTGAGTGAAAGTCAATGCTAACATCTTCCCAGATAGGCTTTGAGTGAAAGGTGCTAGGGTTATGCACAATTAATGTACAGGGGATGAATAAAATATCCCAAATATAATCACAAGATGATTATTCAAAATTTAAGTACAATTTATATCGAGCTAATATTTGGCTACTTGTTACCCTATCCTAATATTGTGTTTGTTCATTATGAAGTGAAAGTGAAATTCTTGTGTATGCTAATCTATCTTAAAATGGCTGCATTTTTACCACTGCATGTACTTATGAGTTCTGTTAATTTATTTTGGGCATTTATGGACAGTAATATAATTTCATTTCATTTTCCCTCCCTCCCGCCAAGAATCTAACAATATGGTTTTGAACTCATCTACCATTCAGTTGTAGCAGAAATGGAAACTAAGGTGTTATCCTTATGCTTGCAACTTTCGACATGCTGGTTCAAAGATAATATTTTGCATATAAATGTTCCAATGTAAGCAATATAATAAATCTTTCCAGATTTCTCTCTTTCTCTCTCTTTCTGTCTCTATTGCAAAATATACAACAGGGCCAAGGGTTTTTGGCGTTCATTGTCATCTTGTACACCCAGTTTTTATGTCGCCTATCAGGATTTTGCCTTCAATTAACATTATACTTTTTTTACCTGGCAAAAGAAACATCGTACAGTAGACTCCTTTTATTTGTCGGTCCTTTTGGGTCAGCCTTTAGTTTTCATAATCAATCACATGCTTTCCATTACATTGTTCCATTTATGCTGCAATTATATGGGCATCTTCTACCATCATGGACCTAATTGATGGTTTTCCATTCTGGCTTTCATTTTCTGAAAAATATAATGAAAATAGTATCTTGTTTCCACATTTTCCTCTTTTCTCTCTTGATTTCTTATACATTCTTTTGCCACTTAATTTTTGGCATTTACTACATTTCCAATTTTCTTTCTTTCCAGCATTGTATTAAGAGAAGTTTTGGATGTGTTTGCAGGACTTGAGTACACTTTCAAAAGGATTAGAATATTTGGTTAAGATCAGAAATTACGTAGGACTGCATGGTGTTCTTACACTTTAAATCTTAAGAAAATTAAAGCAAAGCCTAATTTATAACTCTTTTTCCAGCCTTATAAGTTGGTGTTGTATATTTCTATCCTTTCTTGGTCCTCGTATTTATGGGTCCTTGGGGTGGTTATTCTTCTGCTCAACTGTATGCACAACCAATGGGAGTGTGTGCCCCTGTTGAATCTAACTGGACATACTTGCAATGATTTTGATGTCTTCATTAATAGTAGTGTCCAAAAAGATGAATGCATAGAGAAGAAAAATTGAAAAATTTGTACAGACCTGTGTTTTCTTTAATTTATATCAGAAGCTGTATGGATTTTGGTTTGCAGGACTTGCTCTTAAATGGACGTCAGTTTGCAGGATTTGTTCACTTTCAAACATAGTGGACTCTAATTAAGTCTGGGTTTTTGAGTGCTGATTCACAGATGCGTCTGGTGATTTTGTGAAATTGATTCTGTTTCTTATTTGCAGGATTTGGTCTTGCTTCCAAATGTAGCAGATTCTATTGAAGTGTGGGATTTTTTGAGTGTTGATTCACAGGTGCATATATTTATTGAATTGTTCCCATTTTTGTATATCTTAATGATGGAAAAGTGGCTCCAACTTTGTCATTGTCTTTTTGACAGACTTATATGTTCTCAAATTCCCTCTCAATAATTGAGACTCTATCAGGTGAGTGAGCTGTTGTTTTTTTGAAAAATAAATTTAGTATTTCTGTTCAATTTATTTGTGACATTTATCCAATGGTCTTTCTTCTTTCCTGTGTTTTTCTCTTTACACACAAAATGTGGGCAGTTGATCTTGATGTCAAACAGTATGGAAAGCATTCAAATACAATTGAAAATTGCACAAAGGCTAAAAAAGAAGATCTAGATCGCAGCCAAGATAAAATGGAAGTAAGACACATTGAGTCTGCTTCTAATCTAGCAACAAGCCATGTTACTGAAGAATTCAGATGGCAAGGCAAAGGTAAAGTCACTGAACAGGAGCCATCAATAAATAAGAAGAAACAACTTAAAGGTATGCACATCTCTTATACAGGCAGTGATTTAGACATAAGGAAATATGAAGGAATTTTGAAAATATCTGAAATAAGTAGAAATACTGCAAGGTCAGAGGTGAATGTGCTGAGGAATGCTCCTGACATATTTGGTATAGCTGAGGATGATAATCCAGTTCCATCTGAGGTAATCTTACACTTGTATTGCATTGTTTTTTTTCTCGGTTATATTTATGTTTAAAATAAGTTATTTTGTAGTTTCACTGCATATTAAATAGGCCGATTACAAGAAGAAATGTATATCCTCTTGGGAGGATACGTTGCTTCTCAAATTAAGCCTGCATTCTGTTAAATTTTCACTCCTGCTTTCACCTTGGATTTGTGATATTATATATATTGAAGAATGCATTTCTTCAATTTTCTCCTCTTCTATCATGGTAGTTGACGCACACTTGCATGAATACTAAAGCTAAATTAACTCTTCTTTTCTCCTAAAACTGGCTTTTATTTTACAATTAGAATACTGTGGGCTAAGAGATGGCTGTTGAAAGCAGGTCTTCGCCTTTTCACCCAAGCATGAAGGACAGGCATCTCTAACTGGCTGCCCATTTCAGAAGACAAAATGTACTACCTATCTTAAAGGAAGTTTTGCATTCTCTTGATTCGCAAAGTGAAAAAGATAACGAAAACCAATTGTACTTAACTCTTTCTCGAAACCTTTAAATGTATCTTTACATCTTACCTTCCAAAGTTAAAATAAGTGCATTAGCTGGACATCTGAGAAACACCATGTAGGTTTCTTACAAAATCATGGATCAGTTACTGCTGGCAAACTGGAGACTAGAATTACAATTGCAAAAAATAAAGCTTAACTTACATTGAGCATATATGCCATGAATAAGACCTGTTCTACCCAGCCTATGCTTGCTGTAAGTCCTTGACATAGGTCATGCCAATTGCACCCATGCTCTCTGAGTTTCAAAGCACATGAAGTGGATCATGTGGTATGAAATCTCCTTTCCTCATTATTTCTAGCCTGAGATTAGGAATCTGATTTATTAATTAATGAGTTTAAAACCTAGTGCTACAAAATGTGAACAATATATAAGGTAAATGGAAATAAATCTTCTTGTGGGCTTTGGCAGGTGTGATTTGATACCAGAACCAATGTTTGGCTTGGCTTGGCTTGGCAGTGATCTACAGAACAACCTTAACCTTATATAGATAATTGGAATTGAAAGGCTTTTGGATTTTCCATTAGGCTAATGACAAAATCTTCACATCAGTTCTTTGCATTAAAGGTTGTGTCTTTGGAATTGGTCATGGTGATTATTTCAGGGTAGGCTGGCTTGTGCTTCTTATTAAAAATTAAATTCCTGTATATTCCGCCCAATAGAACCAATCATCTCTCCTTGAAGCCCAAAGATCATTCACTTACAAATCCCAGATTTTTGGAAATGACTTGCCATTGATCCTGGCAAGCGACGAAGAATCTCATATAATTCTTGACACAAGGAGTGCTATTGCTGACAGAAACTAAACAGTCCTCAGTCTGTGCATGTTCCCCCTCAAATGAGTAGACAGTACTTGCCAAGCCTTCCAAATTCTTTTGCCCTGAATGGTAGACTAGCAAATGCCACAAATCACATCTGTCATCAAGAAAGGATTCTTAATATCTAAAACATTTATAGCAGACTGGGACTGATATCTCAATATCAAAATCATTCTAGCGAGGAGTTTCATGTTACTGTTTGCAACAGGCAAAGGTGTGATATGCTCGGGCGCTCCTTGATTTAATCTCTACAGAAGTTTCTACAAGATATTATCTACAATCAGATATTATTTTCAAGACATCATCAAAATCACATTGTTCTAAAATTTGAACTTGAGCATTTTATGTCACATCCTGAACAAACCAATTTCATAAGCAAATTTACTGCTTCAGACTTCATACTATTCCTTTCAGGGAGCCTATTTTTCCACAAGGTCACTCTGCTAGTCCAGCAACAGATGTTGTTTGAAAAGGTGGAAGGCAGAGATACAAAAATCAAAATTCATCTACGGTTCAGCAAATAATTTAATAAACAATAAATTTCTATTAAAGCAATTCACATAAAATTTCAAACATCAAGCAGAAGGAGCATACTTTGAAACTCCATTCATTTTCTGTGCGTGAAGTACTACAAGCTGAAAGCAATTCTCCTGTCTAAAGTAAATATGAACCAGCCAAACATATTTAATAAACAAAGCTACGTCTCTTCACATCACAGCTACAGCTCATCATATCCAAATCTCTCACATTCATGCATCACGCTTTACATTCTTATACATGACACTGCTCAATCTACGTAACATGAACCATTACAAACTTTATCTTACAACACCGCCCACACATGTTATTGGTGGACTCATCTAAATGCTTCAATTGAATCCTGGTGGTGGATATATGGAGCACTTGAATTTTGAATCATCTGCTTAAACTTCTAAAGTGCTATAATGTGTCAGCACCCTTTCTGTTCTGTAGAAAACTCACTATCTCTGTCTCAGCTGTCTGAAACTAACTCTTTGCAGCTCGATCTGCCTTTGGTCCTCATATAAACATTGCCATTGCCTTGGTAACCTGCCTTGATAGCTGCCGCTTCTCCAGGTCAGTTATCCATATATGAGACTCACTTTGAATCGTGGAACATATATGAATTTTTCCCAACCAGAGGAACAAACATTTATTGTTAGGAAATTGATTGCATCTCTCCTCTGCCTGTGGGATACAAACTTGGGTAAGGATCTCAAATAACCAATGAATCAATAAAGATTTGTTTGATAAGCTCCAGGAGAAAATAGCAGGGATTTAGAATGGATAATTTATAACTGATTGATCAACCAACTATGACACTGAAATTTATGGTTTAGGATTACCATTGATTATGTGTTTGGATCATCTCCAAACAACACTAACTGAAAATGAAACAGAAAAAGGCCGTACATTGACCTTGACTCAAAAGAGAATTTCGTTTAGTTTCTGTGTTGTCAATTCACCCTTGCATTTTACCGATAATGTAGTCCAATGTCTACATTGGTAAAGGAATCAATCAGGATATCAATTCAAACATCATTCTTCAAACAAATTTAATACTGTTCAAATATGGGCCTATCATTTTCAACATTCAATCTTCAACTTCCTTGAAATTAACACATCAAAATGTGAAATTCGTGCAAGTTTGGATGGAGCCCTGCACAAAATTTGATTAGATGGCTGGTATTACTGTCATGTGAATGATTTTGTACTCGTTAATTTGCAACTCAACTCGGTGGTTTTGGTTTTAAGCCTGATAACTGTTTGCGGAACAGCTAAGTGCTGTGTTGGTGGCAAATTTTTGTTAGTTTGGTTTTGGCCTTGTTCTAGGTGTTCAATCTGAGGTTTCTATGTTCGATGAATTTGGTTAATGAAGTAATAAGTTTTAACTTCATTCAATATTCCTTTTTTTAGTTGAGGGACCCGGTAAAACTCTCTTTTATTTAGGAAAAACAAATCTTTATTGATGTAAATTTTATTAATATACAAGTATGACTAAAGTCACACACATTTGACTCAATTTGCGATTCCACAAAACTATATGCATATGATGCTGAAACTGACAACACAAGATTAAGACTCAAATGACTACTTCATTGGAACTTCTGGCAACCCTTTTTTGACTTTTTCCTTTTCTTTGACTGAAGATATTAGGCATATTTTCATATATACAATATGACTCGAGTTGACTTAATTTACTTATTGTGGCACTTGACCTTCAATGTTTGACACTGCAATTTCCATTGTCTCTCTGTCTTTAAACAATTTCAAGTACCACGTGGGCATCTTCTTTTCTTTGACCTCTCTGGATAGTATATTAAGCTTCTTTGATATCCTTGATGAGCAGCAAATAGAGTTGTTTGATTGATTTTTTTACTCCCAAGACTTCTCACCTCTCACCTGATGGGGGCAAGAGATTGCATGGCCTTCGAGTAGTTGTCGGTGATTGTACGAGTTGGCAAGTGAGTTGCTAGCACTAGTAGTGATTAAAGGTTTGTTAGCATCTTTGGACATCAAAAAGATGTGTCATACACAGTACGGGATAGTCATTGGACAGGTTTTTGTGTGAGACCTTATGCAGAATGATGTAGTTGAATAGGCTTCTAGGAGAGAAGTGACAATGGTGTAGTGTCACAATTTGCAAGGTATCATATCCCTTTTGCGTAAAGCCACGAACCTCTGTGAAGGAAGCGACATCGGTTGTTCAGTACTACGATGTATGTCATGTCCCCTTTTTCATGGACATTGACAGTCTTGATGATTGGCCTATTATGCGATCGTCGTAGGCTAATAGGATGGATAGAGGGTCATAATGGAGCTTGGCTCGACTTTGATTCACAGGATTTCTACATTTGATTTTCATTCAGGGTATTTCGGATACATTTGGCCTGAGCTCCTACTTTTTAGGGATATTTGATATGTAGCGGAGTGCCTTTATTGTGGTATGGTTATGTGCGGAATCACTTCCTGATTCACTAGCTTCGATCGGTTCGTGGATCCGACATGTATTGAGGGAGATATTAATATTTGATTGATTTAATCAAATATTAATTATTTAGCCTATTTTTAATTAGAAACCCTAATTCTAATTTAAGAAACCCTAATTAGGGCAAGCATATCTTTTTGAGGGTATAAGGGTTTCTCATGGAGGCCATTGTTCATTAAGCCATTGATTATTGATATTGATTTTGAGAATTTCTTCTGTGAAGACTGAGCCTAGGGTTCAAGGATTCCATTTGCATTGGAGAACGTTCCCTCTTCAGTGTGTGCAATTAAGACGCTGTGGAATATCAGCTGATCTATTGCCAAAGTGTGAGATAGCTTCATCCAGAAGTTATCACAGAATTTCAGGTTTGAGAGATAACTTCACACAGAAGTTATTACAGATTTTTTAGGTATTTCTTTATTCTTGTTTTGATTCAATAAATTATACAGCTAGAGATCGTTTGTGCTAGAAACGCATATTTCAGATCAGGGGTTGAAAACAGGGAAGTTGTGCTTAATTGGCGGCCGTACAGGTCCGTACAGGTCCGTACTGATCAGCTCAGGAACCGACCTCGGTAGACAGAGGGTTTTCAGTGACCGACATCGGTCGACTGAAGACCGACGTCGGCAGAAAGCCGACCGACAGAGACCGACGTCGGCGAGATATCGACTGACGACGGCGACTGTGTGTCGACACAGAAGGGTCGAGACCTTCCAGAATTCAATTTTCACTTCCAGTTTTGATAAGCTAGGGTTTTTAAGACTGTATTTCATATTTATATGCATGAGAAAGGATTGCAATTGTAATAGTTTAAAAGGACAAGTGATAAGATTTGTAATTTGCTATTCAGAGACTATATTATTGTGATCATTTTGAATTTATTCAACCGAAGTTATATCTAGTTCAAAGTTTTGTGTTGCTATATTTCCTATTTTGGAAGGGACATTACAGTGGTATCAGAGCTTTTGTCTTTGGTATCAGAGTTTTGTGTCTTTCGATATTCCCTACAGTTTGTATCTGTGATCAGAGCTTTATGAGTTTATATATTCCCTGTTTGAAAGGGGATATCACAGTGGTATCAAAGCTTTATTTGTTATATATCAGAGTTGTGTTGGAAGAAAAGGAGGCCCTAAGTAAAGGACACCACAGGTCCACCCCTCCGGAAATTGCTTGTCCCCAAGCAATCTCGGAACAATGAACTACTCGATCCACCTGGATCCCAAATGTAGTTATGCTCTGCACTGCCGTGAATCAATGCAAGTACTTGCAATATCAACAGAAGTAGAACAAAGAAAGACTCATAATCAAACTGGTGCATGAAACTCCAACCTCCAAGATTACAAATACCATATACAAGAGCACATGAGAAACACACTCTCAAAACATCATAATCCAAGTAGAATGGACAATTCCAACTACCAATTCCATCTGCAAGAGATGGTGCCAATCCATCCCATAACTGATCTCTCTGTAAAGGCGGCACAACCAACTGTACCACACTATCATCTGTATGAGAATAATCAATATGGAGATTCAACTCCACTGGTATCCCAAACTCCTCAGAATCAGGTACTCCCAAGCCCTGAATATATGTGTTAGCCTCAACAACATGCTCCTCATCAGCAGCGACAAAAACATACTCATCACCAATACTCAATGTACTAACCTCTGAGTATACCTCCACACTCTGAATGCAAGCATCAGGCTCATCCTCACTGTCTAACACCTGTGCTGAACTCACCTGAAGACAAAGCTCATCCACAACATCCTCAACTACCCCTACCTGTGAAGATAATGTAGATAAATCATTACTTGAAGATGTGTTACTATCTCCCTGTACTGGATCAGCATGACTGTCAAACTCATTATGCAAGCTGCTGCATGTCATAGGGAAAGCACTACGATCCTTAGGCCTATTAATTAAACTCTTTAACCACATACAAGCTCTAGGTGAAACATTTTTCCCTTTTGTCCAGACATACCATAAATCTTCTGCCAAAAGTTTAGAGATTTTATCCTCCTCAAACAAGATTGTGAACATGATAGAGTGCATGGATGCTAATACATCACTGGAATGAAACTCGTCTAAAATATTCCAAAATATTTTAAACATCATGCGAATTTCACCAATACAACCTACTAACATCATAATGTTTTCAAACCCATACCTGGCAAATGTTTCAAGTAATCTTGCCCTCCTTGAGAAATGAGGGTCTCTAATGTTATCCAACTTTTCGAAGCTTTTTACCATGGCATAAAGTACCTCTCTCATAATCTGATCATCATAAAAATCAAACCCAGCTATGATCCGCATGATTTCACTAATGCAAGAGAGGGCTGCAAGTCTTACCACCTCATCATGATGTCTCAATAATCGGGGCTTCACCAATGAATTAAATGCTGGAGATAACGCTCTTCGCATATCATGAGTATTTGATTGCTCCACCTTGCTCAAATAAGTTTCTAACTCCTCCAGAGTTTTTAGAAGGTCATCTGCTTGCTGTAATGGATTTTCTAACTTCTCCTTTGCATTGTGCACTCTTTCTTCCAAATCTTTGACACCTGTTAGCGCCATGCTGATACCCAAACTACCCAACAGGATGGCAAGACATTAGCTCTGATGTGCCCAACAGGATGGCAAGAATTTGGCTTTGATACCACTGTGATATCCCCTTTCAAACAGGGAATATATAAACTCATAAAGCTCTGATCACAGATACAAACTGTAGGGAATATCGAAAGACACAAAACTCTGATACCAAAGACAAAAGCTCTGATACCACTGTAATGTCCTTTCCAAAATAGGAAATATAGCAACACAAAATTTTGAACAAGATATAACTTCGGTTGAATAAATTCAAAATGATCACAATAATATAGTCTCTGAATAGCAAATTACAAATCTTATCACTTGTCCTTTTAAACTATTACAATTGCAATCCTTTCTCATGCATATAAATATGAAATACAGTCTTAAAAACCCTGGCTTATCAAAACTGGAAGTGAAAATTGAATTCTGGAAGGTCTCGGCGCTTCTGTGTCGACACACAGTCGCCGTCGTCGGTCGATATCTCGCCGACGTCGGTCTCTGTCGGTCGGCTTTCTGCCGACGTCGGTCTTCAGTCGACCGATGTCGGTCACTGAAAACCCTCTGTCTGCCGAGGTCGGTTCCTGAGCTGATAAGTACGGACCTGTACGGACTTGTACGGCCGCCAATTAAGCACAACTTCCCTGTTTTCAACCCCTGATCTGAAATATACGTTTCTAGCACAGACGATCTCTAGCTGTATAATTTATTGAATCAAAACAAGAATAAAGAAATACCTAAAAAATCTGTAATAACTTCTGTGTGAAATTATCTCTCAAACCTGAAATTCTGTGATAACTTTTGGATGAAGCTATCTCACACTTTGGCAATAGATCAGCTGATATTCCACAGCATCTTAATTGCACACACTGAAGAGGGAACGTTCTCCAATGCAAATGGAATCCTTGAACCCTAGGCTTAGTCTTCACAGAAGAAATTCTCAAAATCAATATCAATAATCAATGGCTTAATGAACAATGGCCTCCATGAGAAACCCTTATACCCTCAAAAAGATATGCTTGCCCTAATTAGGGTTTCTTAAATTAGAATTAGGGTTTTTAATTAAAAATAGGCTAAATAATTAATATTTGATTAAATCAATCAAATATTAATATCTCCCTCAATACATGTCGGATCCACGAACCGATCGAAGCTAGTGAATCAGGGAGTGATTCCGCACATAACCATACCACAATAAAGGCACTCCGCTACATATCAAATATCCCTAAAAAGTAGGAGCTCAGGCCAAATGTATCCGAAATACCCTGAATGAAAATCAAATGTAGAAATCCTGTGAATCAAAGTCGAGCCAAGCTCCATTATGACCCTCTATCCATCCTATTAGCCTACGACGGTCGCATAATAGGCCAATCATCAAGACTGTCAATGTCCATGAAAAAGGGGACATGACAATGTACAATGTGCCATTTTGTAGGGTGTGGCAAAGACTTTTGATGACTTCATAGTCATATGCTCCGGATCATTTTCTATACCCCTTTGGATCAAGGGGGGTTTGTTTAGTCATTTGATCCCAGTGGTTAGTAATATAATATAATGTTTGTATGGGGAATATGCACCCCTTCAGTAAAAGGTGTTAGTACTAATAAATATATTAGTATTGATGTCAATGAAAATAAATGTTAGTTTGAAGTTGTTTTATGGGATTGAACCCTTAAGTTAATTGGGTCTTGTGTAACTCGCCATTTAACTCCGTGAAAGCTTATATAAGCTCAGAAGCTTGTGAATGTTCTTAATGTGACATTTCATTGTTGAATAAATTTGGTCAATTTAATTCGTCCATTTGCCCCTGGGCGGGGCCCCAACATCCCTTGCGAGGTAAACATATAAGTTTAATCATAACCATGCACCAATGACATTCCATTCAAAGTGAACAATCATTGCACTCGCATATTGCAAATTAGTGATTCCCAAGCAGTAATGGGGCAGGATCTGTTGCCAGGACACCTTATTTGCAAAAACCATCAATGTCAAGTTCATGGAGATATAGCTTGTCTTGTGTAAAATCATGATTTATCACCTGCTGACATTTAGTGTGGTCATTAGAGTCCTTAAATAAAACAATCTTCCCCCAAGGAAAATAAGAGTGGGATGTTGGGATATTCATGAATCAAAGGATTACCATCCACATGAACTCTAAAGTTTTACAAAGGCTGAAAAAGATGAGAACTAACCGCATAAATATCTTGATAAGCCCACCCCTTGTAATTTGAAACTGCATATGCCTAGAATGTTCTTCCGATGCCAGTTTAGTGATCATGGGTCTATGCAATTACAAATGTGGTAGACTCTATTGAGGCACAAACTGTTTGCAAGTAAAGTTCCAATGATATCTAGTGACAAGTGACAAAGCCCTGAAAGGATCTTGTAGAGAGATATATGATGCCACTACAATAATGACAAGGCTTAATTTTTAAATTTTGGAATGGAGTATATTTGTAGTTTTCCACTTGCAGTTGTGATAATGGCACAGTTTATGTGCATAGTGTAAACCATAAATATGATTAGTCAGGTGTGAAATTATTATGGGAGTTGTAAAAATAAACTGATTTTATGGAATGGATGGCCTATCCAATATACTGTAGGTGCTGCGTAAACACAGATGATTTTCATATTGAAACTTATGTGATTCTTTCTATTCACATGTTTGTGTTTCTTTTATGACTTCTTGTGGGATTTTGGTGCATTTATTCCTAGCTGCCTCGGGATAACTTTTAGTGTCCTATGTACGGTGTTTGCCGACTTATGAACACTCAGTGCATTGTATAGAGGATGAGTTTATTGTCATTAATATGTCCCCGGAAATTAATAAGCTTTTTTGAACAAGCTGTGAAAAATACATCGCTTGATGACTGCTTTAAATAAGCTTCAGTCCATAACAAACTCCACATCCGTGTAACAAACACACAAATAAACAAAGGATTACATGCTTTGGATAGAATACCTAATCTACCTCATTTTAGCAAACATGATAGTTATTAGTTTGCCTATATAAATGCTAATTTATCTAATACCCCCTTAATGACTAAGCCAAATACAATCCCAAGTTTATGTCTAAATTTGAAAAATTTATCTCTACCAAGGGGTTTAGTAATTATATGAGCTATCTGCTCCTTAGTAGTACAATAATAAAGACACGTCTTCATTATTGACCAATTGTCAAATGTAATGGTGACGGACTTCGAGATGCATGGTTTTGGAATGATAGACCGGGTTCTTCCCTATCTTGAGAACACTTTGATTGTCATTGAAAAGTGAGGTCTTTTTTGTTTGGTCAAAGTTGAAGATCGACCAATATCCTTCTTTACCACATTGCCTCACAACTTGTATCGACAACTTACTTATATTCTGCCTCATTGGAGGATAAGGCAACTGTATGTTGTAGCTTTCTCTGCCAAGAAATTACTCTTGAACCAAAATGAATACCTAACTTGTAGACTTCTTAGCTTCAGCCGATTCAACACAATCAAAATTAGTATAACTAGATAGCACAAAGTTTGCAGATCTCTAAATATAGAATGCCCAATTTGAGAGTTCCTTTGAGGAATCGAAGGATGCTTTACGTAACTCGCCAATGTTTTTTTTGTGCCTTAGACATGAATTAGGAAAGACAACTTATTGCAAAACATAGGTCCGATCGAATGGTTGTAAGATAGATCAACGTACCCACCAGTTGATGATATATTGATTCATTGACCGTTGGTGAATCAATGTAAGTTGAGTTTTATCCCAGCGTCCATAGGTGTAGATGTTTGATTAAATTTAGTCATCTTGAATTTTTCCAAAAAGGCTTAATGTATGAGGCCTAGATCTGTCATTTCAAAACAATAATGTAGGAGGCCTAGATTTGTCATTTCAAAACAAAACAAATATTAGATTTTATCTGTTGAATTATATCTGCGATTGTTAAAAAACTCGTACTCGACAATTATTCAACAACCCAAAATTTTGACTCGGACTTGGGTTTTGGGAATTTCTCAACAATTACTTGGTAACTTTATCGCTACCTTAAAAAACATAAATTCATAAAAAAACTTAAATAAAATAAAAAATGTAAAACATTGTTAAATAACACGAGAATTGATTGTAGAGAATGCCATAAGTATATTTTCTATTAATTTTTGACCAAAAAAGTGTAGAAAGTTATAAATTACAATTGGTCATATGAAATACCAAATATGCATATAACATTTCATCTCTAGAGCCTAGTATAAGTCTATTGTGGATGCCTTGTGGAAGTGGAAGGTAAAGATTTCTGCTTTGCAACAACACCATCCGCAAAGATATCATCTAGATCCTCACCGACCCTTCTTGATGCGTTTGCTGTCTTTGATGCTATTACTTCTTTTGCCTCCCTCTCCAAATCTAAAATCTTTGTTGTAGTAAACATGGGCTTTGCATCATCAACAATCCAGTTGGCATATGGATCGATCTCATCCAAGTCAATTGCATCATAACTTTGTACCCCTCCACTTGTCTCATGTGAAGAAGATTGTATTGCTCCAAGACAAGGTCATTGAGGCATTGTTTTGTCAACTTGTTGCGCTTCTTTGTGTGAACAATTTTAAACATGCTCCAATTACGTTCACATCAAAAAGAGTTACACGACTGGCACAAAATACAAATGTCTAGCCTTTGAAGATTTGGTGTTTCTGTACCATATTCTTCCCACTGCATATCTGCAAATAAGACATAACTTTGTAAGTCAATAGGCTTGAATAAATGAAAAATGTGTAGTAGTAGTATCTACAATTGACGAAATTAAAAATTAAAAACAAATGACTCAATTTGTTTTTCCCTGGTTGAGAGGTGTTTCTTCGTTTAACGCATAGAATCGAAAAAAGTCTCCTCGTTGCATTCTTGTAAATCTATAACTCCTTAATAACTGTGTCTATATTGCCATCATCAAGGATTATCCTTTCTATGCATGTATTGAGGTCATCCATAACCTCGTCATTGGCCTTAAATGATTCGGAATAAAAAAAACTTAGCATTCAAACAAGTTGTAGCATGAATATGTTGGTGGATTGTCTTGTTCCATTTCCGATCAATTATGCCACAAATGGGTTCATATTTTCTTAGATTTTGCCTTTAATATTTAGCTATGGCCTCTTTGGCCACATCCATGGCCTCATACAAATAAATCATTGGGTTTCTCTCCCCATCCACCAATCGTAGAACTCGAATCAAAGGCTCCAACACCTAAAACAAAATAATGCACAAATTGAAAATCAAAATTAAGATTTTTTTTTAATAACAAATAAATGAGAAATAAAAAAATAGTTAAGTTTAAAGTTATCTTAAGGATTTTCTCCATGCGCTTCGCAAACACATCATCAAAAATTGTCTTCACAAACCTTTCCCCTTTTTCCTTCTTAGAATAGGAAGACTTCAACCACCAATGACACACAAACATCTGTTTAAGAGATGTTAGTGAAGTTGTAATGCTTTGCAATGTGATGAAACTTGTGGCGAATCGTGTGACTCTTGATTGCATAAGCTCCTTTTCATTGGTGCGCTCTCTCATTAAGTTTAGCACCCAAGTGTGATTGTAGATGAACTTGGTGATATTTCTTGCCTCTTCAACCACATGTTTCACTTATGAGATTTTTCCTATGTCCTTGAATAGAAGATCAATGCAATGAGCTGCATAAGGGGTCCAAGAAAGTGTAGGGTGCTTCTCTTTAAAAAGTCTCCTTGCTGCTACATATGTTGCCGCATTGTCTATCGCAACTTGGATGACATTTTGCACACCCACTTTCATTACCACCTCATCTAACATATCACACAAAGTGTTTGCATTTTTAACTTGATGGGAGACATCAATTGACTTCAAGAAGACTAGTTGCTCACTTAAACCCACTAAAAAGTTAATCAATAAACAATTTTCTCTATCTGTCCACCTACCAAACAAAATGGTGCAACTCTTTTTTACCAGACTTTGTTTTACTCTTTAACAATAGTTTGTGTATGTTCGACGAAATACTTCAACAATTGGCCATTCAAATCATAAAGAGTAGGATCCTTGAACCCCTTTTCGAAAATGTTCAATGCAATGACCAAATTCTTCCAATATAGGCCTTTTGCCAAATTGAAAGTAATATTTTTTTAGTACCAAATTTTTTTCACAGCTATTGTTGCTTCATTGTGCACTTCCTTCCAAGCGGTACTTTTGAGTGAAGGTTGTGACCCATGACTACTTGGAGGAACCAAAAAAATAGCCAAACTATTTTCAGTGGATGAGCCTTGTCTTCATCCTGATGCGTTGGAGTTGAGGCAATAAGAGAGGCCTCAATGTCATAATTATCCCTCGTTGGCTTTTTATTCATTAGGGCTGCAAGTTCATTTTTTTTTTTTGCCTCTTTTTTATTTGCATAAGCCAAAAGGTAAACAACCATCTCTTTTTGAGCCTCTAGTGGTGCTTGTGTACTCAATGCCACATCATTCCCTGGTAGTTGTGCGATATGGTATTTAAGATGATAAACATCTCTACTCATCTTCATCTCACAAAAATTGCATATAATACAATTGTCCTTTGTTGTTGGTTCACAATGCTTTCAAGAAGGGTCTTGGGACTCGGGCTTCAAGCCATTGAATCAGATGTCGATGCCATTCGTAAACAACAAGCTTAAACTCTATAAAACAAAAATAAATGTTTTAGAATCGATTATCTAACCCTAGCTATTAATCAAAGGAAGAAGTAGAACTTAGAAGATCATATAGTTATCATGATTCATACTAGAATAATAGAAAGGTATTAGTCTATTTGAGGACTGAGGAGTACTTAAAGTTCAAAGTTCAAACTTCAAAGATAATGAAAATAAATGCAAATACTTGTAGGCTTTGTTGTAGGTTGTGGCTATGCTATAGGATGTGCCACTTCATTAGACTTTAATACGTATTCCTTGGGCTTGAGGCTTGAGAATGCATAAAACCTTAGGGCCTAAGTAATCATGTAATCAATGATTTTTGTTGAGTAATCGCCTATATTTCACCGCAAATATTGGTGATTAATCGATGTGAATCTTGTGATTTTGCGTAAGATATATCGTTTTAGTGTTGGATTGCAATTTATGGCGATTTGTGGATCTATGATATACGCTTCTAGGGATGGCAATATCATCAACATAGACAATATTGCATCAATAAACGTCCTACAATGGAAGCCAAGGGTGGTGGTGGCGGCTTATAATGATCATGAGTGCATAACAATTATTATATGATGTTAAATTTGACGTCCATTTGACCATCATAACGAAGTTTTTCTTAAAATTGCTAAATCTTAGGCACACATTGGAGTTTGGGCCTTTTTTTCTTGAAACGTTTTTTTTTGTGTCCAACATAGTGGTGCAGGTAGATTGATGCTATCTATCATAAGTCAAGAAAAAATTCGTAGAGCAAGTGATGAAGTTAGATTGATATCTATCAACATTTTTTAGATAAATTTATTGAAGATATCTGTATTAGCTAGGATCACCATGTCATTACCACTGATTTTGATTTAGAGATTAGGTTCAAAATAGCTTCTTCTGAATCCTGAATCTCTAAGTTATTTATCAATTTTAAAATCCTAGGTTCGAGGAGCCTGCTTATGTCTATACAAAGACTTAACTAACTTGCAAACCAAATGTTCTTTCTTAGGAACTTGGAATCCTTGTGGCTGAACCATGTAGACCTCTTTCGCCAAGTCTTTGTTCAAGAAGACATTTTTAACATCCTTTTAATATGTCATCCATCGAAATTAAGCAATAATGCAAATACCGAGGTGAAAGGTTACTATCTTTATAGTGGGGGTAATGGTCTCTTCATAGTCTTTACCCCTTCTTGCTCTCCATATTATTTTGCGACAAGTCTAGCTTTTTACTTGTCTAAAGAACCATCTGATTTACTTTTGACTTTATAAACCCATTTACAACCAATGGGCATCTTCCCTTATGTTGATGCAAACAACACCCAAGTCTTACTTTGAATAATGGCCTAAAATTACACCTTCATGGTAGCTTCCCATGTAGGCTTTCTTTTCACTTCTTCAAATGTGCTAGGTTGAAATACACATGAAGCAACAAACATTAGATCAAAATTTACCTGCTCATCATTGCACCATTTGTTTTCTTGATCGTTTAGATCGCCCTTCCATTTCTTGTGGAAATTCATCTTCCTGAACATCCTTCGCCATGGCATAATACCATTTTGCTCTCTATTCATGGCTTCCTTGATTTGGTTGTGAACACTGTGTATTATTCTATTCTTGATGAGATATCATTTGGAACTTGACTCCTCTGATGTTCTTGCCTCTGAGCCTTGTTTTATTTCAACACCAGAATATTTTTCTAGAATTATTAGCAGCAGTTACCCAATAGTTTTGTTTGTAGATTTAATTTCTTCGGAGAAGAAACATTTTCTCATCTACAACCACATTTCTATTAGCAACAATTTTGTTTGTAGAGACATCTAATACCCTGTATGCTTTTGACTAATCACTGTAACTAACAAGCTTATATGTTTTGCCTTTTGCATCCAATTTACTTCTCATCTCATCAAGAATTATTGCAAAAACAAGACAATCAAAAATAAGAAAGTCACTTATAGATGGTTTCTTGCTTGACCATGCTTCCTTGGGAATGACATCTTGCAATGCTTTATAAGGACATTGGTTACCCACATTTTCTTGGAAAAGTCATCAATCGACAATAAAAAATTCTTTGCTTAGGAAACGATAGGGGTTTGCATTTGATAGATAAAATCATGTACTAGATCCACGCCTCCTTTGGTGCACGAGTATTGGCTTTTTTGTGATGAAGAAGTTTATACAATCTCTTCTCACCAATAACAACCGGAATGAACTTGTTATCAAGAAGAGTTGTGACCATAGTTACCATGTTCGAAAAGTTCGGGTTATTCAGAAGGGGGAAAAAGTTTGGAAGTTCGGGATTTTGCAAAAAGTTCGGTTTGGTAAGTTCAATTCGGTTCTTTAAATTCTATAAATTTAGAAAATTTAAATAAATAAATATATCATAAGTTCAACGATATAAACTTATATAAAATTCAAATTATAAAAACTCTATGTTGTCGATACAGATACAGGTATGGATACATGTACAAGAATAGGATGCATGGATACGGGGATTTTTTTGTGGGGCTTGGATACGTTTGTAATATCCCCAAATACAAAGGAGACCATAAACATGAACTGCATTAATGTAAATAAATCACCAATGGAATCAAATAAACCAACAACAATTAAATTAACTACAACAACTAAATTAAATAAATTGTCCATATGGGAAGGAGCGCCACATTTAATGCAAGGAATAGAAGTTATATTAATGCATGTCGTCACATTTGATGAAAAGACACATCACTTTGGAAAGGAAACACATCATTTGATGCAAAGCTATGAAGGGTATTTATAAGAACTTGGTGAAGGAAAATGATATATTCAGATTTGACATTCATTCCCTTATCCGAAGTTTAGGCAGCAGCCTCTTCTTTTATAATTGAGGACGAAACCCCTCATGTATTAGATACAAGGACGAAACCCCTTGATGTCAACCCCTCAAAGACGAAACCCTTTGAGAGTTGTCTATTAGAATATTTATAACCATAATTCCGCATTGCACATTTGATCATTATACAACATTATTTGTAATATAAATTTATTATCTTGTTAATAAGAACATAATTCTATATCCATTGAATATTATTATTTCGAACTTTATTTTCGAGAAAACCAATTTGACGTATAATATTCCCATTCGGAATATTACAACGTTTTTGGATACGGCCATACGAATATATATATATATATAAATATAACCGTATAAGCAAAATTAACCACATAATATGCATCAAGGAAACAAAAATAAGTCAAATAACCACCAATATATCATATTTGCAATCTTTAGGTTCTAATTTCAATTTCACTTCATAAAAAATTAACTTGGCTCAACCAACATACAAAAATGTTAAGTCATAAAACTTCACCAAGGGGGTCACTTAAGTGACACCCTTATTTAGAAAAGTAACTCAACATAAAAACATAAGGCGCACAACTTAATAAAGATTAAGTCAACTTAAAAGCTCTTTAAAAGTAACTTAGTTTTAAAACACTTTTCCTTCCAAAAGTGGAGCAAGAAATCTCCACCCTTAGATCAGGTTCTATCACAACTATGGGATTGGACAAACTCTAAAAGTTGCCCTAATCCATAAGGATGATTCACAAAAGTCAATTTAAGCTTTAGAGGCTCATTTGCAACGTGAACAAGGTTGGGAGGAGAGTGAGAGAGGGGAAAGGCTTGTTCATGCCTTTTCCCTTCTTGCCCAAACTCCAACAAAGCCTCCATGAACCTTCTTGCTATGGAAGCGGAGACATCATGGTTTTAATGTAGACTTAGTTTCATTAAGGAGTGAAAGCCCATAAGGCTTCACCCCATCTAGTAGTGGTTTCAACTAATTTTAGATCTATTTTCCAAGCACGTATTGTTTGTTTTAATATTAATTGCAAGTTCATACACGATATACAAGAAGAAAAAATATGTAACAGTATGTCCAACATTAAGAAATTCATCTGCCAATCTTGTGTTTTCTTTTCTCTTTTTTGTTTTTATTTTGCTTGCATTTTACTTTTTGGGTTTTCCTTCTTGTGCTGTGTTTTCCATGTCACGATAAAAATGAACAGATTTGACCGAACTTGATCAGTCGGGGGCAGAGGTTCAGTGCGAACTGAACCTACACTATGTTTGGACTATGGTTGTGGCCATACATTTGTTACTTTGAAATTTTACTGTAAGAGAAAGATTCCATGCTATTTCATTAATACATAGAAGATTTTTGTTCATATCAAGAACATTTCAAACATTTTTGAAAGTATAACTTGCAATATTGTTCAATGTGACACAAACATCTTTACATCCTTTAACACAGCGAGTCCAGTCATTTCCTAAAGAAATAGATTCACTACAACTCTTATCTCTAGTAAAATTTACCTGCCAGTCTTTGCCACATGTGTAATGTCAGAGACACTTGAGTCAAAATGCTAGGTTGTGGACTCAATTGACTGATCCTATGATGCAACAAATGCAAATTCCCCTATGACCTATACCTCTTGTTCATCATCCTTAACAACATTTCCATGCTTTGATCCACTCTGATGTGCCAAGTTACTTTGTGTTTTCTGACAATTTTGCTTAAAGTGTCGAGGCTAATTACAGTGAAAACATTTCCATTTTGATCTCTTGGATGTATTATAGCCTTTGAACGAGTCATTTGATGAACTACCGTTGTTCTTTCCTGATGATGAATCACAGATGGTCATTTGAAACGCGTCAGAGCAAACATATTGCTTACAGTTGTCACCCAGAAGATCTTTTATTCATTTTCATGGACTGTGAAAACATCAAAGCTCTTCCCAGTGTTCTGCCTTATCTTTGCCATTGAACTGTGCACTGAATGCACTCCTGTGGTATTTGAGGTTGATGCCTTCCCTTGAACTTTCTAAAGAAGTGGGCAAAAAATGTGTCGATAACTTGTCAAAGTCAAAGCCCTTGGGTCACCACAATCAGATTCAGGGACTCAACAAATTAATCATAGGACGATGGCAAGCTTAATTAAACTAGAGCTACCATATCTTTGTCATCCATTGGTTTCTCAATAGCAGACAATTGATCACGAAGATTTTTCAGCCGCAACAAGTACTGGGAGATTGATCGTCCTTCCTGCAACTTAGTAGAAAGCAAAATATTCTTAAGAGACAATCCCTACCCAGCTTCTGACGGTCACTACTTTTCTTATATGTTTGTCTACAATGTCGACGCTATAGTGGCATTTCATCCGTCTGATTTTTATCTGTCTGCAACTAACAACTTCAGAAGCATTACAGGTTATTTATGCCTTTTGATATAATCTTTGGGATCATATGGTAACCTCTTTTCTTTGTTTAACACAATTTGGTCAAACCAAAACTGTCAATGACTTTGACACGTTACTACAGATATTCTAGCAAAATTTCGCTGAAAAACTGTCAACCGATTACAAGTTACTGAATTAATTCTAGTTCCCCAGCATAGAGAAATAATATTGAATTAACTTTCAAGTTTAAACATTGTAATCTTAAAAAAATTCTAAACTTAAAAATATTTCCAACCCTAAACTTGTATTCTATTGACGATTTCATGTGGCTTTCACCTGGAAATGGTGATAGCAGTAGCCTCTCACTCCTCACATGCACCTCACGCACCTATCCTTCAACATGCCTATTTAGTATGATGCCTTTGGTCACGCTTCGGATCCCACTTTTGATCACGCTTTTGGTCACGCTTCTGATCACACTTCTGATCATGCTTTTGGTCACACTTTTGATCACACACGCTGACCTGCAATGTAACAACTTTTATCAGTGCCTCCTGCGCCCAGCTGATGCCCTCACTCTGTCAAATCCAATCTAGATGCCAACGGGTAATCATGCAAATAGATTGAATAAAAATATCATTTTTGATATTTTCAATGCTTCAAAAATAGCAACACAGCAAATAAGACACCCACCAACAAACCTTTAGAGGATCTTTGCAGCTCACAAAGAACAGATCATTGATACAGATTTCCAGTCCTTTAATAAGCTGAAGCGCTTAACAAATTGCAGCGCCATGGCTGCACCTCAAAGACTGATCTTGTTTTGTAATGCACTTCTCTTCGCTTAAAAGCCAAGCAGCACTCCTCCTTTTGCTTCTACCCTACGTTGCAAGGATACGAAAATGGAAACTGGTTCAAAATGCTAAAGTGCAGATTTTAGGAAAACCCTTGGGTAGGAAATGTCTGTACAATATATTGTACAAAATATAAATATATATAAAGACTGCATAATACTCATTTTTAGTCCATAAAAGATAAAACACTTAGAAAATATAGTCTTCATGAAAGTTCAAAATGTTCAATATGCATAAAATTTCACATGTTCATGAATCATGTGACATTTCATATTTTATAGTCTAGTTTAAAACTTCAAAGATAATATGTAAATGCAAATGATTATAATCTAGAATAATTTATCTAGATTCTCTTCAGAATCATGAATGCCGCTACTGCTAGCTCCACTCTCTGCCCCTGTGTAGAACTCCTTTGACTGTCATCATCAACACCGAGTAATGAAAGTTGGGCAAGATTAGCTGTGGAAGCATCCAAGTCAGTAGTCTTGTGTGACAAATGGCACAAATTGGAATGCACAAATACTAATTTCTCAGTTTTCTTGGATGCTAACTTGTTTCGTTTAGCTGAGTGGATAAAGGAATACGTATTTGAATTCTGCTCTGCTGAAGAATTGCCAGCCACCTGTTACAAAAAAAGGTTGTTGGAAATTTCAAATTAGTAACAACGTACAAAAATATATATTAACTTAGTAGAGAAACATCATATAATGTTTTTTAATTTAATTGATAAACATCAAATATTTGATTTAATTCTGTCCCTATGAAAGAATTTTGATGGCAATACATTGTAGGTACTTGGCATCATATCCATGTACATACCGCATCATCATAGCCATGTATAAACTGCCACTTGACTGGAGTCATGTTTTACTTGTCAAAAAGAGCTTCAATTTCTCCCATGCTACCCTCTGAAGCTACAAACATTCCCATTTCATTGCAGACCACATTAGCTATAGATGGATTAGGAATAAGTCTTCTAAATGCTGCCCTAGGTCCACTTGATTGAGTGTGTTTTGCCATTGCAAGTAGTTTGTTTTTATAGGTTTAACTTAGTGTGTTCTAGAAGTTCATGGTATTTATTTTAATGTTTTAGTTTTTTTTATTTTTTTGACATTTTTAAAGACTAGTACTGCTGGAAACGCCCCAAAAACGTCTAAGAACGTGTCAGAAGCGACCTAGAAATGCCCAAACATGTGCCATAAACGTCTACAATAAATATTACTAGGTATGAACTGTAGGTATGAAATGACTTAGAAACGCTCGAGCACGTGCTGTAATTGTTTTTGGCATGCGCTAAGATGTTTCTGGATTGTTTCGTACCCATAGTTCGTACGTGATATGATTCCATGCATAAATGGTACAAGGCGGCGCTTTCCTGCACTGTAGTTTTTACCAAGTTCAAATCATAGCTGATAATGTTTCGGCTTTGATACCCAATAAGCTTTTTTGAACAATGTTTCCGGCATATGCCTAGTTGTTTTTGGGTCATTTCATTCCTACAGTTCGTAGCACATGATCCCATGTAGAAATGGTAGGGGGTGTCATTTCCCTACAATGTAGCTTCTACCAAATTCAAATCACAGCTTATAATGTTCCGTCTTTGATACCTTATAAGCTTTTTTGAACAATCCATGAAAAATATATTAATTGGTAGCTGCTTTAAATAAGCTTCAGCCCATAACAAACTCGACAACTATGTAACAAACACATGAATAAACAAAATTATACATGTTTTGAATAGATTGCTTAATCTACCTTAATTTAGCAAACATGATAACTATTAATTTGTTTAAATAAATGCTAAGTTATCTAATCTTGAGTACTGTTTTACCTTAATTTGGTTTTAGGAACCCTAATAGGATAGAAACTAGTAGTATAATTTAAATTGATAGATACGACTTTTAAGCATTTATTTGAATGTAATATACTGAAATGATTGCAATGATTTGACAAGTGCCATATGTTAAAATATAGTAAGTAAAACAAAGGGGTGAGTACTTAGCTTTTGTAATGTTCCCAAATGGGATGATTTAACACAAAAGAGGTCTTCCCCTAAATCCACAAATTCTGAAATTATGAGTTAAAAATCAGCAAAACCTCAGTTGCAATAAATGCTTCAAAAGCCTTATCAAACCCCTAGAAACCTTAGGTGCCACAATGCAAAAGGTGTGGAGACAATTTCCAGCCAATATCTTATACAAAATTTATCTGAATGCTTGCCAAAATAATCAAAAAAATTAAATATAGGAAATAAGTACTTTTTTGCCAATTTATTAAGGATCAAATGCCACTTTTTGATGGCTGTAAAAATATGATTTTGCCCAAAAACACAGCTGTTCTTTGATATTTTTTGCTTCAAACCCTTGCCAAAATTGCATCACAAGTGCCCAAAAATCAAGGGAAATTCCAGCGAACCCCTAGGGCATCAAAAATGGCAAAAAAGGTCCCCCAAGCCAATCGCCCAAGTCGCCAAGGTGCAGAAAAAATAGCAGAAAATTATAGGAACAATATCTCGCCTTTCACAAGCGGAAATGATCACAAAACCTATAAAAATTAATTAAATAATAATCTGAAAATTATTATTTAATTTTCTATCAATTTAAGGCTTCAAATCTTCCACAAACCTTCTCCAAAACCCCACACCAATATGTAGAAAATTAACAAATAATTTCATAACAAATACTTTCAGAATATTAATTTGCACAAATTGACCTTAAAAGGGGCCTCCAAACCCTCAATCAATCTTTCAAAATAGTTCGCTCCACTTGCAAAATAGTGCAAATATTAATCAGAAATAATATGCAATAAATGAGCTTAAAAAACTTCACTAAAACCTCACAATAGCTCCTCAAGGCAAATAGCCCCACTCTAGGGCAAGTAACAAGACCTCTTTTAGCAGAGGTGGTGTGAAAAGACACTTTTTGTAAAATGATCAACATCAAAACAATGAACACCTATTGAGCATGCATCCCAATAGCTTCTTCAAGCATGAAGAAACAATTATCAAATTCAACATGTCTTCAATTGTGATTTTCACCTTGTATTTGTAGCTTCTAAAGGGAGCGAACCACCTTGGAGAAGTAAAATACCTCATAAGCCTTTACTTGCCCTTTTTAGAATATTTTTTTCTTTCTTTGTTTTAGCTCCCATGCCGACATTCTTTTTTTCGAATATAATATTAATTAGATGCCTTAATAAAATAGTAATTAAAATTACTTTTAAGGCAAATAAATTAATAATTAATTCATTTAAATACTTTAGTGGTAAAAACCACTTTTATCACATATTCTATTAATTAAATAATAATTGCCTTATAAGAACAAATGATAAAAATCACTATTTTTGTAATTGTTAATTAACTAATAAAATATAATCCTTAAAAGGATTCCTTTAGTCTATGGGGAAGTAGACTAAAAGTCTTCAATACCTGTTTAGACTTGATGTGAAAATAGGGACATCATAGCTTTTTTGGTTGATTGTCTGAATGTGACTGTATTTTGGCAATGGAAAGTAGATCAAAGCAGAGCTGTGATTCCTCTGATTCAGGGACTGTGTTTTTGTATGCACATGCTCAGTTCTGTCAAATCTAGGTCAGTATCAAATGTTGATAATGACTTGTGTTAGTCGGCTGTGACCTGTGCCAAAAGATGCGTCAGTGACCATACGATCACTTTCACTTGTCTCTATAAGCTCTGTATGTGCGAAGCCAAACCCTGATAATGCATGCAACTCCAAAAATTAGCCTACCTCACCTTGAACCCTTAGGTGTGTTTGTGAGGGTAAGAAACCTGCAAAAATTGGGAATGTGTAATACTGTAAGCTGATCTTAACACTCATTTGATGATTGACCACTGCCTATGTATCTGATACTTTAAAGAGAGAAATCAAGCCACACGTAGTTCTCCCACCTAGTGTGATTGTGCTCCTTTGCTATATGCATGCAACTAATGATTTGGATTTGATACTTGACAATGGTTGCTTTGACTTGGCTTTAATATGGCTTAGATTTGGCTTATGACTACTTTGTGACTGATTTGCAATTTGGGACGAATAAGGCAGATTCGCTCGATGTGCTATAGTGTATAGATGTGTACCCGATAAGTGCCAAGTCCCCTATCAAGTGAGGCTTTGATTTCTATATATATGAGTCCAATTGCGTAATTTCTCATGCCACCGACATGCTAGGAAGATGGGCCAATCCCGAGGAAAGGTTTAATTTTAAAAAGTAATTGTTGTTGAAAGAGGGTCAATATTGTTAGGCTCAGGGCAGTATCGATCGACGATGATGACCCAGTCTGACGTTATTGAGCTGCATATAGGTGGACTAATTTGAAGGTTTGGAGATGTTTGGACAGAATGGTAAGCAAATTTAAAATAGATAGTGAGGTTTATGTAGGTGTGTAACAGTGGAACGAAAAGTTGAATCTCACAAGGTAGCATGTAGGTGTGGGAGAATGGTGGGTTAGCACCATATTTGTGCGTGCAAGTCATGCGTGGTAAATGTATGTCAAGCTTGCCATTGTCAACTACTTAATACCAGCTATGAGTATCTACAGGGACCCTGCTATACCTGTCCCATTCGCACCATCTTTATTTTCCATGCCCACATTTACATTCCCAAAAGAGCAAACAGTTCAGGTAATATGGTTTTGTTACGGTAATCCGGAACCACTCTTAAGAATATTTCAGAACTTCTTTTGGATTGCACATCTTGTAAGACAGTACCAAACATTCCATTCTCCCTCTTTGCAAGTCTATAGCCTTCTGTCAAATCTCTCATGAGGCACTGCCCTCATAGACTTTGTAAAGTTTGTTAGAAGGATGTTTCAATGAAAACAGTGTTTATAGAATAGAGGAATTTCAAGATAAAGTCCTATATATGAGTTGGGACAATTCTACCCACCCTAGACTGTCGAGAGAAAGGGATGAAATTCTGAGTACAGTTCAAACTTATCAGAGTGATATTCCAATCTCTCAAACATAGATCCTTATAAACAACCTTTGTTGTTTGTGTGAGAATATGGATGCTGCATGTAGATCCCTAGGCCACGCGACACCCCCTTCTCTGAGGAGGTGGAACACGCAAAGAACTTCATGTGTGACTCATATAAGTGTGCATAGCTGGATCAACACTTCCTTACTGCCTCTTCCATACATGGCAAGCCAAAATAGACAGCAGGAGGATTAACAATGTTCTGTGGCATTGTCCAGTCGTACTCAATATGGAACAGGTTCTCAAACAATAGTGATTGGGACAAATTTGAGTGCCTCCTCGGGGTCTTCTCCCCTCTCAGGAAGCTGGGAAATGAATCAAGCATTGTACAATCAAGTCTCATATTAACCTCCTTGTGTAATGGAGAATCTCGACTACCTCCCCGAGAAGCTCCCAGCAAAAGGAGAAAGACCTTGGAAGCATATCCAGCCTACTCTACCTTGCAACTGATCAATGAGCCACATAAGCAATACACAAATCTTGAATATGCAATGGCAGTTTAACTGACCCCAGCAGCGTCTCCAGTTACCATAGTCATTTCTTCTACCCCACCTTTGCCTTAGTTCATGCTCACCAGGGCTTGTATCCCTATGGCTGAAGCTGCTGCAAGATCTGCGGGAAGGATATTAACTAACATTGTGGTGGGACCTGGTCCATGGTTGAGCACATGCATGATGTCAAGCCCATTTGGGATTACTGTTTTTTCTTAAATGTTGTAGTTTTGGGATCTTGGCTTATGTCATATTTTTAGCAAAGTTAGTATGTTTAGCTTTTTATATTTTGTTTCTGGAACTTGGTGAATTATCTATTGTAATGCTTGTCTTTGTTGGCTTTTGCCGATCTTGATTTGGACGTCCGAGATTAGGTCCCTCCATTCTCAGCAGTATTGTAGCTCCTTCATTTTCTTAATATGATAATATGAGTAAAGAAAATGATTTAATGCTCCATTTGGGCCACTCAATTTAAAACTACTTGACTTCTTGAACATGAATTATCCTGTACGTTTGGATTGACTAATTTACACCAGTCTGTTCTAAATTAGAACCAGAATTGTTTTTGAACAATTATCCTTTTGGGACTTTAAAGTTCACTATGATTATTTAGCTTGTAGATTTTATAAGAGCTACTGAATTATCTACCCCAAGTACTTGACATGTATGCTGCCCTACATGTTTGGGACAACGCTTCATGAATTAGTGAATATGGTTAGAGAGTTTGTTTCGCTTCCGTGATGTATTTTGATTGAAATGGCATAAAAAGTTCAACCTTTTGCAATTTGACACAATTTAAACATTTATACTTCCAACTCTGATGCATAAATTTTATTACATATGTTTACACTGAAATGTTTTGGATTTATAGCCTCAAATAACATGATTTTGCAATTTTTCTTTTGCAGTGGACGCCGCCAAATCTGAGTGTACCAATATTGAACTTGGTGGATGTCATTTTCCAACTGCAAGATGGTGGTTGGATAAGGTAACTTAACCATTCAAGATTTTAATTAGAAAAAACCTGTTGTGTTCTTTTTTTGACCGCAGGGAGTATTTTTTAAATATTTTAAGCGGTTCTATTATGGGGCCTCCACCCAGAAAAAACAGGTACATATATATCAATTTACAGCTCTTCAAAATGGACTGAGGCTGCAAATATACTAAGGTCTGCTGTCCATAGCAAACCTGGGGCTTCAATATTCTATAGTACGGTCCCAAAATAGAATAGGCGACCCTGTGTATGGGCCTTATCAGTACACATCCATTTATTCCATTATCTATGTGATGCAATGGATGATTGGTTGTATCACAGACCATCCATCCTATCTATGGCTGAGATTGAATTATAGTCAACATGGAATAGAGATATTTATGGATGGGAGGAGTAAGCATGTATGGGATAGGCCACATCTGAGATCAAACCTTTCCTACCTAAATTAGATGGAGATGGGGTCGAGCACCACATCATCCATTAGTCGGTATATAGTATAGATAGGGGCCCTCAATTTCTGCATCTGCAAGCATAAATCGAGTGGTTCACTCGGGGACTCAATTGGTTTACTAATCGAGGCCCCCCTCTCTAAATATCGGTCACCTTGTATGTAATTGTTTTTGAAAAAGCTATTATGATTACGCTGATGTGACTGAAGATCTCCTATACACAATCCCCATGGCTAATCAACTGTGTGCGGATTTCATTATCAGCACTGTGTCTGAGACAGTACCTTCTCGATTACTGCTTTATGTCACTTCATGAGGGGATCTCACATTAGAGCATGCTCTTCGGATCTGCAGTTTAGAGAATGAAAAAGATGTATGAAAATGTCCTCAGCATTGGTGTCAATAGGAACCCATTCCCCTTTAAAGGAATTGCATGATGTTGGAGTCATAACTTCAAGCTTACTGTTGCCCTTGTAAACCACCAACCAACCCCTCTTCTTAATGACGTTCACAATCTGAGAAAGATCATGGAGGTGAGAGATGATTTGACCCGTTTTTAAGAGTCTTGGTTGTACCTTGTGGGGGTGTTGTGGCAAGAGGCTGCGTGAATTTAATCTGTAACCAGCAAGGCAAAAAAGAAAATTAAACAAGTGTAATGTGTTGGGGACGTGTTGAGCTATAGGGCAATTGAATATTTTATGGGGAGAATGAATTTTTTTAAGGCAAAGTGGTTGCGAGAGGAGGATCTTAAGTGGACCAAGTACCCAGGCATCCCAATATGGGAAACATTACTTCCGATTACCTTTAAAAATGTCTTTCCTTAGGATCATGTGATAGAGAAAAGCAATAAAAAGACAAAGGTTGTAATGAATAGGACAAGGGAAGTGGATTGTGTTAGGAAGGATGAAGCCTAAGTATTTCACTAGATAGGCCTTTTTGGAAATGAGAAATGTGAATAATTTCCTGTTTATGCTTTCCACACGCATTGATAAAATTGGCTTGACACTTAATCATTGCTTATTTGCCATCTCGAGGCCAATTGGAATTCATTTGATTCAAAATTTTCATTTCTCCAAGGAGAAGAGTAGAGAAGAGAAGAGAGTGATCTGCAAAATTGAAGTTTGTGTATCTCTTTCCTCTTACAGTCATTCCCAGTCCATGAATTTTACCTGTGACTCGTGAGCTTTGCCTCTTCAAGTGCCTGGCTTAAATTTGCTCCCATAATTATAAATAAGTTAAAGACTGAGAAGGTCCCCTTTCCGTAATCCCCAATAGGACATGAAAGGCCCCCCTAAATTCCCATTGATTGAGAATGGGTACAACGAGGTCCTTATGCAACTGTTGATCCATGCAATGATCTGCTTGTCAAAACCAAAAGCTCTGAGGGTGGATTCTAAAAGATTCCAATTACACATGTCAAAGGACTTATAGATATCCAATTTGATGAGATCATAGTCGTTTTTGAGAATAGACAGAGTGAAGAATCTCTTGTAGAGATATTATGTTATCCTCTATTTGTTGACCCGACACAAAATAAAACAGAATGGTTGAATTAATCTTTGGAGTAACGGTCCTATCCTTCCTGCAATTTATCTGGAAAGAATCTTATGTGCCATGTTGCACAATCCAATAAGGCTGTAGTGATCCAGGTGATTGGCAATGAGCTTTTGTGGAATAAGGGCGAGCTTTATGACATTTAAATTTCCGAGCATATCCCTTTTTTCCTGCAATCCTCCGAGAAGAGCGAGTTGATCAATTTTGATGATATCCCCAAAAGTTTGATAGAAGAATGCTGGAAAACCATCTGGACCAGGTGCTTTGTTGGTTTGAAAAGAGAAGACAATGAATTTTAGTTTCTTTCCCATATCAAAACTCACAAGATTCTTGTTGCCTTCATTGTTGATGTGGCGTAGGATTTGTTGGATTAGGGTACTCTGGTCTGGAGTCCTCTGTACACTATCTACATCATCTATAGGAATTTGTTGAAAGGGGTTTGTGGATTGGCTTAAAATGTTTGTTTGGTGTGTGATGAAGGATCCATCATCTTTTTTGATTTGATGGACATCATTGAGATGCTTTTTGTTTTGGGCTGATTTGTGGGAATTGTTTAAATTTGAGTCACCAATATTTGACACATTGTTCTCTTAATGATTGCCACCAATATTGTCCCTCTTGTTGCTGTGATATGTATAGGTTATGGATGAGAGTTTCTTTTTGGATTTCCAAAAGAATCCTTCGTCACAAATCTATTTTTGGACTTTCCCAAGTTGCTAGTTGTTTGGTGTTATCTTTCTAAAAATATCTCCAAAACCTGCTTTGCTCCAACGTTTCATTTTCTCTTTTAGATATTTTTATTTTTTCTTGAATCTGTAAATAGCATGTCCTTGAAGCTTGATTCTAACCACCAGTGTGTAATATTGGAAGCCAAAAGTGGGCGGGGGGGGGGCAGGGAAAGATGTTTTTTTTGGAATTTGAATTGAGCCTTTGTTGTTGTACACAATGCCCTTGAGATGTTGAGAGATGTCAGATGGTAACACAATCAACAACAAAAAACTTAGACACCTGGGAAAAGATATCACATTGTCCTTGCTCAACTCATCCGATTGGATCTATAGGACAATGCCACCTCTTTTCTCAAAATTTTGGACTTCCTTCTACCCGATGATTGCCCCTCCTTGGCTAATTGTTTATCATATTTCTTTGCCATGGTTTTGGAGGTAGCATGCAAGTTCAACAATATGGTCTTAGCTTCCAAGATCTTCTATTCTATTGTTGTGTTTTCCTTGGTCTCTTTCACAGTATCTTTTAGAGTTGGTGAAGCTTCCAATATTTTCCAACAGGGTTCATGCTTTGCTATTTTGGTTTCCATTTTCTCCATTCGACTGCTTAATAGTTATCCATAGTACTCCATATCTTCAAATGATAGGACTGATAATGGAGAGTAAATAACTAGCACAATATAAATATGTATTCAATATGAAACCTGAGTATTTACATTGCACCATAAGCTCTTATAAGCTTTATGGAAGGTGGTTGTAATTTGGACCTGAACTATTTAATGGGTTCAAGCAACCCGGACACAAAATAACTTACTTTTTTTCCCCATTAAAGTAACAAAACTAATAATAAGAAAGGGGTTAAAGTACCCCATACTAGAAAACTAAGCACTTAAAACTAAACATAACAAAATATGACATTGGATCAATCAACCCAACAAACCCCCTTTGATCCAAAGGGGTATAGAAGAAGATGATCTAGAGTTATGATTATGAAGTCATAAAAAGTCTCTGCCACACCCACAATTGACACTTTGTACATCGTGGTACTGATCAACCGATGTCGCTTCCAAGAATCCTACTACCCCACAAGTTGTGGTATGAATACTGAACATGATCAAGGTCTACTCATTCCCTTTGACCATTTTGTATTGTACTATAGTAGAACATGATCAAGGCTTGCTCAATTACATCGATCCACATAAGGTCTCACATAAAAAACCATCCAAGTGACTATTTAGTACTATGTATGACACATCTCCTTGATGGCCAACGATGCTGATGAAAGTTTGATCAACACTATAGAGCTAGCAACTCCCTTGCCAACTCGTACAATCATCGATGACTGATCAAAGGCCATGCAATATCTCCCCTCATTAGGCAAGAGGTAAGAAGTCCTTGCAATGAAAAACCAAATCCAAACTACTCTGTTTGCTCCTCATCAAGTAGATCAAGGAACTGAAAAAAACCAAAATTGAACTCAAATCACCAAAATCCAACCCAGAATTGCCACTATAGCAAAACCCTCTCTTTGAGTTTGCACCTCACTCAAGATGGGTGAATCTCTGGGCACTCAGAATGGATCATCAGGGCCATTGGGACCATTGACCTTGGCCATGTAGGATGCCTCCTGATTAGATGAAGTGTTAGAATAATAAGAGTAGCTTGAAGAATCTCCACTAGATTGATCAACATAATTTGCTTCAACCTTCTTTTGGTGTTGGGATAGTGGTTTTCGAGGACATACATCAACAAGATGGCCAATACCACCACATTTATTAGCATTTGGGTTCTTTCATGTGTTTGCAAGAACGAGAAGATGAGGAATCACTGGAAGAACCACTAGAATGAGAAGAATGCTTATGTTGATGTCTGTGCTTTGAGGACTCTAGAGAATGTCTCAAGTAATGGTTCTGAAAATGCCTTTGTTTATGTCTTCTTTGGACTTGGTGTTTCCACGCCTTCGTGGAGTAGGCATCTTCTGTAGTTTGAGTTTTCTTCTTTGCGAGCTAACACTCATGCTAAGTGAACAATTCAAAAATAGATTCAAATGTTGCTTTATTGAGTTTATCACTAAGCTGCAACATTTCTACAAAATTTGTATAGGTAGATTTGAGGCCATTCAAAGTGATTGAAATAAACATATCATCAACGATTTTGCCTCTTGTAGTGCAACAATCTTACTTCAATGTCTTCATTCGTGAGATGTATTCAGAGACATCTTTCTTAGTGTGAAGCTTATTATTTAACAACTGCATTAGGAGATCAATCTTTTTATACGTAGGTTGTTTATCATACAAATATTTTAACACTTTCTAGGTTTTTCAGACATCACACTTAAATGCTTTAATGATTGGTCCTTTACTTTCTTTGGTTGTGATTCTCGATACATAATTGGGCCCATTGTTTATCTGTCCTGGGGTCACCTTGATTTTAAAATTAAATTCTTGAAATGGCATTAGCTAGTGGCTTATTCTCCCTTGTATCACCGGTCTATTGACTAGATATTTTAAAGGTTCATGATTTGTGAAAAATAAAAATGGTGTAGCAAGTAATGTCTAAATTTTTGTACTGCATACACCATTGCTAGTGCATCTTTTTTCATAGTTGAGTAATTCATCTATGCTTTGGCCAATTTCTGAGTTGCGAAAGAAATGGGGTGATCTATTTGACCACAAGGTTGCGCTAACACGACTCCTATTCCGATCTCTAATGCATCAACATGGATGTGAAATGGGATCATCCAATCTGGAAAAACAAGTGTGGGTGCATTGGAAATATTATTTTTCAGTAGATCAAATGTTTTTTGGTATTGCGGGTTCCATTCTATTATGTGGTTATTCTTTTTCTTAAATATTCGATTGGGGCACTGATTGCCGCATAGTTTCGGATGAACCTGTGGGGGTATCTAATGTATCCCAATAGTGCCTCGACTTAGTTGTGTTCGTGGGGTAACACATTTACAATTATGGATATTTTTGAGTGGAACCACCATGAGTCCTTCCTTACAAATGATATGTTGTAGTAGTGATCCAAATGGAGTTGTGAAGACACATTTCTTTAGATTCACGGAAAGTTCAATTGCCTACATCGTGCAAACATTAATTGTAATGCTTGGACACGATACTTTAGTAATCCATATATTGTCCAATCATCCAAATATACTTTCAAAAATTTGTGGATAAACTACTTAAAAGCATTTTGGCATTTGTGTGTTTGCATGTTTTGCATTCTGTTGGACCCCTCACCATTGAGCATTCTTGAAAACACACTTGTGTTGTTTTGTTCATGTCTTGAGAGTTATTTGGAATTGGGAGGCGATTTTTTTTGCATTGTGAAGTTGCTTCTAACCTCTTTTGCATGGCATATTCAAATTTTAATTTGCTCCACTAAAAAATCTTACTTTTTTTTCAAAATTTCAGAGGCCGCCTTTGTAGTTGAACGTTGTCAAACTTCAAACAGCATTTTCTCCACACTTAGGCCACCTTTTGAGGTGCCATTTTTTTGGAAGTACCTATTTTTCATCTGCAATCCAAATTTGTCATTACAATTTTGTCCTATTTATAGAAACGGATTTTTTTTTTAAAATTTCTTGTTTTCAACTCAAAATTGTAAGAGAGTGATTTTTTGTGTAAACTACATCATTATAAGCAGTTAGGGGGTAATTATTTTGACATTACACTTTTGATAAAGTGCAAACTTTTTTTTGGGGAAATACTCATGACATTTTTGAAGATTGTGCCTTGTTCCTTCACGGGGAACCTTATTGACACACTTGTGGTTCATGCCCTGTACTTGTGTTTGTATTTTGGCACACTTGAGGTTTGTGTCTAGTCTCCTTCAAGGCCCCTTCTTTGCACCTTGCCTTTTTCTTTGGAGTCTTTATCAAGGCTCCTTTCTTAGTGCCTTGTCTTTTTATTGCTCGTAATGGCTTCATACTGTGATGTAGACACCGTAATGCAAGAAAATAATAATTTGCGAACCAAGAGTGATATGCTATTTTCTAAAGTTCCTCACTACAGGTTGATATTGTTAAGATTGTTGAGGAAAATAGGATCCTAAAAACCTTAGAATACACTCCTTATCACAAAACTTACAGAACATGACTCAGTCATTCACACTTTGCAAGCAAATTTTACACTCTCACAGCAACAATTTGAACATATGTGGATCCCACAACTGCTGTACCTAGTCTATGTTTAGTACTTCCTTTCGACTCTAGTATGCATCCCTTACACGATCTCCTGGATTGTTATCCACCTGAGCATGAGTTGTATTTTTATCCTTCTACACCTATAGTTGCTCTTGTAGGAACTCACGCCACCCCTCATCAGAAAAGCATAATACTAGTTTTGGTTCCCATATTCTCTGCACCATGGGCTAGTTTGGTTGAGGTATTGGAAAGCACGATCAAAGCATTGTGTCACCAATCCAATCTGTTTGTTGCATTGCTCGCCATGGCATTGGTTGTTGAGCATATGCTTCCACTTCTTTAGGACCATTTTGTATGATCTTCACTCCAATTCTTGTTCACTTTACACTTCTAGAAGACATTGAGCGACACAATCCTGTTGCATTTGGGCATTTGAATTCTTCATCAACAATTTGTTCAAACACTATACTCAAGCATGAGTCCTGAGCCATCTTCATATTCAGTCGAGCATTAAAGACTTCGCCCTTCACTTAGGCATGTGAGACCTGAAATTATTTATGTACGGCTTATGAGACCTTGCCTTTCACTTAGGGATGAGAGACTTGAGCTTTCTTCTGGTAGTCATAAGAGTCCTTAGTCTTATTTAGACGTTTCTTTGCATGCTTATTTTAGGCACGACACTAAATCACTTTTAGGTATATTTTTCCACCATCTGTTTTCATTTGGAATGGATTGATGATCAATTATGGTGGGTATCGTCAACACTCCTTGCTTGGAATCTATTGATAGGGTTCGTCCATTGTTTAGTTGCATCTTTTGCACATCGTTTATACTGCCTATCAATGCTCCTTTCTGGAGAAAATCTCATCTTGTGGTGGCTTCTTCAACAGATAGACTACTCCTTATGACAAGAAATTTCTGGTGTCCCCAACATTTGTTTGTTTTTTTGTCTTTTTGGATCCATGTGATGGATTTCTCAACACCAACAATGAGACCTGTGAGGTTGATCTTCTGCTTCTATGTCATTCTTGACAGCGTTCTGTTGTCATTCTTGATATTTTCCATCTACCTCACCCAATTCAACATTAAGGGGGGTGTTGTGTACTACTTTTTGGGGTGAGATCCTTTAGATGCATCTCGCTATTTTTTGGTAGGTGTTCCATACTGTTGCACTTCTTTTTGGGTGAGGTTCTTGTGGCGCATATCTTTCCAGAGCAGTGTTTTGATATACTTTGTACATGAGTACCTCATTAGGCCTAGTGCCAAGATCCATTTTAGAGGTTTGACTTCATTTTTGTACATGCTCCCTATGTTACACTTAAGGGGGGTGTTGGTGTAAATTGCTAATTACACCTTAATGCTTAAGCTTACTTAGGCTAATTTCCCTAGGTTTTCTTATAATCACATTTGGCATATGCAACTTACACTAAAGTCTAAGTTGCACACTCACTTGGATGATGATAGACAACTACTTGCATTTATACCCCCACTTGTATTTGTGATTGTAGGGCAACTACTTGCATATGAGGGCCTTTAGGCTCTATAAATGCAGGCCTCTCCCTCTCTCATTTGTGACACGCAATGAAGCTCATGAGGAGCTATGTAATGCAAGAGGTTTGATTGTAATATTTGTTTCATAATGTGAATTATATTGTTATATTGTCACAGTTGTATTGTGTGAATTAGTCTATGTTTGTTTGGATCTTGTGTCCTGAATTCTATCCACTTTTTCAACAATTAATACTCCTTTATTCTTTGTAAAGTTAGTGAAAACAGAGATAGCCTATGAAGTACATAGACATCACATATTCTAATCTTGTACAAAACTATTGCACAATACAATCTTCCAGTTACAATTCTAATTTGGTGCCCATTATCTTCTCATCTCTTTCCTGGTCTTACTACACTCTGATATATTTTTCAACCTCTATCACTTAGTATACGCTTTTGCAATAACTGTTTAACCCTAAAATAGTTTTCTAAGTTGGGGTTATCTAGAATATAAAAAGGGTATATAGAAATGACAATGCACAAGGGTAATACTCAGATTTACAACTCAGATTTACAATAGACCAATTGGGTGCTAAACTCAGATATAAACATACACTGAATTTTTTTATGTTGAGAATAAGCTAAATATAGAAAGTACATCTAAACTATGTATGAAAATGACAAAGAAGTGATATACTTAGCTGGTTCTGATGCTAACATAGTGCTGGATTTGGGACAGGCAAAAAGCAGGTTGTAAGATGATTCCGAAACAGTCATCAAATTTTGGATCTGATACTTTTGCAGCTTTTGGACATTAAAGTCAGGCTAGGATGCTTGCGTTGACGCTACTATCTGGGTTCAATGCAAGTGTCCTATATGGAATACTTGATAGAAAAGGATGCGACCACCTTGATGTTTATGGGTTTGACTTCACCTTCGCTTTGGGGCATTCAGATTTGAGTCATGGACTGTCGCTCTTCATGAATTTGTAAACCTTAGTTCTTCATCTTCATAGTGACCTTGAGAAAAAATGGGTGAGTGGGCACACGGTGTCAAATTGACTTCAAAGACCCCTCTGTCATTGAGTGCTGCCTACATAACCAATACTCCAAATAGGGCCTCAGACTGTTTTTAGTTCTCCCCTACATGATGGCTTGTGTGTGAATCATACAATATATGCAAAGCAAGTACAAAAATAACCTAGCTTGTAACTTGGCAAAGATAGCTTTTGGGCTGCTCCTTCAGTACTTCAGACCTGTAGATGTGTTGTTCCTATGACTGATATGGAAATATGGAGCTTTGTTCAATTGAATGCTTGATAGAGTGTTTTTGATAGTTTGCCTTGGTCTCTTTGGTCATTTTCTAGGTTATCTTAAGTGAGGAATGAATGAGGGTTGATCTTGTATTTATATCAATCCCTTTGGAGAAGTAACTTGTATTAAAACAATTAGGCCGACCATCAGGATACGATTCATGTGCAAAATAGATGACTTTACAACATTGAACACTTGCGTCGGGTCAGGTCACTAATGTCGATGCTAGTGTCTGTCTCGAACATTAGTGTCTAGGGAACATGAAAGTAGGTACAAACTCAAGACTTGCAAAAGATGGTAGAAGTCTAGAATTGAGAGGAACAACTAAGGTTTGAGTTTGCCAAGTGTACAACACTGAGGTGCTATATAATCCATAAATATCGTCTACAATAACACATTTAACATGTTAAGTGTCATTGTCTATTGGGCCTCCTCTCGGCCCCCATATTAAACACTTATCACAATCTTGTTGGACATAGAAAAGGAACTTGGAGATAAAGGAAAAAGCAAGCCCGATCAAGATTTAATGAGAAGATGACAAGTGGCAACATCACATAGAACATGCAAGTTTGATCCTCAGGAATCTAATATTTGTTGAAACTGAAATTTTATGAGAATGTAACATTTCTATGCATCTCGTCACACAAATATAATCCATAAATATCGTCTACAATAACACATTTAACATGTTAAGTGTCATTGTCTATTGGGCCTCCTCTCGGCCCCCATATTAAACACTTATCGCAATCTTGTTGGACATAGAAAAGGAACTTGGAGACAAAGGAAAAAGCAAGCCCGATCAAGATTTAATGAGAAGATGACAAGTGGCAACATCACATAGAACATGCAAGTTTGATCCTCAGGAATCTAATATTTGTTGAAACTGAAATTTTATGAGAATGTAACACTTCTATGCATCTCGTCACACAAAACCATGAGGGAAACAAAGGTTCTTAGAGCCTTTGCGCTGTCCCCTGAAACTTGAAACTTGATTATTCAAATTGTGGGTCTATTTTTAGGTGATGTTGGATAATTGTTCCAAATCGGAGATGTCCTTGCATCAGGTTGTCGATTGTGCCAAGTATTCATCCTGTAATGTTCCCTTTCTAACATTCATAGCATGATGTTGTCGTTAGCCTATTTCCCTATGGTCCCGTAGGCTAACCAGGACATTAAAGGGACTTAGAGGCCATTTGGCCTAGACAGTTTCAGTTGCATATCTTTTTGAGGGGTTTTGAGGCAATTTTGGGCATACTTACTATTTATAGTAAGTTGTGATGGACATGGCTGGACATCTAGGGGTAGTGACATGTCGATGGTAATTGTTTAAAATCGACAAGAAGATTTATTTATCATTGATATGTTTTATTGGGCATTAATGAAGTTATTTTATAAAGTTAAATTTAAATATTTAACTTTATTAATGCACATTCTATAGTTTGTGGGAATTATTTAAATAAAAGAATCCCCTTTATTTTATAATACTTCGGATGCATAAGGTACATAAAGGGAGTTATGTTTTATCCCACATTGACAAAACGAAGGGACTCTTGTGAGAACTCTATAAAAGAAATAGAAGAGCTTCCATTTAGGAGTTTTTGGGGATGAGATTAATGTTATGCTACTAGATTTCCTGGAAATCTGATTTTCGAGCTTGGAGGATGAAATTCCTCTTTGCTAGCATTCTCTTCGCTGTTAAAAGACGCAGTCAGGGGGATTGATGGTGTTTTCCATTCAGGAAACACATTGGGCTTATTGGATTTACAATAAAAAAGGGCAGAATACTGATTTGCTACATGAGTCGTGAATAGTGTTTTGCTACAGTGCATGTGAATAGTGTTTTTGCTACAGTGCATGTGAATAGTGTTTTTGCTACAGTAACTCGTGAATAGTAAAATTGCTACAATGCCATGAATAGTGATGCTATAGTGCGTGAATAGTGTTTGCATCAAGTTTACTTGCTTATTCTTGTTGATTAGAGGTCTAGAAGGCTGCCATTTCATCTGTAGATCACTACAACACTAATTCCAGGCTTCTTCTATCAGATTTTCATATCTAAGCATTGTAATTTTTGAATACAAATTTGAATATTTGTCGCAGCCCATAAGTTAATTGTATGTGCACATTTATATTGCAAATTAGTGTATAACAACAAATAAAGAGTTTGCATGTATAGTTATATGTTTGTCAAGTGTTTGACAAAATGCCATGTTGATCATTAAGCAATTTAATTGATATGACATAGTAGTTTGCAAGTTTCTTTCATTGGAAAATAGGGGTGTTTATTACAGTGGTATCAGAGCTGAAAATCCTGCCATCCTGAAGGGTTAAAAAATGTATAAACATGTCTGGTTTCGATCAGCAACCTTTCACTCACCATTACAACAGAAGAAGGAACAAAGCAGTGATAAATACAGGTATAGAGGAAGAAGGGGTTCTAGAAGAACATAGAATTACAGGAGAACAAAACATTGACAATATGGGTGAGAGAAGAGACCCATGTGAGGAGAGATTTCTACAGTTCTTGGACACACTAGTTCAGGGACAACAGTTAGTAGAGCAAAGAGCACAACAACAGAATCAACGATTGAACCTATTGACACAGATGATGGCATCCCAGTTGGGTATTGACATGAACAACTTAGGAGGTGGAAATAATGGTGGCATTAATCAGAATGGAGGTAATAATAGACAAAATGGAAATGGAGGTAATGGAGGAGGACATATAGGCGACAACTTGGGCCATGTTGGTCAACCCACTAAAACGGTGAGCTCTAGACCGCTTCTACCTACCTTTCCACCTAGGGCACCGACACAGCCTGCCAATGAAACCTCAGATCACAGATTTGCAAGATCGGTTCAGAAGAGATTGGGAGAGTGGAGGACCTGAATTTCAGGCAGCGATATCTTTACGAGACTATATTGATGTAAGGATGAGACACATGCCTCATGCAGGAGATAGGGACCAAAACTTTGAGTTACGGAAGAAAGTAGGGAAATTGTCTCTACCTTATTTTGATGCTTCTGGGAAGACTACAGCACGAGCTTGGGTGCAAAAGGTGGATACCTATCTTTAGCTTAATCCTATGCCCGAAGAAGCCATTAAATATGCCGCTATACACAATGATGGAGTTGCACATGAGTGGTGGCACCATGGCATGGTGACTATGGGACTTGATCAAATCACTTCTTATGTTGAGTTTACAGAACGATTGATAGAGTGGTTTGATAGGAAGGATCCAGAACTGCATATTAAGGAGTTGGCATAGTGGAAACAATGGGGACCATTGGAGAACTATATCTTTGAGTTTCAGAGGCTTTCAATGTTAGTCACGGATATATCACTGAGGCGACTTATGGTGCTTTTCATGGATGGATTGGCTGATCCATTGAGAGGGTGGATTAAAACCCTCAACCCACCTACACTACAAGAGGCTATTAAGAAGGCTAGGACATGGAGGCTTCTAGTTCAAAAAACCGATTTCAGTTTAAGAGTTTCCCACAAAAAAAAGAAAAGGATAAGAGACAAAATGAATCACATCCACCACGAGCAGATTCAGGGAGACTCGTGTCATGTCCCCATTCTGGCTGACATCGTTTAGCGTGCTAGATTTGCCTATCCCAGACTCTCGTAGGCAGACGGTGGTGATAAGAGAGTCATTTTTGCGATTGGATGGCTCATTATGCTCTCGAAGAAATTATATTTATTTATTTGAGGCCAAATGTTATATTTTTAAATTTAGGTGCACTTTTTATTTTATTAAATTATTATTTTTATTTAAAAAGTATAATGATGTTTTACCAAGATGTATTACGGAAACTTCTAGAATTTTCGAAAAGTGCTTAAATAGACCTCATGGGTCTCTCATTTGGCATCCAAGTCTATTTTTGATCATTTGAATCTTCTTGAGCATTTGTAAGGCTTGAAAGTCTGCAAATATTTAGCTAAATCCTTGAGAACGATACCTCTCAAGTGATTGCATAACTGAGGAGGTGAAAGATCCTCTGAAGGGTTGCTTGGAGGAATTGGTATTCAGCCAATTCAAGAGTGCTAAATTGGAGAATTTTGGGTGGTATTCTCAGCGAAGAAATTTTCAGTATTTCATTTTTTCTTGGGAACAATCAATTAGTCTTCGGCATTGTTGGATGAGCAACTTCCAGCTATCGATCCAGTGCATAACTTTCAGAAGGTCAGCATATGTTTACCGCAGGTATCCAAACCCAGTCGAGAGTATCTCAGTTATATCTTCAGGGCCGTATGGTTTGAGGGAGTGGCGTCAGATGTGTGAGGAGCTGCGTTCAAACCCTAAAGGCAGCGATAGAATTTGGCCCTAGGAAAGGTCGTAATAAGGACAGATATTTGCCAGTCAGCGTTTTCACAAAGATCTGCATCTCGCCACGCAGGCGAAGCACAAGGTGCAGCGTCGATTCTTTCTGAATATTATAATCAGCTAGGGTCCTGCCGTCTTCAAGCTGTTTACCGGTAAAGATGAGGCGCTGCTGATTTGGGGGAATGCCCTCCTTGTCTTGAATTTTGGCCTTCACATCATCGATTGTGTCGGAGCTCTCGACTTCAAGGGTAAGATAATTACAGTCCAAAGGACTTTGGGCAAAGGATTGGCGATCTTGGTAAGATATTTGTAGTCCAAAGGACTTTGAGCAAATTTGGAATTTTCTACGCATCTCTATAATAGAGAGATTTATTTATTAGCCAAGCTTTTTGCATTCTGTCCATGATTTAGAAAGGATATTATTTTGCCCATCTGAAGGTCGAAATAAGAAAATATATTATTTGCTATCTTGTTGAAAATCTGAAAATTGCAATCAATAGAAAAAAGATCTATATCTCCATTAAATGGATACATTGGCGAATTCAATTTAGCTGAGTGGATTTGTTTTATATTCAGTTTTACACCTACAACAGTATAATTTGATTACTTACCAACTGTTTGACGAAATTCCTTAGTATAATATCCTGTGTTTTAGTGATCCTACTAGTGAGGGTCATTACAACTTGACAGTGATCAGTTGAATGAGCTCAGAAGGAAAAAACTTTGTTTTCATTGTAGAGAGCCTTGGGACCCTTTGCATAAGTGTACGGTTAAGGCGAAGGCAAAACAGTTAGAGTATTTTTTTGCTGAAGAATCAGCTTCAGAACAGTCAGAACAACAGTCAAATTCAGAAAGCAGTGATGAAGAAGAGACTATGGCAGAGGAGGTTAGAGAAGATAAGACCATTGCCCGACTTACCAGCACTGAACCGTCAATAACCTTCAAGGTAAGAGGTGTGATTTAGGGGCAGTGAGTTGTTTCATTGATAGACACAGGAGCCACCCACAATTTCATTGATGCAAACTTTGTGAAGAAGCGAGGACTTCAGAGTGAGGAACATGAGGGATTTAGAGTGATGGTAGCTAGTGGAGACAAGCTTCTTAGTACTTGGATGATTCCTGATCTCTATATGTGGATTGGAGACTATGACATGGTAGGCAAGTTCTGTGTTGTTGACATGGGAGATTATGATGTCATCCTAGGCATGACATGGATGAGATCTCTAGTGGAGTTCACCTTCAATTTGGAGAAATTGGAAATGAGATTTGAGCACCAGTGTCAGAAAGTGGTTCTCAGAGGGTTATCAGATGGGGGGCTTAGAGTAGTCTCACTTAAGGAGATGGAACGTTTGTTTAGACATGACCATATAGAGTGGGCAGCAGAATGTATGATCTTGCCTACAGCTACAGACCAACAGGTTAAGGAGTACCATCCAGACATTCATGAGGTCATATCCAAACATACAAAGGTGTTTGGAAGCATTCCACTAGGTGTTCCATCAGAGAGAGGAATACAGCATGTGATTGAACGGGAGGAGGGAGCGAAGCTTGTGATTACCACCCCTTATCGTCATCCTAAGGTGCATAAGGATGAGATTGAGAAGGCAATAAAGGAGTTGCTGGAGATGGGACACATTAGGCCTAGCTAAAGTTCATTTGCCTTAAGGAGATGGAACGTTTGTTTAGACATGACCATATAGAGTGGGCAGCAGAATGTATGATCTTGCCTACAGCTACAGAGCAACAGGTTAAGGAGTACCATCCAGACATTCATGAGGTCATATCCAAACATACAAAGGTGTTTGGAAGCATTCCACCAGGTGTTCCATCAGAGAGAGGAATACAGCATGTGATTGAACGGGAGGAGGAAGCGAAGCTTGTGATTACCACCCCTTATCGTCATCCTAAGGTGCATAAGGATGAGATCGAGAAGGCAATAAAGGAGTTGCTGGAGATGGGACACATTAGGCCTAGCTAAAGTTCATTTGCCTCAGCAGTGGTCCTAGTAGAGAAAAAAGATGGGACAATGCGTATGTGCATAGATTACAGGGCTCTCAACAAAAAGACAATCAAGAACAGGGACCCCATTCGGAGAATAGATAAGCTAATAGATGAGTTACATGGTGCATGCTACTTCTCGAAGATAGACTTGCGCTTTGGGTACCATCAAATTAGAATGAGAGCAGAGAATGTAGAGAAGACAACTTTTAGGTGCCATTATGGCCACTTTGAGTTTTTGGTTATGCCATTCGGGTTAACCAATGCTCCAGCTACTTTTCAGAGTTGTATGAACCAGGGGTTCAGGAGTCAGTTAAGGAAATTTTGTTTATATTTTTTGATGATATCCTGATATATAGTAGGGCATGGGAGGAGCACTTGCAACACTTGGAGGAGGTATTGAGCATACTTGAGAATGAGTCCCTTTATGCCAAAGAATCTAAATGTGAATTCGACATGACAAAATTATTGTACGTTGGGCACATCATTAGTGTGGATGGAGTGAGGGTGGACCCAAAAAAAATCAGAGCTATAGTTGAGTGGCCTACTCCTACTAATCTTACCCAACTCAAGGGGTTCTTTGGTCTATGTGGTTTCTACAGGTGGTTTGTGAAGGGGTTCTCACATACAACAGCGCCACTTACAGATTTGACTAGGAAGGGAGCCTTTGTATGGATAGAGGCAGCTCAGAAGTGCTTTGAGCACTTCAAACAGTTGATGCCATCTTGTCCGGTATTAGCACTTCCAGACTTATCCAAACCATTCGAGCTTCAGTGTGATGCATCAAGGGATGGGGTGGGTGCAGTCTTAATGCAGGGAAGACATCCTATTGCTTTTGAGAGTAGGAAGCTAAGGGGAGTGGAGAAGAGCTACTCTATATATGATCGGGAAATGTTGGCCATAATGCATGCATTGGCCAAATTTAGATCTTATCTGGTTGGAGGCAAATTTGTGATTAAAACAGATCATAACAGTATAAAATATTTCATGAGCCAGAGAGATCTTATTGATAGGTAGCAAAATTGGATCACCAAACTACAGGGATATGATTTTGACATTGAGTATGTCAAAGGGAAGAAGAATGTAGTGGCCGATGCACTTTCTAGGAGACCACATGTATGTTCCCTGGTTGAGATTTCAGCAGACTGGAAGGAGAAAATATTAGCTGAATATGCTAAGGATCAATGGACAACTGATTTGATAGAGGAACGTCTACAGGACGATAGATATGTGGTGGTCAACAACCTTATCCTATACAAGGATAGGATTTATTTGGTACCTTCTTCGCACATCAAAGGTACTATATTAAGGACATTCCATGATGCACCTATGGCTGGACACCCCGAGTTCTTCAAAACATACCGACAGATTCGTGAGAGGTTTACTTGGAGAGGACTCAAGGATGATGTGTAGAGATATGTTATAGAATGTCCAGTTTGCCAATAGAACAAAGATGAGCATACTCTTCTAGCTGGATTATTACAACCTTTACCCATTCCTGACAGGAAATGGAAAAGCATTTCGATGGATTTTATCACAGGGCTACCCAAGGTGCAGGGTCGAGATTATATTTATGTGGTGATGGACAGGTTAACTAAATATGCTCATTTCTTTGCTATTACATCTACCAGCACAACAACACAAGTGGCAGACTTGTTTTTTCGGGAGGTGTTTAGGCTTCATGGGATGCCTAAGAACATAGTCAGCGACAGGGATGGTAAGTTTTTGAGCTTATTTTGGCAAGAACTTTTCAGATTGAGTGGCACTGAGCTCACTCCTAGCACTAGCTATCACCCACAAATAGATGGGCAGACGGAGATTGTTAATAAGTGGGTTGAGGGGTACTTGTGAAACTATGTATTAGGGCAACAAAAGGCTTGGATTAGATGGCTTTATTTAGGGGCGTATTGTTATAATACTACCTATCACATGACGATCAAGATGTCTCCGTTCATGGCGTTATATGGGTATGAAGCTCCTAGCTTCACAAATCTTCTTTTTGGGGATAGCAGGGTATCGAGTGCACAGAATCGGTTACAGGACAGCCAAGATATTTTGAGATCACTTAAGGAGAATATTCAACAGGCTCAAAATCAACATAAATTATACGCTGACCAACACAGGGTGAAACACAGTTTTGAGGTTGGGAATATGGTATACTCGAGACTTCAACCTTATAGGCAATCTACACTTAAGAAGAGTGGAGCAGAGAAGTTGAAACCAAGATTTTATGGGCCATTTAGAGTTGCTCGACGCATTGGCGAGGTGGCATATGAACTGGAGTTACCTGTAGATAGCAGGGTGCATAATGTGTTCCATGTCTCTAGGCTTAAGAAAGCACTTGGTCATAGTGTTGTTCCATCTGCAGATTTGCCCCCTCTAGATGAAGAGGGTAAGTTGATATTGATTCCTGAAGCCATCATTGATACCAGGGAAGGAACACTCAAGAGGAGAGTCATCAAGGAGTACCTAGTCAAGTGGAGGAACCTACCAGTGGAGGATGCTATTTGAGAAAATGAGCAGATATTATAGTATTTAGAGTTGAAATTGCTTGAGGACAAACAATTTTGGGAAGGGCGGGCTGTAATGTCCCCTTTCTAACATTCATAGCATGATGTTGTCGTTAGCCTATTTCTTTATGGTCCCGTAGGCTAACTAGGACATTAAAAGGATTTAGAGGCCATTTGGCCTAGACAGTTTCAGTTGCATATCTTTTTGAGGGGTTTTGAGGCAGTTTTGGGCATACTATTTATAGTAAGTAGTGATGGCCATCGTTGGACATCTAGGGGCGGTGACATGTTGATGGTAATTGTTTAAAATTGACAGGAAGATTTATTTATCATTGATATGTTTTATTGGGCATTAATGAAGTTATTTTATAAATTTAAATTTAAATATTTAACTTAATTAATGCACACTCTATAGTTTGTGGGAATTATTTAAATAAAAGAATCCCTTTTATTTTAGAATACTTCGGATACATAAGTTACATAAAGGGAGTTATGTTTTATCCCACATTGACAAAATGAAGGAAGGGACTCTTGTGAGAACTCTATAAAAGAAATAGAAGAGCTTCCATTTAGGAGTTTTTGGGGATGAGATTAATGTTATGCTATTGGATTTCTTGGAAATCTGATTTTTGAGCTTGGAGGACGAAATCCCTCTTTGCTAGCATTGTCTTCGCTGTTGAAAGACATAGTCAGGAGGATTGATGGTGTTTTTCATTCAGGAAACACATTGGGCTTATTGGATTTACAATACTGATTTGCTACAGGAGCTGTGAATAGTGTTTTGCTACAGTGCATATGAATAGTGTTTTTGCTACAGTGCACATGAATAGTGTTTTTACTATAGTGTGTGTGAATAGTGATTTTGCTACAGTAACATGTGAATAGTAAAATTGCTACATTGCCGTGAATAGTGATGCTATAGTGTGTGAACAGTGTTTGCATCAAGTTTACTTGCTTATTCTTGCTGATTAGAGGTATGGAAGGCTGCCATTTCATGTGTAGATCACTACAACACTAATTTCCAGGCTTCTTCTATCAGATTTTCATATCTAAGCATTGTAATTTTTGAATACAAATTTGAATATTTGTCGCAGCCCATAAGGCAATTGTATGTGCACATTTATATTGCAAATTAGTGTTTAACAGCCAACAAGGAGTTTCAGGGTTTGCATGTATAGTTATATGTTTGTCAAGTGTTTGACAAAATGCCATATTGATCATTAAGCAATTTAATTGATATGACATAGTAGTTCGCAAGTTTCTTTCATTGGAAAATAGGGGTGGTTATTACACATCCTCACTGAATATTTATGTATACTGAAATTATTTTGTTGTATGAAGTTTGAACATGTCAAATTGATCTGCTACATAGTGTTGAATGTTGCGACCACCGTACTTCTCATATGAGAATCCTGCAACATCCTAATCTCTTCCTAATGTTGTCACTGATATGGGAGATTACACTGAGAGAATTTATCCCAAATACAGTTTTCATGGATTTTTTTAATTTTATAATAGCTACATTGTTGCCAGACAAGTGGAAAATAGAGCTTCCATACCCCCCCTTCCATACCCTTCCCATCCTCAAAACAATTTTCCTCCGTTCCTCCATTAACCAATATGGATCTGATTTCTGCATTGGGCTGACAGGAACTGGGGCAGCCTGCTAGGGGATGCCATGGCTTCCTCTCAACCGCTTCCATCTCCCTATCAAAATCAAAATTTCAGCGCTGTAGTCTCCAATGAAACTGCTAATAGCTGCAAAGATCTCAAAACATTTCCACAAGAACATCCCAAGTGGACAATCAACAAGCCGAATTTATCTACAAGAAAAGAGAGTGGATGCTATCTAAAGGTGGAAACACCCTCGAAGGTATCATTCACTGCGGATGAAATGGAGCACAAACTTTGGACCCAGAAAGAAAGGGATTTAATCTGCAGATTTATGGGAGCATTCCCAAGCCCAAAAACTCTCAATGCTAGAATTTAAGAAAACTAGAAGCACATAAGGTCATTAGAAATTTTGATGATGCCCAAATTTTATTCAATGGAGGTCTTCACGTCTAGACAGGAAAGGTACCAATTTTTTCTAGGTGAACCTTTGTTTATCAGAAAATCTGGACTCTTCATGAAACATTGACGCTTGCTTTCAATCTAACGGAAGATTTACCCACTATAGTTCATGTTTGGTTCTAGCTCCCTTTGCTCCTTGGTGAATACTGGCAAGAATATCTACTTCAAAATATAGTTAATACTATTTGTGAATATATTGCTTCCTAGAACATGGAAACTCGTGCTAGATAGCCAAGAGGATATAAGCTTGGCGACCTTATCGCCATTGCCCCTTAATGCAATCATCTCCTAGAGTATTCGGAGGATTAGGTTCTCCTAATTAATGTCGCCTTATAAGAAACAAAGCCAAAATAAAGGGAATTGACATTGTCCATCAAGAAATCTTCCAATTTGGTTCTCTTCATGGGAGATCATTCCCCTGCACATGGGGGACAAGTCATTCCATCGGTGATTCCACAACTTACATTGATCCAATGGGACTGTTGGCAAGATTGTTTAGTAGAATATAAGGTTTTAAAGAATTACTGCCGACTCTTTGGGATGGACGGGCACTCTGAATTTTGATATCACTAGGTTGACTAGTCATCACCAGGTAGACAGGACAAAGGATTCTACCGTCCTATGCAACGCATTAAGGTTTGGCACTTTGCAGTAATAGAGGAAACGCTGTATGAAGAAGAGACTTGTCCTACAAGACATGATTGTAAAAGTATCTAGGCGATATTTATATTACTGTGTTGTAGACAATAGATATAAAGGTGAATAGAAGAGTACATGCGATACAAAGCATAGTGATAAAGAGTGTGGAGGTATAGAGTAAAGAGTGGAATGTAACAAATGCTTTATGCTTTTATTTATGAATAAAGAGAGTCGGAAATATCAATGTATTGTGTATTGTGTATGTGGATGTATGCACCTACTTCAAAATTTAAAGAATATTTGCACTAAGTTGTAACTCTTAATACTAACCTATGCGCTACATTAGTTTTAACTAAAGTTGTTTTGAACCTCTTTAAAATTTGTATCCAAGTCAGATTTTATGTCAACATTTGGTCCGCACATATTTTGGTTATTTGATGCCCAGAGGAAAGTATTCATTGGAGTTATGGAATCCTGCAACAACAAAATTGAGGAGTGATGGGATAGAAAACTAATTTTCTCTCTCTTAAGTAAGAACTACCGAATCACTACCAGAGGTAAAAACAATTTTTTTCTGGCCACAAAATGAATTTTTTTGGATAGCATTTGCGTCATTATTGTGGCCTCGGATATTAAGACACAAAACGTACAAAAGGCTCTCAACTTTACATCAAAAATTCAATTAAGTGGACCGCTGAAAAACTCGACATCCTTGAGGAAATTGACGAGCCATGGATCCACGTGATTGATTATTTGTTTCAAACTACATTTGATTCATTTTTTTATCACCTGGGCTCTTCAAGGTTGGATAAGCTTTGACACGAAAAAAACTGAATTTTTTTGACGGTTCATGAGGCAATTTTTTGGAAAGAGTACCACTCCTTATCCACAAGCTATCTGTAGATAACAGGTTGGCCGAGGAAGGAAAACAATTCCTTTAAGGGCTAGGCACCTAAGGTATTGCATGCAAAAAAGAAAGGGGATCTTGAAGAGATGTGACTCATCAGAATATCTAGTCTAAAACGTTGGGGAAGGTTAAATAAGATGGAGGGGGCAAGAATAATAACCAACATATTACGCTGTGATTGGTTAAGAAGAGGAGGAAAGGAGTAATAAGAAAGTAAAAGTAAAAAGTTAAAAAGAGAACATGACCAACGAGGAAACAAGGAAACAAATAGAAGAAATACTTAGATCATAAGCTAAGGAGATACACAAAAGAGATAGAGAAGATATAATGTTGCTAAGAACCAAAACCATTGAGAATACTAGTGTAGCTTCCACTAGTGAAGAACCTTATATTGAAAATCTAGACCCTAGTAATCTAACTAAAACAGTCCAGTTAGCTTCAGTACCACTGGATGATACAAAAGAAACAAGAGAAGAGTACAATAGAAGCAATTATGTACTTTACACCACAAAAAATTATGGATGATATTTGGAAGGGACTCTTAGATTTAGCTGCACTCATGGGGACCCTAGAACTCTTAAAAACCCTGTGAGCGGAAGACCAAATGGTAAGGAGTCCCGTTGCGAGTGGACAAGGTGTAAGAGATAGTCAAGAAGTAGATAAAGAAAGTAGAAAAAGAGATATAACTAGAACACCGATAGAAGAAGATAAAGACAAGGAAATACAAGACGAATATGAGAACATGTCTTGCCACTTAAAGAGGAAATAAGGGAAACTAAGAGAAATGAGAAGCTACAAGGAAATATAACAGAAGGGCAAATCATTGAAGAGACTAATGTGGAAATAAGGCAAGATAAGGTAGAAGAACTAGGAGATAGTATCGAAGATAATGTAGAAGAAATAAGGAGGAAAGCTAAAGAAGAAATTAATGTGGGAAGAGAGACTAATTAACCCAAACAGCATAGAAGAAAAAAACGTTGAGGTAGCAGATACAAAAGATATAGGAAGCTATACGCCAATTGAAAACCCCCATCGGAAGAGATCACATGAGGAAATGAACCCTTTGGACCAAACGCTATCCCCTATGTTGCTTCACATCTGAATGGAACATCCCTTCACAAAACGACAACAAAAAAATATAGGAGATAGGGTAGAAAGTAGTTACAATCAATTCAATGAAGAAGTTGGAAATAGAAAAGTTTTTAGCGAATCAGGTAGCGATATTGGAGTACAACAAAAGAGAAGTTCAAGTAATAGTGAGACTACAAAAGGACACCCTATATAGAAGTTCAAGTAATAGTTGTAGAACAAGTGTTCAAGTGATTGGAGTACCAGCAACTCAAGTACAAAATCAATTGCTTAAAAAATAATTGAATAGAATATAATGGTTTGTTTCTGGCTTAGTGTCTTATCTAAGAGCCTATATGGATGGCAAGATTTTTAACACGTGTAGAAGTACTGGAGATGGTATCGAGATTGGAAGCTCAACCCTGGAGAGGTGAAACATATTCCTCCCTCAAATAAAGTATGGAACAATTACAACAGGAGCTGGCACAACCTAGGCTGAAACAGGAGATCTAGATGAAGGGAGATGGTTGTAATCCATCATAGTCAAGGAGCAATTCTGCATGATCATGGATACGGGGCATTGTTTGTTACACAGAAGGACACTAAAGGACGAAGAGCCCTTAGCAAGAAACAATAAAGAGAGGAGCAACAATTAGAATGTCACAAGCAGCGACAAGGATGTCACCACTGGTCCAACAACACATCTATACAATAGACTATATGATGGAATATGTTGAATGTGTGATCAAAAACCTCAACATTCATGCCCAATGATGGAAGTGGAGCCCCCAATGAACCAACTTATGTATTGCACAATATATGGATCCTTTAATCATTATAACCATCCTTGCCTAGGACACGATGTAGTGGCAGACATAGAAGACAAACAATGACAACTTAACAAATGACACCACCACCATAGAGAAGGGATGACCCCATTATACGACAACCTGAGACACAATACCAAAACACGCCAACAATACAAAACTTAGTACCCCAAAACCAACAAAATCAGTTTTACAATAATAATCAAGGGGGATACAAAGGGGGAAATCAAAATGGAAGAAAAGGAGGGTGCGACGGTGGAAAAGAAGGATATCAAGCAGGGTGGGGATACAACCAAGGATATAACCAAGACTATAGCCAGAAACGACCCCCTCTTGTATGCTAAAAATGCTGGAAGATAAGACATATAGCAAGAAACAATGTTGAAGAACCACAGGTTGAATGCGGGTTTTGTAGGGAGAAATGAACACATGTCTGATTTTCATGCCCCAAAGCAGCACAATACAATAAAAATGGTGGTATGAAGAACGAGGAATTAGCAAATTCCCCACCTTAAAAATGAGCTAAGTACATCAAGAAAATTCCGAAAATATGTAAAACTAAAGAATGGTGTAATGAAGTCAGATGCAGTAAAGAGGATGGTATGACTAAGAAGGAGGTAGAATGTTCCTATACAAGGGTATCCTTATCACAAAAAATAAAGGAATGTTAAGCAACAGTTAGAGAACCTATAGACGGGGATAGCAATTAACGAACCAAAACAAAGAGTTGCAGTGACTCCTTGGAGTGGCATTACCACCAGCAAGGGGAAAGGAAAGGTATCATAATCCGAAGAAAAGTATAAGGAAGAAAGTGAAGAACACTACCCAAACATTTAAGAACATGATAAGGTAGTAGCGAAAAGTAAGACTATTATACAAGAAGAAGAAGATAAGGAGAATACAAAATTAACATATATTGATGAGGATGAGATTGAGAACTTTAAACAAATGCTGAAATTGGTAAAGAAACAAGACTTGTTTAGTAAATCAACATAGTTTTGTAAGTATCGGAAGAAGCAAGAGCACATACATCGATTAAGGAGAGTAGAAAAAAATAAGGAATAACCTAAGAAGAATGTATCTAGGACTAACCATAGATGGAAAAAGACAGTCATTTTATTGTATGTAAAAATAACTGGACAAGAAATTAAGAAAAAATTATTAGATTTCGAGGCTTATACCAATGTCCTTCTATGAAGCACATGGGAAATGCTAGAGAAACCACAATTACATGTGACAAACTATGATATTGTAATGATAGACAAGACTCCGCGGTCACCTACAGGAAAACTTCATAACATACCCATTAACTTCATGGGCATAAAGAAAAAAGTAGACTTCGAAGTCATTGATATGTACAACACTGGATACCTTGCACTATTAAACTTAGAATGTTTCGGAGATTGTAATGGTATTCTAAATTCCAAGGAAGAGGAAATTTCTTGCGAAGGAAACGGATTGGTAGTTTACTTTCCATTAGAAACCGACATGGCAACTGCATGGTCTGAAGAATTATGACCTAATGATGAAGACAATGATTTTGATGAGTTTTCAGGGGTTTATACATTAAAAAAACAACAAACTTGAATGAGGAATACGAACCAAATGACGACAACGAAGTAGCCTTAGAAAGTGAAGAACTAGAAATGGACTCAGACGAAGATATTGAAGCCTTGTTCTACGGGGAGCCAGAGACGAGTAAGGAACATTTGTCATATGAAAAAATTACATAAAAATACACAAAAGATCACCATAAAAATAAATCCGATCCTGCAAATGAGAAAAGTATACTGCATTGAGAGGTGCTTCTCATGCTAAGTTACCAATTTTAATGGAATTGGAAATGTCTAATAATACTTAAAACAGATGCTTAGAGTATTTCCCTCAGAAGAGATGTGAATGAAGGCCATAGATGATGCTATTGTTATCACTTTTGTGAGGTGGTGGCATACTCTCAAATCCATTATTCTGAACTGGAAAACCTTCAACATCCTACTAAAAACAAGATTTATCGAGGAAGAAAGATACTTAAACAAAATTAATGACATATATTGGAGCACATATTACGAAGTTGCATATCTTAAAATGTGAAAAATACCAGACCGCGAAAGGCGAAACCGACAAAAGCCTTCGGACACAATTCTTCTACTGAACCTTAGATGCATATCGTAGAACCTGGTATATACATCAAGAAACATAGAGAGGAACCATTGACTGGAACAAACTTAAAATTAACTCCTGCAGAACATTCAATTTATGGGATCTAGACACAAGGCTAATTTAAAAGATGATTTGTTGCCCATAGTTGAGCAATCTCAGATTTCTCGGAAGATTCTCAAGCATCAAAATGCTACAAATCTGGTAACGATTCCCCAAAAGGAATTGTCCTGAAACTTAGGATTCGTATGGCCCCATTTCTCTCTTCAATACATTGTATAAATAATTTTTGAGTAGATGGAATAACCGAAGAGTAACCACCGGTTGGTCGGTTACTCGCCAGGAATTTCATCTTGAAAATACTCGCCATTCAAAACCATTGGCACTAGAAAAACCTCATTTTTTTTTTTTCCGCGAGTACTCTCCGGTTAGTTGCTGGTTACCAGACAGTATATAAATAAAATAAACATTTAAATATAAGAAACTAGACGTCCTTGTCTAAATGTTAACTTATCCTTTAAGTTATATTTTATTTATATACTTTCAGGATGTTTGAGAGTGGTTTCAGACTTGTAGGAGCTATAATGCAAATTCTAGGTTTTGGAGGATCCTATCATATTTCAGACTTAGTCAGATTTCAGGTTTTTAGACTTAGCCATATTTCAGGGTTTCAAAATTTCAAGGAGACATCGTAGGAGGAGTTAAGGCTGCATGAAGGGATGTAGGTATGATAGAATAGTATGAGAACATCTCTCGCAAAATGCCACAAGTCGACCCCACCCCATTCCCTGTGCATAGATTAAAACTGATACAATGATACTTATACAAGAATCTACATGTACAAATTACAAGAATCTATATTTTCCTCTTCCCTGCTCTCTAGAAAACTAAGGGAGATTGAGAAAGTCTAGTAATCTACGCATAGGGAATGGGGTGGGATCGACTTGTGGTACTTTGCAAGATATGTTCTCATACTATTCTATCATTCCTACATCCCTTCATGCAAGCCTTCATCCCTCCTATGACGTCTCCTTGAAATTTTGAAACCCTGAAATATGGCTAGGTCTGAAACCCTGAAATCTAACTAAGTCTGAAATATGATAGGATCCTTCAAAACCTAGAATTTGCATTATAGCTCCTAGAGGTCCGAAACTACTCTCAAACATCCTGAAAGTATATAAATAAAATATAACTTATACTTAAATGTTTTTTTTATTTATATTATTTATATACTATCTGCTTCAGGGGAATTTTAATTATTTTTTGCCTCTGCCGGTTATTTGACCGAGCGGGTCGAATAACCGCCGGTTACCCATTTTGGGCCCTTGGTGAGTACTCGCCCCAACCGGTTATGCCAACTATGGTTAATAACATATAATGTGATAAAAAGAGTTGTTTGTAGTGCTCATCCTCTACTAGTTAATCAACGACCAAGCAATAAACTAAGTGCAATTAAACAACATACCATGTGCACATGCATCGAATACCAAATCCTCAATTTAAACACGTGCATGCAGTTTTCAACAAAATGAAAATATACATGTCATTAACCCATCATTCCATAACATATTCAGTTACAAGGATTGAGTAAGCCCATATGAAATGGGTGGAATTCCATGCCAATCATAATACAAGGATTGTCAACATCCTTAATTACTTGCAGCCAACAAAATTTGGTGCTAACCTGCAACAACCAAGGACTTCTATCATAGTTAGCAAGTCTGGGAATCCGAATCCATTTAGGAAGGCAAAAAAACACGAAAATCCAACTCTTGAAAAGGTTCGGAAAAAATCCGGTTTGGAATATGTACATATATATAATAATATATGTGAGCATATTTTTATAAATATGCAAAATTGACAAATACAATGAAATATAATAATAATGTAATATAAAATGTTAATATTATATAATATTTGTGGTTTTTGGGCATTTTTTTTTGCAGACAACTTAAAAAATAAATATATATATTTTTTCCTTATCCAGGCCGGCCAAAAAAATCCTGATCTGGCTAGATTTTGTGTAGATCCATCTGGGTTTGGCATCCAAGACTTCTATTGAAAATTTCAAACCCTCCACCAACCAATGACCAACATTGGCACAACATTTGCGAAAAAAACATTAGGAAATCCCTTCACTAATCTTTCAATCTCACACATGAGCAACTTCGGCACAAGCTTGAGCCAATGCAAGGTTGAAGGAACACCTCTATACCAAAACTCATGTCAATCCTTTGCCAATATTAATCATTGGAAAAAGGGACTTCAAGGTGAAGGCCTTCACTAGCACTAGCGTTGTCCCTCAAACACCGACACCTCTGCTCATAAGCTATGTCACAAGGACCGGTGAATTTTTCGCACGAAGTTTGAAATTCACCGAACTTCATAAGTGGCAGGAAAAATAGGGCAAGTTCGATATGTTCGACCAAAAAAACGCAGGTAAAAAATAGAGGGAAAACAGAGAAAAATATGCCAGCAAAAAACGTGGACAGAAAAACGTGGTCAGAAAACATGACAAAAAATGCGGCCAACATGGAAATGACAGTATGTGGCAGACGTGAACTAAGTGAACGACGGTTGCAAAGGAGCAGAACGAAAGTGTTGGTTGATGGTGATTTTATATTTTATTTTTTATGTTTTTTTAATATTTTTTAATTTTAATGTTCGAATGTTAGGTCTGGGTAGAATGAATGTGGCAAAGGAGCAGCTAGGTCTTGGTTGACGATGCATATTGGTTATGTTTTTAAATTTGTATTGTATATTAAATATTTTCTAGTGTTTATTTGTTTTTGTTTTATGTTTTTTTAATGTTTATCTTTCTTTTTTAAATTAATATTTATACTTTATTATAGTTAATGTTTGTGAAATTTTATTTTGTTAGTTATCTTTTAGAAATTTAATAGTTTTTGGCTGTTTATTAATTTTTTTTTATTTTTCATTTATAAATTATAATTATTATTTATATTATTATATTATTTATTTTCTATGCTCAAATTTCATGGCAAATTTTTTTCGAACTCTATCCCTTGACGAACTTGAATTGAATTTTATCCTCGTTGAACTCAAACTTGAACTCGAACCTTGTGACTTAGCTCATAAGTGATGTGAGCAACTCAAGCCAACTCAAACTTGGCTTCAAGCTTGTGCTATGCTACTTAAACTCAACATTGGCAATCAATCATACAGGTTGTCCTGAACTCTTGCCAACCATTGGCTTATGTTTGTAATATATTACACAATTATTGATCTGGATGCATTCATAATTTAAAACCACATCATTAAAGGATCAATGCCAGTTGAGAAGATTATTAGAGCATGAGCAAACATCTTCACTCAATATGAGTTGTCTATAGGTAGAAGCTATTGATCCTTTTCTGGGTTACCTACCATGTGGCATGTTAATGATATTGTTTATATGTTTAGCATCAGTCATTTATTCCTAAATTTTGCTACCCATCAGCTTATTGTATTTATGAAAAGTTGCAGGATATACCCTCCCGGGGATTGCAATCATTGGTCCCGTGGTCTTTGTAATGAACATGTTGTTGACCTGTTTTTGAATACCATTTTGTGATTTTTGAATCCTGTGATGCTTTGTTGTAATGTGTTGTGTATCAACTGAATCTAATCCAGCATAATGTTTTATTTTTTTGGGTTTATTCTGTGAATATGGTATAGAATTTCTGGATACGGCTGTGATTCGTTTCTGCATGTTTTTCTACTGCAAGGCACGTGAACTTTGTCGTATCAAATGTTATACTTAGTTGGTGGTAGTTATTTTCAGTTGCAGTAAACATTAAAAAGATATCTGAAGCTATTGTTCCTACTTCATGATAATGATTTCAGTTGCTTGAACATGATCTTCCAGGCTATGGGTGTAGGCAAACATGATGTCAGCATATTTGGAATTTGTCAAAATAATGTTATTAAACACATGACACCCATTTACAATTTTGGATGTTTGGGCTGAATTTTATAAACACTATAGTTTTTTACGAATTAATGAGTATCTGTAAATGCCAAACATTGTATTGTATAGGAAATTTTCATTGCCTTATGACAGAGATTGTCTCTCCAGATTGACTCTCTTTTTGATTATATTTTGACCAAAAAATTCTTCTGGGTGGTTTTACTTGAGTTTTTTTTGCAAACTGATTTAGTGAAGATGTGGTGACTTTCCAGAAATTGCAGGAATATTAGATAGAAATTCACTGCAGAAATTCTAAAAAAGCTTTTACTTTCCTTACAGGCGGCAGGCATTTTGGGTGGCCAAGCAAGTTCTGCAGCTAGGCATGGGTGATGCTTTTGATGACTGGCTTATCGAGAAAATTCAACTTTTGCGAAAAGGGGAAATCATTGCTTCAGCAATTAGAAGGATTGAACAGGTGACTTCATCATGATAGAATACCTGCCACCCACATGCAGATATGGGCATCTGTTTGTATACACCAATTAGTTCATTTAAAATTTTTCATACTGGACTATTCCTTTTGTTTTCAAAGTCCTTGATTTGTAGTTGATGCTGGCTTCATCATGATAGAATACCTGCCACCCACATGCGGATATGGGCATCTGTTTGTGTACACCAATTAGTTCATTTTAGATTTTTCATACTGGAATATTCCTTTTGTTTTCAAAGTCCTTGATTTGTAGTTGATGAATGCAGCGGGAATCGTCTTCCATTTATCTTTGGGATTTGATATACTTTTCTAATCCAATCTAGGAAGCCTAAAATTGTGGTGAAGATAAAGGCTTTCTGTCCATGAACTCCAACTGCGATTTATCTGAATGAATCACACAACGATGCTTGCCCCTTTTTAACCGTACATTAACACACAAGATGCAAAATATAAATCCTAGCTGCCCACAAATGCTCAAGAAAGACCAAGATTCACCACACAATTAATTTATTAGCATTAGAAGGATCTGCACAATTTCTAATACTATCTGCATGTTCGCTCACTATTATTTGTTTTATTATTTAAATTGTTCTAGGAATAGGCTGTTCTGTGCTATTTAGTTCTGAAATTTGTATGCTCAAGCAAACAACATATGAACACATGAACTATATATGCTTTACAAAGTCTGGATGACAGCGAACTATTCCTAATTATCAATGAATTCAAAGTTAAGTTCATATATTTCTCATGAAGTAAAGATACTGCTCTGTCTGGACAAAACATATAGAATTCTGGGTGCTTATTCTATTTATTTGTGTTCATGACAATAGGAGTAATTTCTCCTTTTTAGGAGTCATTTCATTGTTTTTAATGCAATGATGTCATGGAAATATGCATTTCATCAGGATGGCTTATCTTAGAAAATCCTTGTAATCTCACTTTTTAGATTTTGCACTTCAGTCTTGAAGATAATATATTATGCTATCTATAGCTGTTAATTCTTTCCTAGAGTTACATATGCGTTCCCTTCCTAGACAAGGAGTATTGTTTCCATAAGATTAATTGCAATTCTTCACCAAACCAATTCCAATTGTTTATACATTCCTTCATTTTAAACGTATGGATATGCATGTTGTGTTCACCACAATGACATGATTTGGAGGGAATGGCGTATAGACTTGTAGTTGCATGGTAGAAGCAATTCCAATTGGTATACATTCCTTCATTTTAAACGTATGGATATGCATGTTGTGATCACCACAATGACTATATGATTTGGGGGGGAATGGCGTATAGACTTGTAGTTGCATGGTAGAAGTTAGAACCACCCAAAGTTCAAATTGTTTGCAGTAACATATTGCCTGGCCTGAGGTAACCATATGATGTCAAATCACTTTGGGTGGTGTGATGGTTATTATATAAGGGTGTTGTCTGCATTTTGTTTGCCCAATATAAATAAAACCAGTACCCTGCAGAACTTAACTGCAGCAAAACATGGATGGGGAGACTATTGTAGTACATTCAATTGTATCGAAACTGTTTGCAAAAACTTCAATGTTTTTAAAAAAAGAGCTCATCAGTGCATGTGACAATCTTGAATGCAGTTTTGTCCTTAAACAGCTTCCACGGGAAGAATAACATTCATCAATGTGTAGAATGATTTGATGACTGTCAGTAGAAAGAGGCAAAACGTATCCTCATAATAATCGAGTCGTGATGCTATTTGTGGAAAGCCACAAATGCACTAACAATAAAAAAATATTTGCTTATTTGTAATTTTGTAATACATGATGTTGTCTCTTTTGACATGTTTAGGGTTTACCTGTTTGGTGTTCACCCCCCAAGTCAGTTCGAATATTTTGTGGTTCTTTTATATTCTAGCTTCTAGACTCGTTTCTTTTAAAATTTAGATGTTGGAGATCATTTTTGCTCCCTCTTGTTTGTTATTGGATTTACTTTCGAGTCCTATTGACCTACTCTGGTTGTTTGTGGACAATAATTATGAGGAGCTGCAGGTGCATTTTAGTAACAGTTTGACAGAGAAGTACTTCAACTAATGGGCCATGCTGCGACAAACAGGTCGAGTCAGAAATTATAATAAGCAATTTCAAACCCTGTCCTTGAGAGTGGATAAGGTTACAGAGGAGAACATGAAAGACCTGTTCTTAGGAGAACTCAAGGAAAACATTGAACTTGAGGTATGCGTATTTAATCCGCACATTGTATGCGACTCTATTGACATGGCATGCAAGATGGAGGAAAAGTTGCTGGCCAACAAAAAATATTTGTTCCCTAGCATCAGAGTTTGTAGCACCCTCGTGCCATCATTCCCCTAACCAACTAGATTAGTGCCTCAACATATTGAGGAAAAACAAGCAAAAGGGTTATGTTATAATTGTGATAGCAAATACAGTAGAGGACATAAATGTGCAAAAATGCTCTTCTACATTAAACTTGCCACGAAAGAAGAAGACGAGGTTGAGATAGTAGAGGAGCTGTAGGAATCATCAAAATATCTACATTTAACCATCTCTTGCATGTGCTCTTAGGTATTAATACCCCAAAAATACTCGAGGTAGTGGGATTCTTGAAAAAGCAGAGGGTAACAATAGTGATTGACTATGGGAGTACTCACAATTTCATCAACAATAAGTTGGTTACATGATTGAATTGTTTCGTGTACTTAGCTCCAGAAATCCAGGTCACGATTGCTTATGGGGGTACAATCAGTTTTTCAAGAATATGACATGGTATTAAACTTGCCATGGGGGACTACATGTTGGATAGCTCTATGTTTGCCATTCCCATGGAAGGAGATGACATTGTGTTGGAGACCAATGGCTTACCACTTTATGCACGATCAAGATGAACCAAGAGCTGTTCAAGCATTTCTATTATGAAGGAAACTCTGTAATATTCCTAATTGGAGTATTATACAAGAATTTGGTTTGCTTGGAAATTCCTTGAAATAATATTTTATAAATGTGAACTTTTTCTTAGAATAATACTGTAAATTAAAAAATGTAATTGTATTAATAATAAAATATAAATCTTCAAGAGGTTTCGTCCTTCGGTTATAATGATTACAAGGGTTTTCGTCCTTGTAATCAGATTACACGATTAAGGGATTTTGTCCTTAAAATTGGTTGTAAAGCATGATGCTTGTACAAAGTTGAATGTTTGAATGTATATGATTGAATGATTTTCTTCTTATCAATTTGCTGAATATAAATAACTTAATCTCTTCTCATTCAAACATGTCTTCTCCAAGGATCGTGACCTTTCGTCAAATGAATGTTTAATGACTAATTAATTAATTAATAAATAATAAATGCTGTTAATGACTGGTTTTTATAATATATAACTGCTGTGGTATGCGCTCCATCCAAGGGTATTTTGTTTATTAATTGACAACGCTTCTTCCATGGCGATTTGCTTAATAAAATGGCAGCGCTCCCTCCTCAATTGTATGGTAATTAGCGATTTAGTGGAGGGGATATTATAGTCCTCGCTTCTTGAAATTGCTTGTCCTCAAGCAATTGTAAGTTGGGATGCTCTAAAATGGTCGCTCCTTCCCATGTGGTGTCCTCAACCGGCAATTTTTTCCAACGTATCAAATATTCTTTGATTTTTTGGTTTCTTGACTTCCTTTCATGGATCTCAAGGATGTCTTTGGGTATTAAGATCAACTTGCCTTCCTCATCTAATGGAAGTAGCTCCATAGAAGGGGTAATATGTTGTCCATGTGCCCTTTTTAGGCACGAAACATGGAAGACATTATGTATTTAACTACATTCGGGTAATTCCAATTCATAAGCAACCTCTCCAACTCTCCTCATGATTTTATATGGACAATAGAATCGGGGTTTGAGTTTCTCAGCTCCACTTTGCTTGATCGAGTATTGTCTATAGGGTTGCAATCACAAATATACCATGCCCCCCTACTTCAAATTTCCTTTCCGTTCTATGCTGATCGGCATACAACTTTTGTTGATTTTGTGCTTGCTGAAGATTGTCCTTGAGAGTTCTAAGGATATCTTGACTTCGGTTGATCAAGTCTTTAGCTTCCGAAACTCTACTCTCAGGAATGACCAAATCCACAAAAGACTTGCATCACACCTATACAAAGCTTTGAAAGATGTCACTTCGATTGACATGTGATAAGAAGTATTATAGAAGAATTTGCCTAATGCAACCATTTGATCCATGCATATTGTTGCCCCGAAATATAACTCGTTAGATACCCTTCAATCCACTTACTGACGGTTTCTGTTTGACTATCCGTTTGGGGATGATAACTTGTATTCGAGGTCAATTTAGTGCCTGCTAGATGGAGTTCTTGCCAAAATGAACTCATAAATCTGCTATCTCGATCACTAACAATGTTCTTTGGCAGCCCATGTAATTAAAAAATTTATCTAAAAAATATTCCAGCTACCAATGGGGCATCATACTTAGTGGGAAGCGGAAGCAGATAAACATACTTTTTCAAACGATCGACAACTACAAAGAGGCAACTCTTTCCTTGAACCACAGGCAACCTGGTAACAAAATCCATTGAAATACCTTCCCATCTTTGAGTTGGAATGGGCAAGGGCTACAACAGTCCTGCTGAAAATTCGTGCTCTATTTTGTTTTGTTGGCAAGTAGGACACTCCTGAATGTACTTAAGAATTTCACTTTTAAGCCCTTTTCAAAAGAACGTTTCTCTTCCCTGGTTATGTCTTAAAATTGCTTGGGTGGCCCGCCAATGGGCTGTCATAAATAGCTTTTAACATTTTATGCTTAATCTTTGATTTTAGTACCAAGAAGATTCTATTTTTATACAAAATGAGACCTACTACCTTGTAACGTTCATCCTTGATCTTTCCATTTAAGACCACATTAGCGAACTCATCTTTTGCATATTTCGCTGTTATGAAAACCTTCCAATCAACGGCAATCGTAGATATGGAGCACAAAGATGGTTTTCTCGATAATGCATATGCCACAATATTATTTTTTTGTCTCACATATTCAATGTCAAAATCAATAGCTTGAACCTTGCTCACCCATTTTTGCTATCTATTGTTAAGATCTTTTTGACTTAAGAAAAATTTCAGAGTATTATGATCCATTCATACCATGAATTTTCCACATACCAAGTAGTGGCGAAACTTGGCCAATGCATGCATGATTACTAACATTTCTTTGTCATATATTGAGTATTTGCGTTCATGTTCTTTAAGTTTCCGACTTTCGGATGCAATTGGATGACCTTGCTGCATTAGAGCAACACCTATTCCTTCACTCGACACGTTGCATTCCAGCGCAAAGGGTAATGAAAAGTTTGGTACAGCCGAAACTGGCCATGAACTCATTTATTGTTTAAGTTTCTCAAATGTTGATTGAGCAATTTCCGACCAATGAAAGGCTCCCTTTTTTGTCAAATTAGTCAAAGGGACAACTATTAGAGAGAACCCTTTAATAAACCTTCAATAATAAGTGCATAAGTCCAAAATCCCTCTCAATTGAGTCATGGTAGTAGGAGGGGGCCAATCTAATATAGCTTGGATTTTTTCTTGATCAACGTGCACTCCCTGCCTATGATGACATCCCCAAGTATAAAATCTCCAACATTACGAATTTGCATTTAGACATTTTAGTAAAAAGTGATTGTTGCTTCAATAGTTCTAACACTATATTGAAATGTTTTAAGTGTTCCTCCCATGACGTACTATATATCAATATATCATTGAAGAAACCAAAACAAATTTTCTCAAATGCTTACTAAATATATTATTCATGCAAGACTGAAAGGTGGATGGAGCGTTGGTCAATCCAATAGGCATAACCAAGAATTTGAAATGTCCCTAATGACATCTGAATGCCATTTTCTAAACATCTTCGTCTCGCATCCGGATTTGATGATATCCTAATTTAAAATTGATTTTGGAAAACAAAATAGCTCCATGGAGTTCATCGATTAGTTCATCAATTCTTGGTATCGGATATCTATTCTTAATGGTCTTATTCAATTGTTGGTAGTCTATGCACATTGTCAACATGCTATCTTTCTTCTTGAATAGGACTACAGATGAAGCAAAAGGGCTTGAACTTGGCCTAATATGCCCCATTTTCAGCGATTCTTTGTTAGCCTTTTCAATCTCTTCTTTATAGATTTTAGGGTGGTGGTATGGGGTGATTATTATTGGCTTGGTACCGGTTTTTATTTCAATGATAAACTGCAACCCTTTGTTTGGGGGCAACCCATGTGGAATATTCTCAAAAACTTTAGCATGTTTATTAATTATGGGCTGAATATCGTCATGATGTCTCTACGGTTCCGATTTTGTAGAGCTCACAAAACATTGTGCCGCCCATGAAACTTGGCCTTTCCTAAATGTTCTTTCCATCCTCTTGGCTGTAATCACTTGTGGGGCTTCATTAGCCATACCCTGAAGCACCACTTCTTTTCCATCTACTTTAAATTTTAATTCTATGGTTTGATAGTTTTGGGTAGATTCCCCCAAAGAATGTAGCCATTGAACACCTAACACCGAATATGTTTAACTGATGCCTACGACATTGAAATCATCATTTATTTGATGTCTTCCCAATGTGAGACGGAGTTGAATTTTCTGAGTGCATGGAACGGTAAAACCATCAGCAATTGTCACTTTAAAACCTTGAAATTCTTTGGCTTACAAACCCATTTTTGTTACGAATCCTTCATCAATGAAATTGTGGGTGGCCCCACTATCTACCAACATGGTAATTTTTTGCCCTTGTAGACTCACTCTTACTTTAAAGGAATGGTATTTCAGAGCTCTTGATAAAGTCACAAGGGTACTCGCCAATGTCTTTTCCACTTCTTCTGGTTCACATATTGTTTCTTTAGCTTTAACTTCTTCGTCATCGGGTTCACCATCGGAAACAACTTCGATGTAATGGACTTGCCCCTTTCCCAAACAACGGTGACCTGGTACCCAAGGGTCCTTAAAAGTGAAGCATAAGTTTTTCCTCCTTAGTTCATTTCTTGTTTCCGTCTCTTTACCTGATTTAGGTGGATCCCTTGTTTGGAATCCCCCTGATTGAAAGGGTCTTCTTTGTTGGCTATATGGTGTTGTCCCTTGCTGCCTTGAAGGCATGGTCCGTAGCTGTCTGCTATTGGTTATTCTCGGCTGTATAAGTGGCACCGTTTTATTTCTTGGCATTGATGTCTCCAAATCCAATGCTTTTTTGATTGTTTCTTGTAGGGAGGGGGGATCAAAGGCTTTGACTAAACCCTTGAGTGGCTCAATCAATCTTTCTATGAACAATACTATACGCTACCTTTCAGTGATGTCTGGAACCATCACGACGAGCCTCTGAAACTCCGCCACATAGTCTTCCACAATGCTATTGTGTTTTAATAGGACCAATTCCTGAAAGTGAATTTCGGGGTCAATTCTATCGAACCTGTCAATCAATCTACTAGTAAATTCGTCATATGATGTAATGAGATCATGTCCTTGTGTAATCCACCCATGATACCACCATTCATGCGCTATTCCTTCAAGATGAAGGGTTGCAAATTTGATTGCTTCTTCTTGCATCATAGGTCGGAGAGATAAATAGGTGTCTAATTTTTGTATCCATGCCCGTGTCGTGCATTTGTTAGAGCCATCGAAAGTCGACAAGTTCAATTTACCCAATGCATGCTGAAGATTTCTGAGTATTTTGGGGTCTATGCTCCGTTCTAGTACCATTTCAATGGCTTTTCATTTCCATGAATTTTGTGAGTGGTACTTTCCTCCTTATTTCATTTGAAAGGTCTCGATATTCTTCAAAACAAGATTTAAGGTCCTCTCCCAATGAAGTTTGGGTTCTTCGATAATGATTTGTTTCTTGAAATAAATTTACGCTGAAAAGGTGTATTTAAAGAACTCATGGTTGCTTTTGGCGGGATTTGATTATGGCTACTGCTAGTATTAGAATGGCTATTTTCACCATTTTGTTGTCTAGGATTTGTCATAGATTGTATTGCGAGAGCTAATTGAGTCATTGTATTAGCCAGTTGTTCTTGACCTTGGATAAGCCTATCCATCCGTTCATCATTTCGGTTCCTCTCTCCCATATTTGCTCTTTCGTCTCCCTTTTCAGTTTCTTCCCTTTGTTGGTCGAAACCCATAGTTTTATTTCTCAAATAATATTAGAATTCTTTATCGTCACCTTGCATGAAGTTTTTGTTTCATAGGGTGACAGGATAGAGAGCTATGATACCACTGTAATATTCCTAATCGGAATATTATACAAGAATTTGGTTTGCGCAGAAATTCCTTGAAATAATATTTTATTAATGTAACCTTATACTTAGAATAATACTTTTAATTAAAAATTGTAATTGTATTAATAATAAAATATAAATCCTCAAGGGGTTTCGTACTTGGGTTACAATGATTACAAAGGTTTTCGTCCTTGTAATCAGATTACACGATTAAGGGATTTTGTCCTTAAAAGTGGTTGTAAGGCATGATACTTGTACAAAGTTGAATGTTTGAATGTATATGATTGAATGATTTCCTTATTTAAATTAGTTGAATATAAATACCTTCATCGCTTCCCATTCAAACGACATGTCTTCTCCAAGGATTGTGACCTTTCGTTAAATGAATGCTTAATGACTAATTAATTAATTAATAAATAATAAATGTTGTCAATGACTTTAATGACTGCTGTTTATAATATAAAACTGCTGTGGTATGCGCTCCATCCAAGGGCGACTTGTTTATTAATTGCCACGCTCCTTCCATGGCGATTTGCTTAATAAAATGGCAGTGCTCCCTCAATTGTATGGTAATTAGCAATTTAGTAGAGGGGATATTACAAAGGCATTTGAATCGAGGGGGTTGCAAGCTAAATCGCCATAGATGATAAGTTTTCATCATATGCAAAAGTTGTTAAAAGTTGGTCAATAGAGTTTGTGGCACATTATTTTAATTAGAAGCAAAACAATCAATTGTGTCAAGGATCTGCAGGCGATTGTGGACAAACATTCTAGAGATTTTGGGAATATGCCGAAAGGGTTGCCTCTAAAAAAAGATCATGATCATGACATTCAACTTGTACTAAGGAGCCAACCACCCAACATCAGGGCTTACAAGTCAGAAGGATGATAATTGGTGTAAGGATGATAATTGGCGCATGTGCGCAGACCACAAAGAACTCAATAAGTTCCCCATCAGAGATAAGTTTCCTATTTCTATAATTGATGATTTGCTAGATGAGTTATATGGTGATGTTTATTTTACAAAACTAGATCTTCAATCAGGTATCATCTAATCTGAAGAGGAAGATATTCCTAGCAAAACTTTTCGAATACATGAGGGCTATTATGAGTTTCTAGTGATGTCTTTTGGTCTCACAAATGCCCCTCTACATTTCAAAGTTTGATGAATTTCATCTTTAAGCCATTTTTGTGGAAGTTTGTTTTGGTATTTTTTGATGACAACACATGGGAGGACCATTTGTGCACCATGTGGATCAAGTTTTACAATGTGCCAAGCAACATCAGCTTTATGCAAAGCCTTCAAAGTGTTCGTTTGGGTAAAGTAGGTAAAATATCTAGGTCACATTATCTCTCATGGAAGAGTCAAGGTGGATATCGTGACAAGATCAAGGCCATGGTGGAGTGGCAAATACCTAGAACCCTCAAGAGCATCTGAGGATTCCTAGGACTTATGGGATACTATGGCAGATTTATCAAAAATTATGGTAGTATAACAACATCACTCACAACCCTCTTGAAGGACTCCTTCCATTGGAATGAGGCAACAACCATGGTGTTTGAGAAGCTTAAGGAGGCCATGTGCATCACTCCAATTTCGGCTACGCCTGACTTTTCCAAATCTTACATTGTAGAATGTGATGTGTTGGGGCATGGGATGGGTGCAATTCTTATGGAAGATGATATATCCATTGCATTTGAAAGTCGCCAACTGAAAGGTAAGAATTTTCTGAAGCACATTTATGAGAAGAAAATGTTGGCTATTCTTCATTTGGTCAAACAATGGGGTCTTATTTGATGGGTAGTCATTTTAAGGTGAAGATTGATCGTGACAATCTAAAATACTTCTTAGCATAGAGGTTATCGTGAAAAGAGCAACAAAAGTGGCTTACAAAGATGTTGGGGTATGACTTGGAAGTTACATACAAGAAAGGAAAGGACAATCTAGGGGCAGATGCAAATCTCAAGAAGGGCTGAAAACACATAGGCTTGGTTGTGTGCCATGTCCATGTTGCAAGAAAATTGGATAGATGAGTCAAGCTCTGAATGGCAACAAGTTGCATATATTCAAATTCTCATTCAACAACTTTAACAAGATCCAAGCACTTAAAAGAAATTTGTAGGGAAAGGGGATACCCTATGGTACAAAGATAGGCTATACCTATGCATGAATTCAAACTTTAAGCATAAGGTTCTTGAAGAGCTCCATGCTTTTTTGATTGGGGTCATTCAGTCTTCTTGAAGAGTTATTATAGAATCAAACATGATTTTCGTTTGGGAGGGACGAAAAGATGATGTACAAAAATTTGTGGCAAAATGTTTGGTGAATCAACAAAATAAAGGCGAGATGATCAAGATTTTCGGTCTTTTGCAACATTTATCTATTTCTAGCCAACAATGGGAGGTCTCCATGGATTTCACTAGGGGATTCCCAAAGTCAAAAGGGAAAAGTGTCATCATGGTAGTTGTTGAATGACTCACAAATTATGCTCATTTTTTGTGCTTTATCACATCCTTTTGTTGCAAGCATGGTGGCAACAACATTTATTGAGACAATTTTGAAGCAACATGGGACTCCAAAGTTTATAGTAAGTGATCGTAACCCCATAGTTACTAGTATTTTTTGGATTGATCTATTCTTTTGTTTGGGCACTCAGCTGGTTTATAGCTCTTCTTATCATCCCCAATTTGATGGTCAAACAAAGGTGGTCAACAGTTTTTTGAATGGTTATCTTTGTTGCTTTGTTTTTGATAAGTAGACAAAGCAAGTTAATTGGCTGCCACTAGCAAAATGGTGGTATAACACTTCTTTCCATACCTTTTCCAATATGCCCCCATTTCAGACATTGTATGGATATCCTCCACCATTCATCACCTCATCCTTGAAAGTGAGACCAAGAGTTTGAGCAATTGAAAAGCATATTTATCACCAACAAGAGGTATTCTGTAGTCTTAGGGAGAACTTAGCCATGGTACAAAACAAAATGAAACAAGTAGATCAACACATGAGTGAAAGACATTTTAAAGTAGGAGATTGGGTTTTTCTCAAGTTGGAGCCATATAAACAAATGTCTTTGAAGAAATATAAGAAGGTTAACAAACTGTCACCCAAGTATTATAGTCCTTATCAAATCTTGTAGAAAATTGGGAGTGTGGCCTACAAATTGGAGTTTACTCAGTCAATTAAATTACACTGTCTTTTGTGTGTCTTGTTTGAAGAAAGTCACTGGTTGAAAGATTCTAGCCCAGACAGAGTTACTAGAGCTTGATGAGGAAGGAAGTATTATCTTGGACCTTGAAGAGATTCTCGAGACATGCACTAAGAGGCTACGAACAAGGATGATCACAAAGTATCTCATCAAGTGGAAGAACCTGCCCAAGGAAGATGCTACATGAGAAGATGAAGCTTTCATACATCAGCATTCATAGTTGGTTAGCATTATGGACGATGCTAGTTTGAAGAGAGGTGGTATGTAATGCCCTTAACCGTGGTATGTAATGCCCTTAACCTATGACATGTATTGGAATTTGTGTGGCTAACTTGTAGCGCACATATACTTTGATTTAATTAGTTGTTATTCTCTAGGTTGCATATTGGTAGGAGTAGTCAGCCTATTTGCATTTATGGACTTCCCATAGCCCAATTAAGTTATATAAAGGAGGTAGTGCTAGGTTATTAGGCATTATATATTCATTATTCTCTTATAATGGAAAGACATGGGAAATTTCTCCCTCGAAGTGGCTCAGTTCTATATTCAAGTATTTTGCTATCATTTCACTCATATTTTGTGGATCGGCTGTTTTTTGCGAATGAATGTTGTTATTTTGCTTCTGCAATCTATTATATTGTGATCTATTGTTGTGATTTTGCTTTTGCAATCTAGTAAGTTCATTGCAACCTATGCATGTTGAAAGAATATTATTAGTTTAGTTTAGTTTTAAACAGTGTTGCAGGGAGACGCGTCCCCCAACCCTTGGGATGCATCTCAGGTATGGGAGACAGGAATGGAAACGTCTTTAGTGTTCGAAGATGCCTGTTGAGGACGTCTCGCGTCCCCTTCCCGTTCTCGCATCCAAAATCCACGTACCCGCATAAAAATCTTTATAAAAAAACAAAATAGTCTTTACCCACAAGAGTCGTTGGATTCGAAGGTCGAAGCTGGGGATGCAATTGAAGCTTGAGTGAAGCAACTTGAAGCACAGGGTTTATCCACAATGGGCAAGAATCGAACTTGTACAATCGTCATTTACAGGGATGTAGGTTAAACTTAAGCATTTTTTGTGGTTTTTTTGTTAAATAATGGTGCCTTGCGTCCATGGCATTGGTGCGAACGACAATGGCCTGCATTGTCGTGAATGGCAATGGCTTGAGCTTAGGTCATTGCCGTTGATGGCAATGCAGGGCATTGCTGTTCGCGACAATGCCCTGTCATTGTCGTGGATGTGAGGCAAATTTTTTATTTATTTTTAATGTTTTAAACTTTTTATTATTTAACAATGTAAATAATAAATGAAGCTAAGCCTTATGTTTTTTTTTTAATGTTTTTAACTTTTTACTATTTAACAATGTCAATAATAAATTAAGCCTTACTTTTTTTTTTTTTTAGAAAAGTTTTATCGGTTTAAAACTCCAATAAATTAATATTTATTTTTAGACTTTTAAAATGTTTTAAAATTTAGATTCTTAATAGTTGTTGAGTAATTATTAATTAATATTTATAATTTTATTAATTATTATTTAATATTTATTATTTAATGTTATAATTTTTATTTTTAAATTTGTATTTTTTTAATGTCAATTGTTATGTTATTTTTTATTTTTATTTTAAAATTTATTTAATTTTAATTAGGTTTTTAGATTTTAACGATATATTTTTTTAATAAAATTTAAATTATTAATTTCTTTTATTGACATTGCAAAGTATTTCTATTGTTAGTATTGGCATTGCAGTAGTATAAATTTATTTAAACTTTTCATAGTAGATATTATATATATAATTTATAAATAATAAATATATGTTGTCGTCTTTGTGTACCCCCGTCTCCTATTTTTAAAAAAAGGGCATACCCATACCTGTATCCCTCTCCCCATATCCATCCCTGTACCTGTCTCCTAGCAACTATGGTTTTAAATAAGATTTGTATTTGCATGCCTATGCATGTTGAGTGGATATTATTAGCTTTGTTTAACTTTAAAGCATTTTACTGTTATTAGTATTCTTTAGCTATAAAACAAGGGTTCACCTTATTGTAATGCATAGCGGATAGTAGATATCTTCCACAAAGATTGCTTTCTTTTTAGAGACTTTCTTGTTATCTTTCTATAAAGCGTTGTTTTGTACTCCTACAAATCTATGTCAATTCAGTAGAGAAGAGTTTCCTTTATTATAACACTCTAAGTCATAACAATTGGTTTATTTCCTCTTCAATTGAAACCCTAATCTGGGTAAGTGGTATTAGAGCAAGTTAGATCTTGCATGTAAAATTTTAGATGAGGTCAGTCTATCAAAAGTTTTGCATGGAAACAAGAGATGCATTTATCTATCTTCTAGATAGGCACAAGCAACCATATATGGACATAGGAGGAACAACAAATTACTCAGACGCAGTAAAGGCATTGCTCAAAGAAGCTTTGGAAAAACAAAGGGCGGAATGATGACCCATTTCATGTATATTCTCTAAGAAATAGTAAGAAGCACTCTAGTAGCTCTAGAAAGGAGGCCCTTCCAAGGGTCCACACGCTTAAATGTACAAGTAAGTTTTGATATCTTGATGTTTGAAGGTAAAATAGAAGCAGATGCCCTTTAAATTTAGATCATAAAATTAGAGGAAATAATGTTTGCTTTGGTAAAAGCGGAACACCAAGACCTACAATGGTGGGAGGCGCACCTTGAGCAATCTAAGAAGATGTAGAGGAAGGATTTAGGATCATCAAAGATCCATCTTGGAGTGATTTTATCGATGCTATTACAAATGAGTATTGCCTAGAAGATGCCTAAGAGGAGAAGTATATGTAGTGGCAATTACTACGAAAGGAGGACAAATTTGTGCAAAGACTATACAAATACCTTCCATTATCTATCAACAAAACTCGACATCAAGGATTCTAAAAAGCTTAGAGCACTCAAATACAAAAGTGGCTTGTATTGATATATCCAAACGGAGATGGGATCCTAACCATTGAAATGATGGGAGTAGCCCATTGGTATGTAGTAAATATTGAGGAAAAATTCAAACAAAAAGGGAATTTCTTTGTAGGAAAGTAGACACAATGAAACAAAAGAGGCAACTTCAAGTATAGAAGCAGGTAACAAACCAAAGAGGCCCCACAATAGAGGCAAAATTCAAGGTTCTTAGTCTCAAGGGTTTCTATGAGAAATCCCACAGGTAAACCCCCATAGAAGGAGATTGGAGAATGTTGTGACATCCATAGGAGGACGACTCACTTCATTGACAAATGTTGTTCTAAGAAGACATTATTTTACTTTGGCACATGAATCTGATATGATACATGCATTTGATCAGGATGAACACTTTTGCATCCTACCGAAATAGGTAAGCAAGTTATGGATTTTGACTCCTATTCCATTGTTGTTACAACATAGGTTGCAACATCATCATTTGAGGAATAAGTTCTCTTTCATTCAGATATGTGGGTTTAAGGGAAAACTTCGCACTTCATCATGGACAATGGGAATGAGAAAAAAATGTTATATACCAAAATCGTACGAAGGATGAGTCTAAAGACAACACCTCACCCACAATCGTACTGCATCGGATGCTTGAACCAAGGTAGATATATTTGTGTTAGTCAACAATGTCTTCTTCCATAGAAAATCAAGCTATTCAAAGATGAGGTGTTGTGTGATGTGGCACCCCTGGTGGTTTTTGACGTTTTTGCTTGGGCATCCATACATGTGGAAATGAGATGGAATATATCAGTTAAAGACCTGCAATGTCATCAATTTGGGAAAGCAACCCTGAAGGATCCCTAAGGTCCCTCCTAAGAAGACAATTAGCTTCGTTAGTGCAAAGTAGTGTAGGCATGTGATTGGTCGCATTGGAAAGTTTGTGCTATTGTTTATTAGACTCTTATTAGGCTAGCGAGCACTCGACATGTCATTGCAATTGCACAGGCCACTATATAGAATCAAAATATACAAGTGAAGTAGGCCTTAATAAATTAGATAGATGTTTTCACTACACCTAGTGTTGTGCCCCTACTCTTCAAGGGGACATCTCCCATTAACTTGATCCCTGGGACACCCTTATCAAATGGACCAATATACAAGTGCTTGGTGTTATAAAATGAATAGATTGTGACAGATCAAGAAGGTAACCCAAAAAGGCCATATTCGGCCTGACACATCACCTTGTGGAAGTCCAATTGTGTTAGCTCAAAAGAAGGATGTGACATGGCAACTCTATAGTGACTAAAGGGTCTTTAACTAGATCACTTGGAAGAACAAGCATCCACTCCCATGCATTGATGACCTCTTAAACTAGTTCAAGGGAGAAAATTTCTTCACAAAGATTGATTTGAAGTCAAGGTACCATCAAGTACCCATTGAGCCATCTGACATTTGGAAGACAACATTTAAGTCCAAAAAAGGTCTATTTGAATGTTTAGTTATACCCTTTGGCTTGATCAATGCACCTGCCACGTTTATGCGGATGAGGAATGATGTCCTATGATCATTCATTGATTCTTTTGTGGTTTACTAAAAAGACACCCTAATTCTCAGTAAAACATGGGAGGAACACCTACAAGAGGTTCAACAAGTTCTTGACACCCTACATAGCCATAATCTATATGCCAACAAAGATAAGTGTTATTTTTCTTTGCAAAGTGTACAATATCTAGGATACATCATAAACAAGGATGGTGTACACATTGAACCAAAGAAGATCCAAATCATTAGAGAATGGCCAGCCCCAACAACACTTAGTGAACTCATAACCTTTGTGGGATTGCCAATTTTTACTTTTGGTTTGTGCTTGGAATCTGTCATCTTGCATGGCCCCTGAACCAAGCAACCAAAGGGTGACATAGACCAAGATTGTGTGGAACACATCACAACGACTAACTTTCAAGGAGTTGAAAAGGGAAACTTTGATCAGCACCAATCCTTTCCTTACTAAATTTACAACATCGCTTTGAGATTGAAGTAGAATCTTTAGAATATGCACTCGGTGCAGTCCTCACCCAACATAGGCACCCAATTGCCTACCACAATGAAATATTCACAGATACATACCACAATGAAATATTCACAGATACAATACATAGGTATCCTACATATGACAAAGAACTCTATGCCATTGTCTAGGCGTGCAGGCAATAGAAGCATTACATTGTAGGATTTGAGAACATTGTTCATACAAATCACAAGCGTCTGTAGTTCATGCAAACCTAAGGCAAGTTATATAATGATCACCATCGGAAGTGGTCTACTTACATGAAATAATCTCACCTTAATATTAGACACAAGCAAGGTAGTTCCAATCAGTGTACAGACTTCTTAAGTTGCCCTCCAATTGCAACACTAGAAACAAATCTTGGATTCATGTGGCCATGAGACTTGTAAATGGTCTATGTTGTTTGGTAGTGACCTTGAGTTTTCCACCATATATTAATCACTAAATATAGGACGACAAGTTGTAGACTACTATCTACAAAAAATACTTTTGTGTCACTTGGGACAACTATGTATTTTGGTAGTGAAGCAACAAAAGATGATTTGGGAGGTGCACTATAGTCAAGTTGCATCACACTTCAGGGTGGAAAAAATAGTGGCAGTGCTCCAAAAATAGTACTATTAATGGAAGGTTTGTCATGATGTCAGCAAGGGTATTAGATCATGCACATCATGTGCAATATTAAAACCAACCAATAAGAAGCAAGGCCCCTACGCACCTCTACCAATTCACAATTGACTCAAGAGTCAGTTTCCATGGATTTCATGTCAGGGTTGCCCATGACTAGGTGTGCTCATGACTATGTCTTTGTTGTGGTTGATGGGGTTTTCAGGACTGTAGTGTTGGTTCCCTATACAAAGGGGATAAAAACCAATGACATTGTGAGCTCTACTTTGAGCATGTGTGGGTCTAGTTCGGATTTCCATAGACCATTTTGTCAGACAAGGACAACGGGTTTCTTAGCACCACGCTGACCAAGTCCACCTCGTTTCATCCACAAAGAGATGGGCAGACATAAGTGGTTAACTATATGAATGAACATTTAAAATGCTCAAACAAGAACTTTAGACCTCTTCGATACGGGGCCTACTCAATTATGATGCAAGTGGGAACTAATGCCTTTGAGTTAAACTTGCCGCCCTATCTTGGGTTGCATCCAGTGTTCAATGTGGAACTGATCCAACCATATTTCCCATCTCTGTCGGACACCTCAAATATCGTTGACTAGGTCATAGATATAGTGGTAAAAGATACCAGAAATCATCAGATTCCCCTATATTGAGTGATCAAGGTAGGGCAATTTACTCACCAAGGAAAATGGCTAACCAGGAGTCAAATTCCACATTTGGTTAAAGACCTAGAAGCATTGGGGCCTATCCCGACAATGACTCGGGACCACTACATAAGAGTAATGGTTTATTTTCAAAACATAATGATTTTTGAAAAATTAAGCACACCATAATTGGCAGTTTCAAGGCGTTTTTCGGAGCTTGGAAAAGTCTCATCACACAACTAAAGCTTGTTAATTTCTAGATCGTGAGCCAAGCTTTCTAGAAAGATAAACTGTTTTAAAATCAAAGCATACCTAGGAAAGATATGATCCGGGCAAGGTGGCCCACCTTGGATGGGTATTATTAGCAATTCTTAGTTTAGTAGATCTCTTCTTAGGTTTTTTTGCCATTCACATGCCTTTGCATGTTGAGGGGATATTATTAGCTTTTAGTTTTAAATAAGATTCCTATTTGCATGTCTATGCATGTTGAGGGGATATTATTAGCTTTGTTCAACTTTAAAATAGCTTACTATTATTAGTTTTATTTAGGTATAGAACAAGGGCTCATCCTTTTGTATTGCAATGTAGATAGAAAACATCTCTTCCACGTAGCTTGCTTTGATTTTAGAATCTCTCTTATAATATTGCAATAAATGCTTGTATTGTACTCTTGCAAATCTGTGTCAATTTAGTAGTGAAGAGTTTGCTTTATTATAACATATTAATTCCAAAAACGGTTGTGTTGTCCCCTGAATTAAATCCCTAATCTAGGTTAGTAAAGATAAAAGTTTTGTTGTGGTAGATCAATTGACTAAGCATGTCCATTTCATTCCCACGAGAAAGGTAGGTAACAATGGCCCTAAGGTTGCCAAATTGTATTTCCAACGTGTTTAACCTACATTATATGCCAAGGAAGATCTTTGCTATCTGGATTCAATATTTCATAATCATTTTTGGCAATAATTGTTTCATAATGTAGGGGTTACCTTTAACATGAGCACTGTTACCATCCCCAGATTGATGGTAAACTGAGGTGGTGAAAAAGTTTGTAGAAGGGTATTTGAGAATGTATGTAGGGGATAACTAGGGCAAGTTGGTGGAAAGATTACAATTTGTAACAATATTGTATATGGTTATTAAACCTAGGTGTCTAACATAGGTGTCTTGTTTTCGTCTTATTCAATAAGTTCTCCATTCCCGTAGGAATATGAAGAGTCACATTGCAAATGTGAAATGAACAACCATTTTGGCTTTTGTATTGTAATGTTTGCTCTCGTTCAAACTTGAATCGTGAAATATAATTTCATGTGCATTCCAAATGTAATTTGCTTGTCATTGGTATCAAACCCTAGATTTTCTCTATTGGTCTTTTATCATTTTCCCTCCTCATTCCCAACTATACGGTCCAATAAAATTGGTCCTAGACTTTCAGAAAATTGTTCCAAATCATTATGGGAGCTGAGTGCAATATGTAAGGAATTTTTGAGCACAATGGACGTTTCAGACGTTCGTGACAGTTCCGAATGTGTGGTTGAAAGTTTTTGGCTTCATATTCCATCGGCGTCTCATCTGCCTTCTCTTCAAAAGTGTTTCATTTGTGGCGTTTGAGTATTAGAAGACGCTATAGCGCAACAGTAGACACTTTCCGTTTCTATACGTTGCAGTAAAGTTGTGCTGTTGTCAAGATAGGCTTGCAAATTACTAATAGGACAATGTACTATTTGCTCTCATTTTGATTGTGTGGCGCTATTCTTGCCGAGTATGACTGCTACGTGGTCCTTTGGTAGACATTCAAGTGACATATAAGCTGCTGCGTGGAGATTTCACAATTTATCAACTGTTGTTTTTACACTTGGCGCCAAAGCAAGGAAAAACAAGGTGATTGGGTAGCCTCTTAAAGACCAAAGTCCGTACCTTTTCTTTTATTTCCAATATTGGAAATTTTCACATATGCAAAGTAAGGAGAGGTACGTTTTTTAAACTTTTTCATTTAAAAACAGAATATTAGTTTTCTTTTAAGTGCTCATTTTCAAATTTCAAAAATCATTTAAATTTTAAAATTTGAAAGCATTCAAATTTGGAATGATTTTTTCATTTGAAATTGCCTTGAGCAGGCTACTCTAATCAAATTTGGCAAACAACAACTAAATTTTGTAAATTCAAGGAGAAATAAGGAGAGCTACTATTTTACCCATTTGTCACTGCCGAAAAACATAAATCCTGAAATCAAAGAAAAATCGAGTATATTGATGTATGAGATTTTCTTATTAAGCCAATGTTAATGACGACGGATCCTTTTCATGTGCTACCTAGGTAGCACTTTGCTCTCAGATATCTTAAGGCCTCTTTCACGTACTGTCAAGAATATTGAAAGGGTTAGCTTCTTCCACGTAGTGAGGGGTATATAGGAATGACAGATATATCGATAGGTTTGGTATATTGGTCTAGTGGTATATAGAAAAGGGGACCATTTTGGAGTGATAAGGAACCAATTGGGGTTAACAAAAACTCAAAACTGAAAACTTAAAATCATGCATTCAATCAAATCTATTGTTGGTACAACATTGACCAACAAAAAAAACTGGTTAGAATTGTCTCAGCAAGTGGAGAACACACTCATCTTCAATTATCTATGGTTGAATATTTGAGATAGGGATACACAACTAGTTGAGCAAACAGAGAATGCAAAGGATATTTAGGCATGGAGGTAGAAAAACTAGAAAGCGTTGGCCTTGATGAGGAATTAGTTGAAAGAGATGTGTTTCGTCATATTCAGGGGTGCAATACTCCATGGAAAACATTTCACAAATTGAAGGAGCTATATGATTCTTACTTAGAATTGGAATTCATTCAGTTGCAGTTGAAGTTGTTCAACCTTGAGCTGAAAGATGGTGATGTGATGAGATTGGCGTCAGAGATACGTGCCATCCAGCATGATGTAGATGCAACGGGTGTCAAAATCGACATCTAAATGATCACATTCATAAAAGTCCTCCCCAAATATTCACCCTACTAGGAGGCTCTACAAGCAAACAAATAGTTGAAGATTCACATTTGATCAATTGGTTGAAAAGATGGCAGAAAGAGAAAAGGTCTTTGGAAGAAAAATCGAGACCACAACAGAAGAAAGTGTGTGCTATGTCAAAGCAAATTCTTTCAAAACATCCAACAAGGCCACGTCTTCGAAAAATAAAAAGACAATAACAAGTACAAGGGAAAAAGTGGCAAAAATGAAACTCAAGGTGGTAAAAAATAAAATGATAAACAAAACCTCTACTGCAAATGGTGTGACAAAAAAGGAAGTCATGAGATTTATGAATGCAGAACCATGGGAGAAAATTGACGCATACCTTAAGAAGAAAGAGGAAAAATCAAAGAAAACAAGAGAGTCAAACTTTACCCAATTCACCAGTGAATGTGTGTTTTTCAGTACAGATGATGAAACAAATAGTGTCTCAGTCAGTTCTTCATGGTTTGATGCCTGGGTTCTTGATATTGGTGCCACTCTACATGACTTTACAAAGAGACTTCTTTGAGGAGTTTAGTGAAGAAAGTTGTGGTGCGGTATACCTCACAAATTGATCAAGTCTGCAACTTCAAGTAAGAGGTACAATAAGACAAGTGTCCAAGGCTTACAAATCTCAAACTCCAAAATGTCCTCTACCTTCTTCAATTGAAATGAAGTTTGTTGTCTCTAGTGTTCATATGGCAACAAGGCCACTCCATTCTGTTGGATAATGGTGATGTCACTATTAGGAGAAAAAGTGACAATGCAGTCATCTTGACTGGATATAAGGGAAACTACTCAAACTCAGGGGTGAGCCATCAAATTCAAAGAAATTTGTTCATCTCGTGGAAGACAAAATGTCTCCAAACATGTTGTGGCATGCTAGATTTGGGGACACTTACTATAACAACATTCGTGTATTGCAAAAGAATGGTGTTGTTGGCATGCCTACATTGCTTGCAAAATTAGATAAAAAATGTGAAACCTGCATCTAGGCTAAACATGCAAGAGAACCATTTCTGAAATCACAGTGAAAATATGAAAGAAAATTGCAACTAGTTCACTTAGACTTGTGTTCTCTTCCAATCCTCTCCGTTGGTGGTCATAAGTACTTCATGTTCATTGATCACTACAACCAGATGACTTAGATATACTCTGAAGAAAAAATCAGAAGTGTTCGAGATTTTTTGAAAGTTTTGAAATATGATTGAAAATGAAGCTCAAAACCGCATCGAGACACTCAAGACAGACAATGGTGGTGAATTCACTTCAAAGAAGTTTGAATCCTATCTTGAACAAAATGGGATCAAACACCATCTCACAATTCTTTACACTCCGCAACAAAATGGAGTTGTAGAAAGAATGAACAGAACTGTGATGAATATGGTTCATGCTATGTTGTACTGCAAATGGGTAAATCTGCACTTTTGGGCCAAAGCAACGAAAACAAAAATATACCTCCGCAATGGATCACCATCAACAACTCTTGAATCCAAGACTCCATATGAGATGTGGTGTGGTCATTTCCCTTCAGCGAGACATCTATGGATTTTGGGATCCACTTATTACTCATTGATTCCAAAGGAGAAAAGAAATAAGTTGGACCATAGGTGTCGAAAATGCATCCACTTGGGATATTCTGAATCCTCCAAGGCATGCAGGTTATATGATGAGAAAGAGAAGAAGTTTCTTGTCGCAAGAGAATTTGTCTTTTGTGAGATTGCAAAGGACAAAGAGCACATTTATTGACAATTGAGTCGACTTGACAAGTATGCAAAGTTTGATGTCTACACAAGAGTGATTTGGATGTTGCAGACAATGAGTGGGGGACACACAATTGAGAATCTATTGAATTTCTATTGTATCCTATACATGAGATTGAAACTCCTGAAGGAGAGAGAAATTCCTCCTGAAGGAGAGTGAAATTCATCATACAATGAGCACGGGCCACCAAAACAGAGGGCAGAAAGTGATGGAACTTCAAAAGATGAATTTGATGCACTTAAAACATAGAAACAAATGCCTAAGTGGGTCACTCAAACATGGAAAGATGTGAAATTTGATGAAGTTGGGAAAACAAACACAAGAAGTGCACATGTATCCCGATCACAATCAGACAAGTCCCTTGAAGAAATTCAAGATAAAATTGAAAAGCTCACCTTGAATGATTATCTAGAAGAACTCAATTTTGCGTTTGATTCAGAACCAACATCTTTTAAATAGGCTGAAAAACTTGAATCTTGGAGAAAAGCAATGAAAGATGAGTACAATGCATTAGTCAAAAATGGGACTTGAAAGTTGGTTGATCCTCCATATGGCTGCAAACCTATTGGTTGCAAGTGGGTCTATTGCAACAAATACAAGGTTGATGGCTCACTTGACAAGCACAAATCAAGGCTTGTTGCAAAGGGATAAGCTAAAAAAAAAGGAATTGACTATAATGAAACCTTTACACCTACAATGAAATGGACTACCATTCGAACCATGTTGGCTGTGGCACTGTACAACGGATGAAAAGTTCACCAAATGGACGTAAAAAATGCATCCCTGAATGGTGACCTCTAAGAAACTGTGTAAATGACACAACCTGAAGGTTTTGCAGTAAACAAACAAGAGCACAAGGTGTTTAAATTGAAAAAATCGCTGTATGGTTTGAAACAAGCCCCTTGAGCATGGTACGACAAACTCACTGAGCACCTCATGAACATAAACTTCAAACGTTTTGAGTTTGAAGATGCAACTCTTTTTGTCAAAATAGCTGACAAAACAGTTTTGTTTTGTGGTGTATGTTGATGATTTGCTCATCATAGGGAACAATGAACGATACACTGCAATGTTCAAATCAGAGTTTGTGAAAAGTTTTGAAATGACTGATTTGGGTTACCTTCATTACTACTTGGGTATTGAAGCAATTCAAAAACGAAAGCATTTCTTCATCACTCAACAAAAGTACGTTGGTGACATTCTAAGCAAGTTTGGAATGGAAGATTGTAAGCCTCTCAACACGTCCATGGAACAAAATCTCAAATTGACATCTGAAGATTCAATAGATTTGGTTGATGCCACTAAATATAGACAACTCATTGGAAGTCTGATTTATGTGACCACAACTCGACTAGATATATCATTTGCAGTAGGTGTCCTCTCAAGATTCATGCAACAACCCAGGGACAGTCATTGGGTAGCAACAAAAAGGGTCCTCAGATATCTCAAAGGAACACAATTTTGGGCTCAAATACTCCAGGCAGGGGACTTGAAAGTGGTCGGGTATTCAGATTCTGACTATGCTGGTGATCATGTAGATTGAAAGTCCACCTCGGGTTTTTGATGAGTTTGGGAACATCGAAAGTCAGTTGAAAATCCAAAAAGCAATTAGTGCTAGCAATTTTTTCAACAAAAGTAGAATATATGTCTGCAACCGCTTCAGGATATGCAGAGCAAGTTGGTGGAAAGGTTACATTTTCGCTGAATACCGGTGCAACACAACATATCACTCTGCCATCAAAATCACACCCTTTAAGGCTTTATATGGGAATGTGCGACCATCATCATTGGATAGGGTACTTGAAAGGGGCAGGGTACCAATGATAGAGGAAGAGTTGGAGGAGATGCATAACATTGCATTTTTTAAGCGATAACATGGTACTAAGTGCCAAAAGGGTGAAGCAATAGGTAGATCAACACAAGACAAGAAGTACATTTGAAATCGAAGACATGGAATTCGGTTGACTACAGCCATAAAATAGGCCACATTGAAGCATGCAAGAAAGCAAAAGTTGTAGCCAAAATATTATGGCCCATGCAGGGTGAGAGCAAAGTTGGTTGAAGTTGCATATGCACTAGACATACCAAACAATGGAAGACTACATGATGTCTTCCATGTATCATGATTGAAGAAGAAGATAGGAGTGCATATTGTGCCACAAACAAAACTTCCTATCATATATAAAAAAGGGAAGTTGGTGTTGGAAATAGAGTGCATTGTCAGGGAAGAGGTTAGAAAGATGTAGAATTGAGTTGTGCAAATGTTCAAGGTCAAGTCCAACAACAAAGGATGCAACCTTAGAGATAAAGGATTTTGTAGGCAAGTATCCAAATTTGGCACATTGAGGGAAAAAATGGGAAAAATACAGAGAAAAAATAGAGGGCCTCTATTCCTTTTGGAAAAATAGGGTTTTTAAGAGAAGCATTAAAATTGTCCGCATTGTTGGAAAATGTGCCTAAAAATGTAAGGGAGCTTGATGAGTAAAAAAAAGGCCCCCATTCTCATTTATATGTTTGGTTAAGTAGTATTATAGGGTGTGTTGGTTAAAACTTCCTTTTATGATGTAGTTGTCTTGGGTTCCATCCCTTGTGCGTCCTTCACATGTATTAAAACCCATAGTGAAAAATTTAAAACCTGGGAAGTTCTTGGGAGGTCGCCCATCCTAGTACTACTTTACGTTGAGCATGCTTTACTTCGGAGTTTTTACTATCTTTGAAGACAAATATCCTTAATGGGTAAAGCATATCGCGTACCTAGGCACAACATTTGGTATAGGATGTTGTTCCTTTTAGTCTTAGCACTATAGTAACTAAATAGGCCCTGCCCCTATATATAGATGGAGTAGCGAATACTATCTCCCCTATATAGATAAGGCGGGCCTCCCTCGCTCCATAGATGTATATCTGGAGGGCCCCTATCTAGACTAGATATGGGGTGGGGGCCCATATATCTAGACTAGAATATAGAGGGCTCTATTTATATATGGGGCACTCGATAGATCGGGGGAGAGCACTTGACCAACGACCCAGTCTCCATATCTATATATTATATGGGGGCCCCTACTCCTATTCCTATCCCTATCCCTATCTAAATATGGGTATGGGGCTCTCGACCACCGAGAGAGCATGCGTCCGATAGTATGAGGTTCTCCCAATGTCAAGTTATGTTATATTTTGGGTATTTAGAGTTAGTGAAGAGTTAGGTCATGAGTTAAGTTGGGGTTCTTTTGGGTTTGATATAAAGTGTAGAAAAACCCTTAAGAATGTATCATTTTAACATTTCAAATAATGATGCAAACAGATTGGCGCCATTGTGTGAGAACTCTTGTGTTATAAATAGGTTCATAGGTGCAATCCATGTCAGGTGAGTATGTGCCTCCATTTTTTCCGTTTTATCGTTTATTCTACTTTATATTTGCAGTTATGTATTCTGTTGTTATTTGGAATGCAACAAATTGATTGAACACCTAAAGGGAATGATGCTTTAATCATTGTTTCATGGAGCTTTTAAGTTCATAAAGTACCACAAAAATGGTTTGACCAATTAAGTGTTGATGGTTATGATGGACCTATGATACTTAGTGATAATAGTTTTCCTAAAGTTGTTGGTAAACGCAATATAATCAATATACCTCTGTGGTTGTGGCAAATGCCAGATAATGAATGCTCGTGTGCTTTTATTAAGTCACGATTAAGCATGGCTTATAGTTGGTGTTCAAAAAAGACCAATGTAACATAAATCAAAATGATGATGTATTTGGGCAGGGTATTTAGGAAGGTGTAGTCTACAAACACATTTATAAGCTTGAATGTGGTCTTGTAACAAAAGATTCTCTAAAACTATATGGCATGATTGATATGGTCATTTGAACTACAAAAGTCTTTAACTATTGAGTAAATTGAATATGGTGCATGACTTATTTTTGGTAACTAAGCATGGCAGAATTTGTAAAGCATGTGCACTTGGACAGCAACATAGGGAAAAGGTTGCTAATTCAATATGGCAATTTAAAATCAAATTAGATTTAGTTCACATTGGTGTTGTGGCTTTTTTTCAAATTCACTTGGAGCAAAGGTATTCATCACTTTCATTGATAATTTCACTTAGAAGATTGGGTTTATCTTCTCAAACATAAGTCATTAGGGAACAGTTTGCTAATTCAAAATGATATTTTATAATCAAATTATAATTACTTCACATGGGTGTTGTGGCTCTTTTTCAAATTCATTTGCAGGGGCAAAGGTATTCATCACATTGATTGATAATATCACTAAGAAGATTGGGTTTATCTTCTCAAACATAGGTCAGAGGCATTTTCTAAGGTTGAATATGAAAATTTCTCAAATAATGAAAGAAAAAGTTTTGAGAAATGAGAGTTGTGGTTAGTATAAATCCAATGAATGAATCAATTTCTGCAAATACTATGTCACCGAGCAGCAATTTACTAATCATATAATCCACAACAAAATGGTGTAGCCAAAGGCAAGAGTCACACCATTAATGAAATGACAATATATATGTTGAAAGCTTCCTACGGGGGAGCCGCAAAGATCCAAAGAAATTGTGTGGTCAAACAGCTTCCCCAAAGCAATAGGTAGACACAAATTAAATTTTGATGGATTAGTTAAAGGTAGCCCCAACCAAGCTGGAGGTGGAGTTATCCAAAATCACGAAGGATCAACTCATTGAGCTTATTGTTTTGAATTTCACAATAGCACTAGAAATTTGACAGAAGGAAGAGCCCTCTAGAAGGCCTAAAAGTTGCTTAGGCCAACCGTTGGACGATGCTAGACATTGAAGGCGACTCTAAGCTTATCATTGAGGCAGTTAATTATAAATATTGTGAAAAATAATGTCTTACAAGCATAGCATAATCATGTACATCACTGATATTCTTAAAGACTTTCCGGAAGCTCTACTAATACCATATGAAAAGGTGGGAAATACTGTGGCTGACAAATTAGCCAATGTAGGCCCAATTTGTTTAAGAGAAAGGGTGTCAACAAAAAGATGGTAAACTCATATGCTATGGACACCTCCTTAAATTCAATTATAAAGGAAGAAAGGGGTGCACATTCTACCTTTCCTAACGAGTAAAACATGTAAAGTCTATTGCCCCTCTAGGCCCATGGTGGTGCTGATGCCATTAACCCAACCTCAAATTAATATGATTAATTCTGTTAGCTTTATCTTCTGCCGCCACACAACTGTCTCATATGAGAAGGATAGGAAGGTTTTTACGCTGGAGTATGCATTTTTTCTTCAACAACTCTCGATGTAGTATATCAGACAACCTGTAGACGAAGCAAATGATGGAATTGGCATCGACATTGCCCTCTGTTCTGCAGGGTAGTCACTGCACAGTGTAGACCCTCTGTTCTGCTGCTTAATTCCCACCCTATTTTGTGTTTGCTTAGGAAATTGGAGTTTTGGGTTGAGGAGGGATTGAACTGGGAAATTGTCAATTTCGGTTAGAAACTAGAAAAATATGTAAGTCTTAGCCCTGGGTTTAGTTTGGAGGGTGGGTTATATATGATTCTACAATCAAACTTGCTGCTGTTTAATATTTGGGGTGCTGATTTGGAATGTTTGGTCTTAGAAAGGTTGTTTCTGTTTGAATTTCCCTGATGGGTGGGGACTCATATTCCCTGTGCCTACTACAAAAAACCCTCCTATCACTGTCAATTACACTATTGCCAGTCCATGAATCATGATAAGCTCGTTGGATTTGAAAAATGTGAATCTTCAGGGTTGAGAAGCAGCGATGGGGTGGCTAAGAACAAGGCCATACACAAAATAAGGCAAGTAGTCAAGGGTGAAACTAGAAATTTGATGCATTATTATTCCCTTGAAGACGTGCATAGAGCCTACTATGGGCTGGTGAAGGACATTAAGCTTAAGAAATTGATGTAGGGTAACCTGTTTGTGGAAGAAAGAACTAGGGTCACCATAGAGGTGGCCATGTAGGCCTGAAAGAATGCCCTTTGTTGATTGGCCCAAGTAATGCAACTCTTACTATTTTTTGGTAATGAGAATTGAAAGATTTGACAATTTGGGTAAAATTGATGCACTCTATGTGGCGATTAGATAGAATAAATTAATTGTACTAATGTCGCAATTGACCCAAAAAGGAGTGCAACATGAACTCGTCTCTTATAAGTTTATTAAAACAAGGTACGAATGTGAAAACCCGAATAAGAACTGAAGAAACTGTACAAGTATAAATATAGAGGCGAAAAGTGAAGCAAAGCGTTGTAGTTCTTCCCAACCTTAGAAGTCTCATAAGGGTCAACAATTACTCTGCTGTCTTGAGAGTGTCTCTAAGATTATTGTTGACTGTAATGGTCAACAATTACTCGTCTGTCTTGAGAGCGTCTCTAAGATTATTGTTAACTGTAATGACCTAGGCTAATAGAGTGCTGCAAAGGGATTCTAGGATCCTTGGTAGTAGTAAAGGAGCTAGTAATATGTCTGATCGTGGGTCCTGGGAAGAATGCAGAAACAATTTGGTTCTCACCCTAACAACAAGGGCCTTAAAGCTAGATCCAATATCTATACAGTTGAGCAAGAGGGAAAGAGCAGTGCTCTTGAAGAATCAGCTAATTAATTTGAGGATGGGAGGAAAGTCAATCTATAGTGATGTAGTGAAGTTAAAGGAGATATGGGATTAGTTGATTGCAATTGATGAGAGTTATAGAAAATTTGAAATGTTTGTACGCTTACTCCTACAAGAAGAGTAGATCAATGAGAAAGATGAAGAGGCAGATAGATAAGATAAGATAAATATATCAATGTCCAACGAATGACCACAAAAGTAGGGCAAAGGGACTGCAGATAACGACGTGTGCAAGTCCAAAGTGGGAGAACCAAAAGATTCCCGAGAAAGAAAAGAAAAGTACAAAGCCAGAGAAAGTGGCAAAACTGAAAAGAGCAATCCCACGAACCCAAAACTGGGGGTGGAAATGCAAATGAGAAGAAGAAAGGTAAGACAACCAAGAAGAAGCAATGAGGGAAGTCTATCAGGGAATGGAAGATCCAACTCTCCTAACATCGGAGGCCGGCTGAAAGAAAGAAACTCTGGATGGAATGACGACCAGATGAAGAGGCGGTAGAGTGCGGAGGCCGCCTACTATACTGCTGTCTGGACACCGTACTATATCTCAAAGGCCTGGTAGATCTAGTCTGTCTCCTTGTGTGGAATAGTACTTGTGATTCGAGAAGAAGCTAAAGAAAAATATTTACAGGAGGATGGAAAAGAAACAAGAAGGTGCTAGAACTGTGGAAATCTTGGGTGTCTAAAAGGGATTGTTTTAAACGTAAGTGAGATTTGGTGGCTTATTGAATTTAGGAAGAATTGATTAAAATTAATATAATTACATTTTGACTGAGATTTGGTGGCTTATTGAAGTTACGAAGAATTGATCAAAATTAATATAACTACATTTTAACTGTATTGTGGGCATAGTTACCATGTCCTGAAATATGGATCCATTTGGGAGGGCAAACACATCCAAAAATATGGAATTCTTGAAAAAGTTAAGAAAAATCCATTGTGGAAAATATATATATATATTAGTTTTTTACAAAAAAAAGACACCCCTTCGATTATTATACTTGCTGATGGGGGATGCCCCACAGTATGATATGTCTTTTCTGGGATCTCTGTAAATGTTTTTGGCATCTTGGATGCTTATATTAGTAACTGATCTACAATTTAAAAAAGAAAAGAAAAGAAAGACACCCAAAAACATTATATATTATATAAGATATATATGAGCATAATTTTATAAATATGCAAAATTGACAAGCACAAGTAAAAAAATTGATAACATAATATAAAATGTCAATATATTAAATATTATATAAAATATAATGTTGTTGGGTGTCTTTGTTTTCATAGAAAAGTTTATGTATAATTTTTTAATTTTTAAATTAGAAAAACAGGGCCTTAGAACTTATCTGGGCTGGCCAAAAAATCTGTATCCGATTGGATTTTGTGCAGATCCAGCCAGGTTTGGGAACTATGGTTGCGGGATGCTGCTGTGTAGGTGACTATAATCCAGGTAATGATTGCTAGGAGATATGCCAGTGTGTCTTTGTTAGCAAGCTTAAATTTGGGCTTTGGTGGTAAGTGAGACTTTAGTGGTTGTGGTGATAAGAGTTATAGGGTCAACCCTTTTGGGGATGATTAGTGAGGAGGGGGCGGTCCTAGGGTAATTAATCATTTGTATGGATGTTTGTAATTTATTGAATTATTGTAAACTGTAGAAATGGGATGGACAAAGAAGTTATGCTTACAATAGTTTATTTCTGTCGGTGTGCATAGCATAGGGGTTCAAAAGAAGAAAAGACATTGTATTGTATTATTTTTTTGGTTTTCATTATAAAGACCTCGTGGCCCTCTGGCAATTAATATATAGATTTGTTCTCATTATTTTTATTTTTTTTCTGCATGCACAATTTGATTTCATTAGGTAATACTGTCTACTATCAAGTACCCATCATTTGATATTTACAGCATTGGCCTCCCTAATTTCAATTGTGTTTTATAAAAGGTGAATATACAATGAGTCTACATCACCACAAAATAATGACAAGAAATAATTCTTTTCTAGCTAAATTTGACATGTCCAAAAGAGAGAATAGACATATAGGTAGGCTTCTTCAAATAGCTCGATCCTGCTGCACTTCTTGCATGTAGCTCAAATTGATCCTTGAACTTTGCCAATGGCACAACATTACCATTTTGTGTATATCAAGGTTGCTGGTGTTTCCTGTTGTACCCTACCAAGGGCACTACTCATTTTTAATCCCTATGACCACGTACAGTGCAAATATAGATCATGAATGGCCAAAGAAGAGGTCTCTATTATGGGTCGATTACAGAAAACTTAAGAGATTTATATATAGGATTTGATAAGGGGCATGGAGTTTAAATTGTTAGTTCAATTTAATCTTTTGCTTAGAGGATGATGTGGGTTCCAACAATGGATGGCAATCTATATGAGATCTCAAAGAACGTTACAGATGGTTTGGAGTAGTTTTGCATCCAAGTTACTAGGTTTCACCAATTTTCTTATGATAAATTCCAAATTTGCCGAATTATTAAGAGGGTGAATAAATTTTTTCAGATTCACTTCTAGATTTGTTTTGACTGAGTGCCTTGGTGTCGTTTGGGAGTTATTTTCAAGCTTCTTGTGTTTGGCAAGAATACAGTTTCTGTCCAGTGGCCAATGGTTCTCCATAGTATACATGACTCCAAAAGCAGCAACCCCATTTTGTCTATATTTTCAGCCCCAGGTTGCTGCTGTTGTTGGCATGAAATTTATAAGTTTATGCTCTAGTTATAATATTTAGGTCGAAGCATCTAATTTAGCTCTTTTATGTTTTAGATTTTTTATATTCTTGATTATAGGATATTTTAAAGTAAACATTAGACCCTTACATGCTATTATATAAGATTTGTGGATTTATTTATATTTGGGTTTTTAAATTCTAGCTTATAGGAATTGTAGCAATATTGAGTATTTAAAATATGTTATTATATCAGATATATTATATAAGCTACATATTTTTGGGTTCTAGTTTTAAGTTTTATTAAAGTCATAAAGTTATATTTATTATATATTTTATTTGCTAGTTTATAAGGTGTATATTATTAGTCTTGGGTTAGTTTTCTTTATCTATGGCTATGAATTTCTTTATGGTTTTTTCCTATTTATTACTTTAATAATATGAAAAAGTTCATCTAAAGCTTTTAATATATAACTTCATAAAATTTATATTCTTACACTTTGTTTCGAACATGTATAGTTTATTTTTGAATTTAAATTTCTTTAAAAAACCTGTTTCTTCATATATTGTAAGGAATTTTTTTTTGAAAACTTAATGTCAATTTTTATTGTTTTTTTTCATGGCCAATATTATTTACTTCAAATCAGGTAAAATATATTGACATCATGTTCTTAATTTTTGCATCCACATGGAACATCTTTGTCAATAGATCTACATTGTTTTTGTGGTAAATTAAAGATTATATTAATTTAGAAACTAGGTGCAAGATACATGCATGAGATAGATGCCTGCAGGTGAGAATTATTTATAACATCATAATTGAGTGGTCATGGAATCTACTAGATAGCAAAATCTTTACTTTAGACACAATAGTAATACTAATACATATTGCAAATATCTCTTAAAGCTTCGAAAGAGACTAAAAGTCTTAATAAGACTACAATAAAACTAAAACTATCTAGATTTTAGTAGATCATGCTGAAAACACCACTTATGTGACTGAAGAGCCACATTGTAAGCCCCTAGTCACTATTTATGATTGTAATGGGACTGGTGAAGAATTAGCTAATCAAGTGCTGAGATCTTCTTCGTAATATAAAATTTAATGGCTGCAGATTATGGAATAAGCGCTGTATACTATGGGAATTTTCTGGTAATATATAATGTTACCATATTTGATAAAATATTGATGAAATATTGTCTTTTTGTTTCCTGAGTTGCTATGTTTAGTGGGCCTGTTGTATATTTTTGGGAATTAATTACCACATATACATGTAATTCATTGGCATTTACCATTCTAGCCATTTTTGGAGAAAAATCCACCTAGAAATCTGCATTGTAAATTGAGGATACCTTTAGCAGTCTTGGGGATCTTTGCAGTATTATTTCAAATTTCTACGTTACCGGGTACTGCTGTTTAGGGCATAGGATACGATATGATGTGGCAAGGATACAGACCGGGTATGATTTGTGTGGGGAGATGGGCAGGGTATGCCCTGCCCCCTGCGGATACGCCCGGATACATCCTTTAGCAGTCTTGTGGATCTTTGCAGTATTATTTCAAATTGATACGTTACTGGATACTCTGCTGTTTAGGGCATAGGATATGATACAATACGACAAGGATATGGACCGGGTAAGATTCGTGTGGGGAGATGGACAGGGTATGCCCTGCCCATATCCCCGTGCGAATCCTGCAGCAAAACACATTTTTAAAAAATATTCTCTTAATAAAAAGCTAAGTAACTGCTGTTTACCCAGAAGTTGGGACGTATCTGGGCGTATCCAGGGGTATCCATAGGGGGCAGGGCATACCCTGACCGTATCCCCACGCGAATCCTGCAACAAATATGCATTTTTAAAAAATTTCACTTAATAAAAAGCTAAGTAACTGCTGTTTACCCCGAAGTCAGGACATATCCGGCAGTATCCGCAGGGGGTAGGGCATACGCTGCCTGTATCCCTGCACGAATCCTGCAGCAAAAATGCATTTAAAAAAAAATTGCTTAATAAAAAGCTAAGTAACCGCTGTTTACCCAGAAGTCGTGAAGATTTGCAAAAAGACCATTACAGTCATGTTAGGGCATGGGAGTACAGACCACAATGTGCTAGGGTGCAAAGCAGTTATTATTTTCAGAGGGTGATGTGCAGTTAGGGCACAGCTACAGGAAAACAAACGTGTAGAGTGTAGATTGAAAAAGGCTGTTGTAGACAATAACTTTCATGATTTTCAAATCAAGTTGAAAACGATACATAAAATTTCTGTAGACGGTACAAATAAGCGAAATTAAAAAAAAAATCTATTAAGCAAAATAGCAAAATAAAAAGCTAAGTAACGTGAATCAAAAAGTTTAAAAGTTTTTTTAACGCTTCTTCAGATGGTACAAATATCTATTTGAGTATATCAATTTCGCATGGAAAGTGTACAACATTTCTATTAATATTCGTGGAGGATATTACATTAATAGTTTATACATATTTTATAGTTTATTAAATATTAATTTTAATATTAATATAATATAATATATTATATTTGTAATTTATAAAATGTTAATATATTAATATAATATAACAAATTTATATCCCTGATAATAGGGGCAGTAGAAGATCCAGGCAGAAAATGACTATACATTGGCATACTCCCCAAGGCCATTTGATTAAACTCAACTTCGACAGAGCAGCTAAAGGAAACCCGGGTTGGGCTGGACCCTGGGGTGTGTTTAGGGACTCTAAAGGCAAAGTCATATTGGGATTTAGCGAAGCCTTGGGCAAGTGAATCAACAACGCTGCTGAAGCCAAAGCTCTTTGGTGGGGGATCACCATCACTGCCCATAAGAACTGGAAAAGCCTTGTTGTTGAAGGAGACTCCCAGGTTGTTGTGGATGCAATGAATAGTGGAAGCACTGAAAATTGGCCTTAGAAACATCCTCGAAGATTGCTCTAACTCCAAAACTATTTTTTCACGCCTCAACATCCAACATATTCTGCGTGAGGGTAATAAGGTGGCTGACCACTTCACTAATAAGGGCGCGAACCTTAATTTCCAAGCAAATCATTTTGAGATCACTTATACGCTTGATGAGGCTCACATGCTTTGAGACTAATTGAGTTGAATTGTAATCATGATGCCATCAATAAGAGTAATCATTAAGGTGATTGCCCTATCCCATGGCTGAAGTTTTTGTCAGCTGGATGATATGATGAATTGGAATGGCTGCCTTTCCGCGTGTCTTCAGGCATGTGCGACCTTTCCTCTAATTCTCCCTTCGCAGCTCATTTTGATGCACAATTTGTGGAAAACCAACTAGGCGACTGGCGAGATGGAAAATCCTTCTAGTAGCACGGGTCTAAAGCGAACCAGGGAGGGTAAAGGGAAGGAGTCTGTGAAAATACCATCGAGATGGACTCGGCTATGCTCTTCTGATGATACCTAGTCATCTTCTGCTCTTTCTTCTGATCTTTTCTCTATCTTTCTGTCTTTAGGCTCTATTTATCCTCGTTATAGTAGATTCATTGTTTCTACTTGCATAAACAGGTTTTTTTTTATAATTTTATAATAGTCAGGTTATGCCCCTTTTTTTTGATGACAAGTTGGATTGTATTCGGAATGGCAATGAAATTTCTGTTTCACGATTCAAAGGAGGAAGCAAACATTTCAGTAAATAGACCAAACAAGACTATTCATTTCACATTTCCAATGACTCTTCCTATTCCTACGGGAATGGAAAACTTATTGAAAAAGATAAAAAGAAAGACACCTAAGCAAGACATCTAACAACCAATATGTACAATATTATTACATCCTCTGCTTAAGTTGTAGGGGTCTTTGTCAAACCAAGCATTCCTCTGAATTTTTCAAAATTTTCTCGTCCAAACGCCTTTGTCAGGATGTCTGCTGGTTGCTTAGTTGTCGCGCAATGTTGCAACTTGACACTGCCATCTTTCGCATAGTGCTGAATCAAATGAAATTTGGTATTGATGTGCTTGGATTGGTTGTGAAAGATTAAATTTTTTGCCATCTAGATTGTAGAAGTGTTGTCAACCATGAGAGGTGTTGACGAAACCTGTTGCTCCTGCAAATCTGAAAGAACCCTTCTGAGCCACAAGATATCTCTAGTTGCCTCTGAAGTGGCCACATATTTTGCTTCTGCTGAGGAAATTGCCGACAATGATTGCTTCCTGGATTTCCAACTGACAACAGCTGTTCCCAAATTCATTATAAAACTCAAGGACTTTCCATCTTCATGATCACCAACATAGTCGAAATCTGAATACCCAACCAGTTTGAAGTCTCCTGCCCTGGAGTATTTGAGCCCAAAATGTTGTGTGCCTTTGAGATATCTAAGGACCCTTTTTGTTGTTACCCAATGATTCTCCCTGGGTTGTTGCATGAATCTTGAGAGGACACTAACTACATATGATATATCTGGTCAAGTGGTAGTCACATAATTAGACTTGCAATGAGTTGTCCGTATCTAGTGTCATCAACCAAATTTGTTGAATCTTCATATGTCAAATTGAGATTCTGTTCCATGGACGTGCTGAGAGGCTTACAATCTTCCATTTTGAACTTGCTCAGAATGTCACCAATGTACTTTTGCTGAGTGATGAAGAAATAATTTGGTTTCTTAATTACTTCAATACCCAAATAGTAATGAAGATAACTGAAATCAGTCATTCATCAACTCTGATTTGAATTTTGTAGTGTACCATTCATTGTTCCTTGTGATGAGCAAATCGTCAACATACACCACCACAAATACAATTGTTTTGTGAACTATTTTGACGAAAAGAGTTGCATCTTCAAACTCAAAATGTTTGAAATTCATGTTCATGAGGCACTCAACTAGTTTTTCGTACCATGCTCGAGGGGCTTGTTTCAAACCATACAACAATTTTTTCAGTTTGCACACTTTGTTCCCTTGTCCCTTTACTGCAAAACTGTCAGGTTGTGTCATGTACACAGTGTCTTTTGTGAACTAGGAATTTGACTAAGAAGAGGAGATTAGTATTGAAACCAAATCAAAAACACACTAAGCTAACATCTTCATGCCTAGTTACTAGGGTGAGTTTAGTAACAAAAACAAATGACAAACACAACTAAAAAGTAAGGAAAAACAAGAATTCCTTCACCTTCCTTGGATGCTCCAAATGCATTTGTAGTAGTGGCTTACTTGGCTTTGTGCTCATGAAGTTCTTGGCAATGGAAGCTTGGCTACCTCTATTTCTCCTTGGCACTTTTGGCTTGTGGCTTGGCTTGGCTTGGAATCAATTTGGCATGATAACACTAGTTGCATGAAGCTTTTGGAACCAATCCTGCATTATAACTTTGCATAATCATGTGTAAAACTTCATGTGGTAAAGCCTCCTATTTATAGATTTTTGAGATTGATTAGAATCAACCTACACTGTCCATCTCAGGATTGAGATGTGTGGCTAAGGATTAATCCAATTTTGCAATTAAAACTAATAAATGGGCTCATCAATATTTGGGATAGAGGAGCAATTAAGAGGCATGGAGGGCTTTGATGAGACATGGGAGGCATGAACCTTGATATTTGTGGCATTTATGGCCTAGGGATGTCTTCCCAAGAAATGAGGTCACCTGATGATGCAGATATTCAATATTCATTTTCAAAACAAATTATTCAACAAGTTTTCATGGAATTATTAATTATGCCTTGATTTGGGTTAATTAGCTCTTAAACATATTTAAGCACTTTGTGCACAAATTACTCAAACTGATCAGAATGCCTTGTTATTGGTCCAAAATCCTACTGGATTGGAAATGGAAGGCGATGTCAGATGTGTTAGATCTGTTATCCCATTTATGATGTTACTAACACCAAATAACAAAGGCACGTGTTTCGTGCAAGAGATTTGATAGGAAAGAGAGATCTAGAGCACCTAAGTGCAAAATTAGCATTTTGAGTTGGAATTCTCTGATCAAAGTTAGCTGGCTCATAAATTGCATTGCCCCATTTAGGGATACCCTGGCCAAAATTGGCATTTGAATATGTCAGTTTCAAATCTTTTAATGTGCTTTAGGCCAAATTGTGCACTTTAGGTGGAAATTGGTCAAAACCCTGATTTGAGGTTATTAGTGGCCAGATTTAGTTGTCTACATCCCTTAGGTTTCCATTCAAAAATACAGTTTTGACATCCATTTGGTGAACTTTCCATCCGTTGTGAGCTACCAGAGCCAACATGGTTCAAACGGTAGTCCATTTTGCTGTAGGTGCAAAGGTTTCATTGTAGTCAATTCCTTTTTTTTTAGCATACCCCCTTGTGACAAGCCTTGCTATGTGCTTGTCAAGTGAGCTGTTTGTCTTGTATTTGTTGCGATAGACCCACTTGCAACCAATCGATTTGCAACCATATGGTGGATCAATCAGATTCCAAGTCTCATTTTTCACCAGTTCATTGCTTTTTTGCAAGAGTCAGGGTTCTCAGTTTGTTTGAAAGAAGTTGGTTCTAAATCAATCGCAACATTGAGTTCCTATTGAGAATCATCCAATGTGAGTTTTCCAATCACGTTTTTGAATTTCATCAATAGACTTGTTTGGTTGAGATGAGGTTGCATGTGTACTTCGATTCCCTATTTTCCCAACTTCATCAGGCCTAACATTTTTCAGTGTTTGAGTGGCCCACTTAGGCATCTTTTTCTGTGTTGCAGGTGCTTCGGGTTTATCCTTTGAAGTTCCTTCAGTATTTGTCCTCTGTTCTGTTGGCCCCTATTCAATATCTGATGAAGTTTCACTTTCTCCTTCAGGTGGAGTTTCAAGGTCATGTATGGGAGACAATAGGATTTTCAACTCTGTGTCCCCCACTCATTGTCTGGAACATTCAACTCATTCTCTTTTTAGACATCAAACTTGGCATATTTGTCCAGTTGACTCAACTACCGATCAATGTGCACTTTGTCCTTTGCAATTTCACAAAAGACAACTTCTCTTGTGACAAGAAACTTTTTCTCTTTCTCATCATATAGCTTGAATGCCTTAGAGGAATCAGAATATCCCAAATGGATGCATATTCGACTCTTGTGGTCCAGTTTGTTTCTCGTCTCTTTTGGAATCAATGCGTAACAAGTGGATCTGAAAATCCGAAGATGTCGCATTGAAGTGAGGGTGACCACACCACATCTCATACGAAGTCTTTGATTCAAGAGCTATTGATGGTGATCTATTGCGAAAGTATACTATTGTTTTAGCTGCGACGGCCTAAAAGTGTAGATTTACCCCTTTGAAATACAACATTGCACGAACCATATTCATTACAATTCTGTTCATTCTTTCAACTACTCCATTTTGTTGTGGAGTGTGAGGAACTGTGAGATGGTGTTTGATCCCGTTTTGCTTAAGATATGATTCAAACTTCTTTGATGTGAATTCACCACCATTATCTAGCCTGAGTGTTTTGATGTGGGTTTGTGCTTCATTTTCAATCATTGTTCGAATTTTTTTGAAGGTATCGAAGGCTTCTGATTTATTTTTCAGAAAGTATATCTATGTCATCCTGCTATAGTGATCAATGAACAACATGAAGTACTTATGACCAACAGCGGAGAGGATTGGAAGAGAACACAAGTCTGAATGAACAAGTGCAATTTTCTATCTACTTTTCACTGTGACTTTGGAAATGGTTCTCTTCCATGTTTAGCCAAGATGCAGGGTTCATACTTGTCATCTGATTTTGTGGTCTATGTAGGCATGCCAACAACACCATTTCTTTGCAATACATGAATGTTGTTATAGTGAGTGTGCCCAAATCAAGCATGCCACATGTTTGGAGACATTTTGTCTTCCAGAAGATGAGCATAATTCCTTGAATTTGATGGATCACTTTTGAGATTGAGTAGTTTTCCTTTCTCATATCCAGTCAAGACTTCTGCATTGTCACCTTTTCTCTTGATTATGAAATGACCATTATCGAACAGAATGGAATGGCCTTGTTGCCTTATGAATACTAGGGACAAGTTTCGTTTCAATTGAGGAAGGTAGAGAACATTATCAAGTTTGTACTCTGGAAGCCTTGGACACTTGAGTCAAATTGTACCTCTTCCCTGTGGTTGCAGACTTGATCTATCTACGAGTTATACTAAACCACAACTTTCTTCAATGTACTCAAAGAAGTCTTTTCGTAAGGTCATATGAAGCCAAGCATCAAACCATGAGGAATTGATCGAGACACTGCTTCATCATGTACTGAAAAACACACATTCATTGGTGAATCGGGCTGAGTTTGACTCTTTTGACTGTTTCTTTGAATTTCCTTCTTTCTTTTTACGGCATGCTTCAGTTTTCTCCCATGGAGTCCTACATTTGTGAGTCTTATGGCTACCTTTTCTATCACACTGATCACAATAGAGGTTTTGTTTATCATTCTGTTTTTGATTTTGACCACCATGATTTTCATTTTTGCCACCTTTTCACTTGTACTTGTTTTTGTACTTGTTATTGCCTTCATTTTTGGAAGACGTGGCCTTGTTTGATGGTTTGGAAGAATTTGTTTTGATATAGCACACACTTTCACTTGTGATTTTTATTTTCCTTCCAAATGTCTTTTCCCTTTCTGCCATTTTTTCAACCTAGTCAAATGTGAGAGTCTTCAACTGATTACTTGCTTGTAGAGACTCCAAATAGGTTGAATAGTTGGGAAGAAGGGCTTTTATGAATACGGTCATGTATATGTTGATTTTGACACTTGTTGTTTCAACATCATGTTTGATAGCACGTATCTCTGAAGCTAATTTCATCACATCACCATCTTTGAACTCTAGGTTGAACAGTTTCAATTGCAACTGAATGGATTCCAACTTTGAATGGGAGTCATGTAGGTCCTTTAGTTTATAATATGCTTCCCATGGTGTATTGCACCTTTGTATATGATGAAACACATCTTCATTCACTAATGCCCTCAGCAAGGCCAATGCCTTATGGTTTTCCAGCTTCCATGTTTGTATGTCCTTTGCATTCCCTAATGGTTCAGCTGGTTGTGTTGTCCTATCACAAATATTGAATCATAGATCATTGAAGATGATTGTGTTCTCCACTTGTCGAGACCATTCTAGCCAATTGTCTTTGCCAATCAAGGTAGTGCCAACAATGGATTTGATGGAATGCATGGTTTTGAGTTTTTGTTTGAGTTTTTGGAAGTTTTGAGTTTTTGTTTAACTCCAATTGGTTCCTTATCACTCCAAAATGGTCCACTTTTCTATATACGCAAGGGTACTGAAAATGATTTGCTTTGTTATTAACACCGGTTTAAAAAGAAAATCTCATACATAAATATATTTGGGTTTTTTTGATTTTTGGATTTACGTTTTTTTTCGACATACACGAATGGGTAAAAAGAGTAGCTCCTCTTATTTCTCTTTGAATTTGCAAAAATTGGTTGTTTGCCAATTTTGCGTAGAGTAGCTTGCTCAAGGCAATTTTAAAAAATTGCTCAAAATTTTAAATGTTTTCAAATTAAAATTTTTCAAAATTTGAAAAAAACATTTAAAAAAGAATTTGCTTTTTAAAAAAAATCTTAAAATATACCTCCTCTCTCCTTATTTGTCTTATGTGGGCAGAATTCCAATATTGGAATATAATAAAATGTACGGCCTTTGTTGAAAGGAAGACTTCTATGTATATCTTCAGAAGATACAACTGTCTATATTGCCACGCTGATTCTTCTATGCCTTTCAATGTGTAAATTGCATAGTCTTCCGACACATCCATGTGTCCCAAGGAAGTAAAACACATTGTTTAATATTGGAAATAGAACACAACGTTTAGAAATGAGACGCCAAGTCACCTTCATGCAAGTTTTGTTAGATGCAGATGAAGGTTTTGTACACAGATGTAGATGATACACAACGAGATCACCTTACCATGCATCAAATGCTATGCCAATACTCCAAATGCCAAAAACCCTGCTATCGATGCCAATGTACTAGGTCGATGGCTCACGCAACAAACAAGATCAGACTTTGCTGGTAAAAGTCAAATGCGGTTCAATTAAAAACAACGCAACAAGTGAAAATCAAATGCGGGGCATAGTTCCTTTTTAAAAAAAAACACGTTCATAATGATATGCAGCTAGTGAAAGAAACTTTGCAGGGAAAGAACAGGTATCAACGCGGTCAAAACGTCTCAACCCCAACTGCAAGAAACGACTAGATATGTGAAATGCCTCTCTTCATCGTTGAAATGCCTCTCTTTGGAACAAACAATGTTAGTTGATAATAAACGAACTCTGTTAATGAAATCTTGCAGACTGTACAACTAGAAACAAGGAGAAAAAACAAATTTATTTTTTTCAGGCTTTGATACCAATGACAGGTTGGATTGTATTCGGATTGGCAATGAAATTTTTATTTCACGATTCAAAGAAGGAAGCAAACATTACAATAAGTAGACCAAACAAGACTATTCATTTCACATTCCCAATGACTCTTCCTATTCCTATGGGAATGGAAAGCTTATTGAAAAAGACAAAAAACAAGACACTTAAGCTAGACACCTAAGATTAACAACCAATATGTACAATATTATTACATTTCACTTATCAAAAATAAAAATAACAAATTTATAATTATTTTTATAGTTTATAATATAATAAAATAGTAACATTTGCGCTATGTACTTGTTATAAGATTAATCTAAGTTTGACCATTGAATATTATGATATTTGGCTTGAATTAATCATTATTAGTATGTTTTGTGGTTATTTAACTTATTTTGTTTTCTCTATGCCTAAGTAGCCAATACGGGTATGGGTATGGGTACAAGTATCAGATACGTGGATACGAGGGATTTTTTTTGGGGGGGTTTGGGTACGGCTGTACACAAATATATATAGAAAATTAAAAATATAAAAATATAACCATATAAGCAAAAGTAACCACATAATATGCATAAAGGAAACAAAATAAATTAAATAACCACAAAACATACTCATAATTTCAATGCTAAAGGTCGAACTTTGAATAGTTTTATAAATTATAAATAGGTACATAGTGCAAATGTTACAAATTACAATGTATCTAGGTACATAGTACAAATGTTACTATTTACATTGTATGGAAAACAATAAAGACAACCCAACATTTGCTATAGTTTATATTAATTTAAAATTTTTCATCTTTAGCTGCGATGTCTTCATCATGATATGGTTCATTAGAACCACAAGCAATAACAATGCCACTCCCACTAGCTCCACTAGGCAGGTTCTGTGAAGCACCCTCCAAATCTGTATCAAGCAATGAAAGGTAGGCAACGGAGGCATCCAAGTCGGTAGTCTCTGGGTCCACATTCCAACACTTTGTTGCCCCTTCCTTGTAGTTAGGTTGCTTGTGTGAGAGAAGACGCAAGTTGGAATGCACATAGACCAATTCCTCCGCCTTTTTTGCTGCTAACTTGTTGCATTTCACTTAGTGGATAAAGTTGTAGGTACCTCAGCTTCGCTCGACGGAGGAGGAACTTGCAACCTATTGAGGCAAGCCATAAAGTTAATTTATGTTAGAATTTATAAAAATAAAAAAGTTAAAACAAAACATAGAAAAGAATAAGGGTAGAGTTTTTAAAAAAAAAATCTTGTAATAGAATTCTAATAGCAAGTGGTTGGAGGTGGGTGTATACTTGCCCATGGAGGTACCACCAAAATTGAGCTTCCTTGTACTTGTCACGGATGGCAGCAAGGGAGTGATCCACAGAGGATATAAAATGTGCAAACTCTTCCCTCATTTGGTCTTCAATTTCTGGACGAGGGAAGAGTTTATAGAATGTCGCCTTATATCTCTCGCTAACCTCAACATCCCTATATGGTGTGACCCACCTAGGCAAATAAATGATCTTTGTACTGTAGTATTTGGGTGTCAAGGCAAAAGCAAGATGTAATGGAGTGGTCATTTTGTTCCATTTTTCAATGAGATGCGACTGCACTTCCTTGAAGAACCCCTCCGTGGGATCTTGCTCTTTGGCAAATACTCCACACGTTTCCACCATGCATTATCAAGAATCCACACTTACACCTTTGTGGCCCTCTTAGTGTTTGCTTGCCTCCATATACTCCAAATGTGGTTGATGACTATGCTACTCAATGCCTCACACACTTTAACAAGTCATCTCAAGACGAGGGTGTGTGAGGCAAACTAAGTCTCAGCAACCTAACACCAAATCAAAAAAAATAAAAATAAAAAATGAAAAAAAGTGTTCAAATTACAAACTTACAAAATTAAAAATAAAAATATACATGATTTTTGAATAAAATTTAAAAATTTAAATAAAATGTTACCTTCAACAACTGCGACTTCTAGAAGGTCCTGAAGATGCCTTGGGACAAATGATGGTTAGATATGAACATTTGGATCTCGCTCGCCTCTTCATAGATTTGTTTGATCCAATCAATTTTTGTGCCCAATTTATGTAACATAAGGTTGAGGGAATGAACGACACAAGGTGTCCAACATATGTGTCCATACCTTTCCTCAACCAACATGCTTGCGACTTTACAATTTTTAGCATTGTCTGTTATAACTTGGACAACGTTTTGATGCATCACCACCTCTATGGACTCTATCAGGATGTTGGCAATGAATCGTGCATCCTTCATTTGCCCCTCACAATCAATGACCCTCAAAAACATTGCCCCTTTAAGGCTCACTACGACCACATTAATCAATGGTCTATTTGTTGTATCTTTCCATCTATCGAAAACAATGGACACCCCTGTCTCGATCCACGAATCCTTGGCAGACTTCAATGCATCTTCAATTTTTTTATTTCTTGTCAACAAGGTGGTTCACACCTTTTCATACCCTAGGTCGATGAACCCTTTAGGGGCAACATTGATAGATTTCACCATATCGTGCCAATATGGTGATCTAACAACATTAAATGGCAGCCCACATGCATAGAGACAATGTGCAATACTCTGCTTTGCTATGTCCCTTGAGTCATTCTATTGTTCTCTTGCGAGCAAGAGGTGAATCCTCTTCCCCTACGGCGACGTCATGTGTAGCAAGAAGTGGGTGTGATGGGACAACCATACTAGGATGAGATTGATCAATATCCATAGGGGTCGATCCTTTCTTGCTTAAAGGATGGTTGTCTTTTATCAAAAATGGCATCTGCTGCTTCTTGCTCTTTGATGTATGCAAGAACCTTTGCATGTGGCAAGCCCTTTCCTCGTTTTCCATTTATACACCACAAATTTTGATTCCTTTGCTTGGAATTGCACACAAATGGGCTTTCACCCGTTTATATGAGTTGTTGTGTTGATAGCCACATTTTGAAAATTGCCAAAGGAAACACTTTCCACCTGGTAGTTGTTCAAGCAACGTTACATACTTCCAAAGAGGGGCTCGAGCATTGGCTCTGGAGGGTAACCCTTGGTGCACTGAACTAGCACTTGCATCGACAGATATTTTGGTAAATCGGAAATCCCAATAACACCTGATAAAATTATAATAATAATTAATATTGTTATATTTAGCATTTGTTGAAAGAATATTTAAAATTTATTAAAAAAACCTCAAAAAAATCAAAACTAATTAAAATCATACATTTAAAAATTAGAAGAAAAAATAAAAACTTCAAAAAAAGCCTACAAAACTGTTAAAAAAAAAAAACGTATTTTGAATGAAGAATCCTCCTTGTTGCAAGCTCCTCAAGGTCTTTGGTGCCAAATAGGTAGAGGTAATGGTGTAGATTTAGCACAAGGAAGGAGTTTCAAGCTTACGCAACTGAGAAATTAGCAAGACTGAACAAATATGCAATGGTAGGTAAAAATACAATGAAAGGTAAATGTTTTTAGGGTTGCAAATGCACTTTAAAATGTTTTTTGAGGTCCATATTTGATTGATCGGCGAAATAAGGAGGAAAAAAATAAAAAAACGTTTTTTTTTGGGGCAATACGTCAACCCTATGCCTAGGGTATGCTGTAGCTCCTGCGGGAATGCCTGGGTACACTCTTAGACTTACCCGACTGCACCCGCATGGGCTAGGACGTACCCTGGGTTTAGGGTTGGTGTACCGACACTCATACCCATACCAATATAGGGGCGTATCCGGTAATGTAGCTCTATGCATATTATTTGGCTAATTTTGCTTATATGGCTGTATTTTATATATTTTTGTACAACCGTATCCAAAAACATATCTACACCAAAAAAAAATCCCTGTATCCACGTATTCGATTCTCGTACCCATATCCATATCGGCTACTTAATTTTCAATGATCACTTTTATTTGTTCTGAGGTATTTACTATACTTCCTAGAAATTTCCATAAGAGTTATAAGGAAGAAAATATCAGCTTTCTATTTCATTCTGTTTCTTTGGGATCTGTGCACAAATTGAGGTCATTTTCGCTGCTAGTTTGAAGATCTCTTTGAAATTTATGCTTATTTTACCAACAAGGTGTCTTGGAGGACAGAATAAGACTCAAAGCCAGCTAGGAAAGTGCTTGGGAGATTAGGGAAGATGTTTACGAGGGTAATAAGGGTGGTATGCTCAATTGACTAATCTAAAAGGTTTTTAAATGGCAAAACTCTTCCAAGTACTATTTACTCAATTTTTGATAGTTGTTGTACTTTTACCATTACAGTTCAGAGATTGAGTTATATATTAATGTTTTACTTTGTGATTCTTTTATTTCAAAGCCAAATGAAGGTTTATTACATCCTAACCCAGTCGGGGTCTCTTTCACTTGGATTGAGGTCTAGTGATCTTAGTTCATGGTGTACCATATCTTAACTTAATTCAGATCTATTTAAGCCAGCCAAGGTTTCTTTAATGTGCTTCAAGATCTGACATCGTAAGCTGATGTATATGTACGCCCAACACTCTTGATAGATATACACAGTTGCAAGTGTTGGGATGTTTCTCTTTGTTGGATGGGTTGATTCCTCCCATGACTAAATGTAGTTGTCTGACTAATGCATAATTTCATAGGTCGAGCTTTGAACTTGGGCATGTTCGAATAAGTTTTGAGCCCTTCGCCTCACTAGCTCAAAATAAAAATCTGGCTGACCTAGCTGAGGTCTCTTTGCCTTGGGTAACTTGGTTTATTATATGTTTCATATTAACCCAATTGAGTTATATTGAACCTAGTCTCAGAATCTTTAGCACAAATCAAGGTTGATTAAATCTAGGTTGAGGCATTGTTTGCATACTCACCGAGTGGGCGAGTAATCACCAAACTTCCCCAAAACCCATAAATTGCCACTTGAAATCGCAGGGTTTTGATTACTTGGGTCTTGGCGAGTACTGACACAGTACTCGCCGAGTACTCGTGAATATTGGCACGTACTTGCGAGTATTGGTGAGTACTCGCCAGTACTCGCTAGTATTGGACGAGTACTGAGTAATTACTCGCCAATGTGGTTAGAATGCATTAAAAATTTGGGGAAAACTTAGTTTTTTGTCATTTTTAAACATGCATGCCCCCACAATATATATATAAAATAAACATTTAAGTATAAGAAATTATTTCTTATACTTTAAGCTATATTTTATATATATACTTTTAGGATGTTTGAGATTGGTTTCAGACCTCTAGGAGCTATAATGCAAATTCTAGGTTTGGGAGTATCCTATCATATTTCAGACTTAGTCAGATTTCAGGTTTCAAACTTAGCCATATTTCAGGGTTTTAAGATTTCAGGGAGGCATCATAGGAGGTATGAAGGATGCATGAAGGGATGTAGGTATGATAGACACCTTGCATTCAAGAAACAACTAAAATAATTCCTTGTGTATTAGCAGAAGCAGGAGATATTGGATTGGATGACATCCTTGTAGATGTTGTTGAACATGAGGCAAAGGAGGAGTCACTACCATTTGGTTCCAGAGTGGGAGCCACATACGCAACATTCTAGGCAGAGCAAGGAGGGGCAGCTGAGTAGGAGGATTGGACTCTCTTAGTCTCCCTTAGTTTTCCCGGGAGCAGGGAAGAGAAAATTATAGATTCTTGTAATTTGTACTTGTAGATTCTTGTATAAGTATCATTATATCAGTTTGTTGTTGAAACTTGACAGTGTCACAGTTATATTCGCATGAATCATGATTATGCAATTTTATACTTGTATTCAAATCTAATAGAAACTGCTTCCCCAATGTTTTATTGAGTCATTTGATACATTTTGCAACTATAAATTCTATAAAATTTATGTTTTTTTTTAAAATTTAAGTATTTATTTTAATTTGTCGAATAATGGCAAGTGGCTGTAGAATAATGACTGAGTAAACGTTTTCGGAGCTGGGCGAGTACTCTCCAAGTACGAGTATGCAAACTATGGGTTGAGGTATCTAACTGTAATTCATAACAATTTCATATTTAGAAAGGATTGGTTTTTGGAGTGTGGTTGACTCATAACAAGAGGATTACCAAGAATGCCAAGGGATACCTATCTATGGACAGTTTTGGCATTGGTCATGCTCATTTTTAATCCCATCATTCTCGCCAAGGACTGTATACTATCATGTTTCCAAGCTAACATATTTATACTCATTTGTTAGTTCCTATCTACATGTTTGTATGTATAAGGAAGGCGTGCCTTTACAATCAAAAACTATCTAGAGTAGTGTCACTCTTGAGGTTAGTGTCATATATGTTCCTTGTCACTATATTTCGTAGTTGCTTGCACATGGCTCTATCCCTACATGGGCGCTTGAAGATCTCCCCTAGTGCCTTTGATGCCCCTCACCCTTAGATGAGAGGAGAAAGGAGAGTCATTTTTGTGGAACAAAATATGAAACAAGGAATATGTATGTGATAATCTACATGTTTGTATGTATAAGGAAGGCGTGCCTTTACAATCACAAACTCTCTAGAGCAGTGTCACTCTTGAGGTTAGTGTCATATATGTTCCTTGTCACTATATTTCGCAGTTGCTTGCACATGGCTCTATCCCTACGTGGGCGCTTGAAGATCTCCCCTAGTGACTTTGATGCCCCTCACCCTTAGATGAGAGGAGAAAGGAGAGTCGTTTTTGTGGAACAAAATATGAAACAAGGAATATGTATGTGATAAGAAAAATTAAAGCAGTGTTGTCCAAGGAATGTTGGTGTTCGGTGCCCAACTTGGCAATCCATTGCTAGTTGGATTTTCACCACCCATGCTAAATGAAGTTGAATTTTCCTTCAATGCATCAGTTAAAGCTATCCATTGGCCTTCTAGAAAAACATACAGAAAACATGCAGGTGCTATGCATAAAATTACGCAAGTTGAATGTGCCAGGCTGTATTATAAAACTGGCATGACTTCAATGTGCCTACCTCCATGAGCAATGGGACAAATGGAATGCTATGTGCAATTATGGCAACTATGCATCATTGACGTGCGGCCATAGGGACACTTTAAGAAATACGAAAAATCACCAAGATAAAGACAAAAGAAGAAATGACGTTTTTGCTTATGAAGGGTCACCATATGACTTTTCAAATGCAAGGATATGAAAGGTCATGCAAGTTTGGTGCCATTTTCCATGAAGATTGAAGAGTCACAAAGGGTGAATGCCAAAGGTCTTTTAAAAAGCTATAAATAAAGGTTTGAGAAGCCATTTGTAATATGCAAGAGAGTGCGTGGTTTGTATTTGTTTTCGAAGAGAGAAAAACATGAGATATTGTAGAGTTCTATCATTTGTTGAGTAAGCAACATTGAGAGAGTTGTGTTTTATACGCAAGAGGGGTTGGTGCCCTTGTGGGTTGGTGCTCACAAATAGTCGCTGTGTTGGTGCTCGGCAAAGGGGTTGGTGCTTTTGCAAGTTAGTGCTTGCAAACTTTGTATTTTGAGTTGGTGTTCATTCATACACTTGAGATTGTTCTCCGTGATTTTTTTCATTTTAAGTTTTCTCGTAAAAATTTGGGCTCTCTCTCTCTCGTGTGGTGCAAATTATTGTTTCAATTTTATTGCATATTTTGAATGTGTGATTAAGTGGTTAAAGAAAAGAAATTAGATTAAGTAAAAATAAATATAATATACTGATTCACCCCCTCCTCTCAATATATTTTGTGCTTAACAATTGGTATCAGAGCAAGTTTCTTTTGAAAAAGTTTTATAGCTTGAAGGTAGATCGGGAAAACATGATGGTTAGATCACATGAAGGATTTTCTACAAATAAGGCACCTTTGTTTGATGGGACGAATTATGTTTTTTAGAGCATAAGGATGAAGACTTACTTGATGGCCCTTGGATTCGACATATGACAAATAGTGGTGGAGGATTATGAAGAGCCACATACACTTGTAACTACTCTGACAAAAAAAAAGGCAAGTGAAAATAATGCTAAAGCTTTAAATGCTATTTTATGTGGTTTATGTGAATCAGAATTTGTTAAAGTTATGCAATGTAAATCTGTTCATAAAATTTGGGTAAAACTTGAGAATATTTACAAAGGTGATGGAAAGGTTCAACAAGTTAAGCTTCAGAGTTTCAGAGGATAGTTTGAGAGTTTGAAGATAGAAGAAGAAGAAAATATAGCAAGTTATCTTTTGCAGGTTGATCAAATAGTTAATCAGATTCAAGGTCTTGGAGAAAATTTAGAAGAATCAACTGTGGTTCAAAAAGTGTTAAGATCTCTACCATTAAGATATGATGCAAAACTTTCGGCAATTGAAGAGATGGAGAATTTAGTCAAGTTAAAAATAGATGAGCTTCATGGTATTCTTACGGCATATGAGATGCGGACTGAACAAGATAAACCTTTAAAAAGAGAAGCTACTTTCAAGACATCAAAGAAGGAGAAGGCTAAGATTCAAGAATCAAGTGATAGTTCTAGCGATGATGAATATGACAACAGAGCTCTTTTCATTTGCACGTTGAAAAAAAGCACAGGTAAATATCAAGAAAAATTATCTTTTAAATGTTTTAATTGTGGAAAGATTGGACATTTTGCAGCTAAATGTTCAAACAAGGGTAATGATGACAATGAAGAAAGAAAATTTACATATAAGAAGAATTTCAAAGGTACATTCAAGAAGGGATTCGAGAAGAAGAGTTTGTATTCTAAAGATCTTAGCTCAATTGAAGATAGTGGAGTCAGTGATTTAGAAGAAGAGATTCTATTCATGGCCATACATAAAGATGCCTTTACAAACAAAAATACAGATGATTAAGAAGAACACGATGAAGCCGAAATGAATATGGAAGAACTCATTTGTGCTTTAAAAGAGTTAAAAGCTTTTGAAAAGAAAAATCAAAGATTAAAGCTCCAGATCAAGAAAAATGAAAAAGAGTCAAAGGAAATAATTGAAGATTTACAAACACACTTTGAAGAAGTCAAGAAGAATAAAGAAGTTTTAACACCACAGTTGAAAATAGTAAGTAAAGAATGTGAAAGGTATGTTATTGAAATTGCTTCTTTAAAAACAGATATTAAGAAAACAAATAAAACAATCAATGATAGAACAACCAATGATTCAAAATTTGAGAATAATACTAATATGTTGAATAAGATATTAAAAAATCAAAGATCAATGTCAGATAAGACAGGTATTGGATGTGAAAAAGAGAGAGGTCACTACTTTCACAGACAAAGAAAAAAGAAAGCTATGTTGAAGCTCTTACAAAAGAAAAAATAAAAAGGAAAGAAATTAAGAATATAGATATCTCAAACAAAGAAGGCTGGAGGGAACAAATCTATAATAGGAAATTAGAGCAGAGATACACAAACATGTGCTATTTTTATGGTTACTGTTTTTATTGTAATGGATATGGTCATAAAAAAATAGAATGTCGAAAAAAGGCTAATAATTTCAGAAATAAGGAGAAAAAATTCATACAGAGTCAAGCAGAAATCACAACTCTTTTGCTCTTCTATCAAGGTTTAATGAAGAGGCCATAATATGTTACAAGTGCAACAACTTTGGACACATAGCTCAGTACTGTAAAAGCGTGTTTGAGTTAGTCAAAAGGGACCAGAGTTTCAAGGCTCCATTCATCAAGAAGAAAGTTCAGACAGGGTCATGGAAAAAGAAACAACTTGAAAAATCTATGTTAGTAAAGATAGCTTTGCATGCAAAAAATGAAGAAAAGCCATGGGTCTTTGACAGTGGATGTTCGAGGCACATGACAGGAGATAAGAGTGAGTTCATAACTTTGAAGAAGATCAATGGTGGCATAGTGAAATTCGAAGACAATGCTACTGCCAAAATTGTTGAAAAATGTACACTAAGTTTGGATAATGGTAGAACTAAAACTGAAAATGTTTTGTATGTAGAAGTTCTTAAGCATAATCTTTTGAGTGTAAGGCAAATGTGTGATCAGGGTCACACTAAAGTTTTATGCAGAAGGTTGTGAAATTAGAAGAAGAGATTCAGATGTGTTGGTCGCAGATGTTCAGAGAACAAACAATAATTTGTATATGCTATCAGACATCAAAGGTCAAAGGTGTTTGAGTCAGATTGAAGAAAGTTGGCTATGGCATAGGGGAATGGGGCACATAAGTTTTGACAATCTTGTCAACATCAGCAAGAAGCAAGCAGTCAACAATCTTTCAAAGATTACAAAGCCATCCAACATGCTTTGTGAACCTTGTCAACATAAGAAGCAAGCTAAAAGGCGGTTCAAAACAAAAGAGTATTCGACCACTCAAATGCTAGAGCTTGTTCACACTGATCTGTGTGGACCTATGAGAACTCAAAGTACTTAAGGTGAGAAATATTTCATGTTGCTTATTGATGATTTTTCACGTATGACTTGGAAAATATTTTTAAAGAAAAATTAGAAGCTTTCAGACATTTCAAAGCATTTAAAGCATTAGTTGAGAATGAAACCAGTTTGAAGATTAAGTGTCTAATATCATATCGAGGAGGAGAATTCATGTCAGGTCAATTTATTGAGTTTTGTGAAGACCATGGAATAAAGAGACATTATTCAACAGCCAGAACTCCATAACAAAATAGAGTAGTTGAATGAAAAAATAGAACAGTTCAGGAGATGGCGATGACAATTCTAAATGAATCCAAGATAGCAGATAAATATTGGAGAGATGCAATTGTTACAGTAGTGGATATTCAGAGTAGAGCATTAGTGAGAGTCAATAGTGACAAGACTCCTTATGAGCTATGGAAAGATAAACCAAACAACAATTGATTATTTCAAAGTTTTTGGTAGTAGATGTTTCATAAAGAGAACTGATAAAAAACTTGGTAAGTTTGAATCCAGAGCAGATGAAGGTATATTTCTTGGTTATTCTTGCAAAATTAAAGTTTATAAATGTTATAACAAAATAACCAAGAAAATTGTTGAAAGTGCAAGTGTCAGGATAGAAGAAGATGAAACATAAAAAATCAATGATTTAGTAGACATTCTTGAAATCATTGAAGATGAATATTTTGAAGAATCAGATAAAGATTAGAAGGAGAAAAAAGACACCAAAACCCCATCCAAATATGTTCAGAGAAATCATAATGAAAGTGACATCATCAGGGACATAAATGAAGAAATTCGCTCTAGAAGAATGATGGTAAGTGAATCTGAGCTAGTTAATTTTTCTTTGTTATCCAAAATTTAGCCTATAACTTTTTCAGAAGCTAGACATGATAAGCATTGAGTTAAGGCAATGGATGAAGAATTAAATCAGATAGAAAAGAATTATACTTGAAAATTAGTGCCTAGAACAAAAGATCACAATGTGATAGGAACAAAATGGGTTTATAGAAATAAGTTGAATGAAAATGGAGAAGTGACCAAGAATAAAACAAGATTAGTATGTAAAAGATATGCTGAGATTGAGGGAATAGATTTTGAAGAAACTTTTTCATCAGTGGCAATGCTAGAGGCTATTAGAATGTTTTTTGCATAGGCAGTGTTTCAAATAGATTTCAAATTTGTCTTCCTAAACGGGAATCTAGAAGAAGAGGTTTACATTGAGTAGTTTGAGGGATTTATTCTCTCAAATATTAGTAGCCATGTATGCAGATTGAAGAAAGCACTGTATGGATTGAAACAAACTACCTGAGCTTGGTATGCAAGACTTGATAAGTACTTGTAGGATCAAGGTTTTAAGAGAATATTTGCTGATAGTAATCTTTATATCAAAACAAAAGGTGATCATCAATTGATTGTTGTGGTATATGTTGATGACATCATTTTTGGAAGAAATATTGAAAAGATGACAAGAATTTTTGATAATATGCAAAAAGAATTAAAGATGTCTATGTTTGGAGAATTATCATTTTTTCTAGAATTGCAAATATTTTAGTCAGATAAAAGAATTTTCATATCTCAAATTTAATATGCCAAAGAAATGTTGAAAAAGTTTGGTTTTGAGGATTGTGCACCAGTTGGCACACCAATGTGTATAAAAAATAAGGTTAGCAAGGATGAAGATTCACCTATTACAGATCAATCTTTGTATAGATCTATGATTGGTAGTCTTTTATATTTGACAACATCGAGGCCAGACATCATGCATGTAGTAGGTATGGTTGCAAGATATCAGTCATCTACAAAACATAGTCATGTTCAGTCGGTAAATAGAATATTTAGATATATCAAGGGGACATTGGATTACGGATTATAGTATCCCACAGACAGAGATTTCACTTTGTTTGCTTACACAGATTCAGATTGGGCAGTGTGCTTGGATGATAGAAAGAGTATAAGTGGAGGAGCTTTCTTTTTTGGTGATAGCTTAGTATCATGGTTAAGCAAAAATCAGAACTCAGTATCACTTTCTACAGCTAAAGCAGAATATATTTCAGTGGTTTTATGTTGTACTCAAGTGCTTTGGATGAAACAAACTTTGGAAGATATCAAGGTAAAATATGATGAACCTATTTCTATTTTTTGTGACAACACAAGTGCTATTAATATTTTGAAGAATCCAGTAATGCATTTAAGAACAAAACATATTCTCATCAGATATCACTTCTTGAGAGAGCAGGTTGCAGGTCAACAGGGTAAGATGGAATATATCAAAACTATAGAGCAGATTGCAGATATTTTCAAAAAGGCACTACCAAAAGACACATTCGAGTATCTACTAGAGAAGTTGGGAGTAATTTTTTTTTATTTCCTGCCATTGAGGTTCAACAGTAGTTGAGGGAGAGCTAAGTGTTAGCTCTCAGTAGGCCCTTTGCCATTGATGTCAAAGGGGGAGAATAACAAGTACATGTACAGTTGCAAAAACATGTACATGTTGCTACAGTAAGGGGGAGTTACTGTATGTTTTTCAGATGACAATATGTGCAGGGTTCAGGATGTGGCAGTTTCAGTTTGAGATTGCCATCAATGACAAAGAGGGAGATTGTTGAAAATATTGTCATTGATGTCAAAGGTCTAGCATTATTGGTGATCAAGGCCCCATTGCATTTAATGGGGTTTTTAATATTCATATCTTATCTAATGTTTATTAATATTTAATGGTGTTTTTAATATTCTGGTTTTTCTACTTCCATGTTTGAATATCCTCTACATTCTTTGTTGGTTCAACTCACTGTTTCTCCTTTTCGTAAATATTAAATCATAGATCATTGAAGATGAGTGTGTTCTCCACTTGTCGAGACCATTCTAACCGTATATATTTAATGGAATGCATAGTTTTTGTTTGAGTTTTGAGTCTAACCTCTCATTGGTTCTTTATCATTCCAAAATGGCCCCTTTTTCTATATACCAAAATGGTAAGTGAAAAGGATTCGCCTTATTATTAGCATCGACTTAACGAGAAAACCTCATACATCGATATACTTGGTTTTTCTTGATTTCTAGATTTACTCTTTTCGATAATAACAAATGGATAAAAGAGTAGCTCTCCTTATTTCTCTTTGAATTGCATAATTTAGTTGTTTTTGCTGAAATTCACTTAGATTAGCTTGCTCAAGGCAATTTCAATAAAAAATCGCTTTAAATTTTAAATGCTTTCAAATTTAAATGTTTTCAAATTTTGAAAAAAGACATGTAAATGAAATTTGTTTTTTAGAAAAAAAAAGCTTAAAATATGTATACCTCTCATTTTTTCTTATATGAAGAATTTTCGAATATTGGAAAATGAAGATGTACGACTGTTGAATAAAGGGATAAGTTGGATTTTTCACCTTTCAACGCCAAACTCAAGACCAATAACACCACGTGATGGAGGACCCTAGACCAATATGCCAATGAAAAGAGCCGCTGGTTGAAAACTCAGAAAATACGCCATACATGTAAATAGTGCATTCCAACATAGTAGAAGGGCTGTGAGGCAGACTTTGATACCACAAACTTTGATCTCCAACTCAAAAGAATGATGGATCAGATGAATGTGCCATGCCCTGTCGTTATTGTAGAATTCAACGCCTCGTTGGCAGCACCAATGAACAATGAAGATGCCTTCGTAAAAATTGGGTAACATGCACAATCCTTGTGTAGCGTTGTACAAAAAAACTATGCAGGTCGTACAAAAATTGGGTAACATGCACAATCATTCCTCTAAACTTTTCAAATTCTTATGCTTTTGCTAAATAAATTGTCAGTACTGACTGCTTCTTGGATTCTCAACTGAAAATTGTCGTTCCCAAATTCGTGAGAAAACCATGGTGGACTTTCCATCTTCATGATCACTAGCATAGATAGAATCTGCATACCCAACCATTTTGAAGTCTCCTGTCTTGGAGTATTTGAGGCCAAAATTCTATGTTCTTTTGAGATATTTGAGGACTCTTTTTAGTACTACCCAATGACTATAATTGGGTTGTTGCATGAATCTTGAGAGGACACCTACTGCAAATGATATATCTAGTCGAGTTGTGGTCACATAAATATGACTTCCAATAAGTTGTCTATATTTAGTGGCATCAACAAAATATGTTGAATTGTCAGATGACAAGTTGAGATTTTGTTCTATGGGTGTGCTTAGAGGCTTACAATCTTCTATTCCAAACTTGCTCAGTATGTCACCAATGTACTGCTGAGTGATGAAGAAATATATTGGTTTTTTAATTACTTCAATACCCAAATAGTAACGAAGATAACCCAAATCAGTGATTTCAAAGTTTTTCATTGGCTCTAATTTGAAATTTGCAGTGTACCGTTCATTGTTCTCTGTGATGAGTAAATCATCAACATACACCACCACAAATACAATTATTTTGTTAACCGTTTTGACGAAAAGAGTTGCATCTTCAAACTCAAAACGTTTGAAGTTCATGTTCAAGAGATGCTTAGTTAGTTTGTCATACCATGCTTGAGGGGCTTGTTTCAAACCATACAATGATTTTTCTAGTTTGCACACCTTGTGCCTCTTGTCTGTTTACTACAAAACCTTTGGGTTGTGTCATGTACACAATTTCCTTGAGATCACTATTCAAGAATATAGTTTCGATGTCTATCTGGTGAATTTTCCATCTGCTATGAGCTGTTAGAGCTAGCATGGTCCGAATGGTAGTCCATTTTGCTGTAAGTGCAAGGGTTTCATTATAGTCAATTCCTTCTTTTTCAGCATACCCCGTTCTGACAAGTCTTGCTTTGTGCTTGTCAAGCGAGCCATCAACCTTGTATTTGTTGTGGTAGATCCACTTGCAGCCATATGGAGGATCAATCAATTTCCAAGTCCTATTTTTGACCATTGCACTGTACTCATCTTTTATTGCTTTTCTCCAAGATTCAAGCTTCTCAGCTTGTTTGAAAGATGTTGGTTTTGAATCAAATGCAACATTGAGTTCTTCTTTTGGAGAATCATTCAAGGTGAACTTTTTAATTCTATCTTGAATTTCTTCAAGGGACTTGTTTTATTGTGATGTAACTACTTATGCACTTCTAGTGCTTGTTTTCCCACCTTCATCAGGTTTCACATCTTTCAATGCTTGAGTGTCCTACTTGGGCATCTGTTTCTGTGTTTTAAGTGCTTCAAGTTCATCCTCTGAAGTTCCATCACCTTTTGCCCTCTGTTTTGGTGGCCCATGTTCATTGTCTAATGAAGTTTCACTCTCTTTTAGGAGTTTCAATCTCATGTATAGGAGACAATAGAAAACCAATAGATTCCCAACAATGTGTCCCCCACTCATTGTTTGGAACATCCAAATCACTCTCTATAGACAACAAACTTTGCATACTTTTCAAGTCGACTCAGTTGTTGATCAATGTGTTCTTGCGACCATAAACTTCTTTTTCATATCGTATATCTTGTTTGCCTTGGAGGATTCAAAATATCCCAAGTGGATGCATTTTACCACTCCTCTGGTCCAACTTATTTCTCTTCTCTTTTGGAATTAATGCGTAACAAGTGGATTCAAAAATTTAAAGATGTTGCATTGAAGGAAGATGACCACACCACATCTCATATGGCGTCTTGAATTCAAGAGCTATTGATGGTGATCTCTTGTGAAGGTATATTGCTGTTTTAGCTGCTTCGACCCAAAAGTGTAGATTAACCCCTTTGAAGTACAACATAACACAAATAATACTTATCACAGTTTTGTTCATCCTTTATACAACTCCATTTTGTTGTGGAGTTTGAGGAATTGTGAGATGGTGTTTGATCCCATTTTGCTCAAGATAGGATTCAAACTTCTTAAAGTGTATTCACCACCATTATCTTTCCTGAGTGTTTCGATGCGGGTTTGAGCTTCATTTTCTATCATGTTTCGAAACTTTTGGAAAGTCTCAAAGGCTATTGATTTTTTTTTCAAAAAGTATATCCAAGTCATCCTATTGTAGTGATCATTGAACAACATGAAGTACTTATGACCATCAGTTGAGAGGATTGGAAGAGAACACAAGTCTGAATTTACCAACTGAAATTTTATGTCAGCGTTCCACTGTGACTTCGGAAATGTTTTTTTTGCATGTTTAGCCAAGATGCAGGGTTCACACTTTTTATTGGATTTTGCGGGCAATGTAGGCATGCCAACAACACCATTCTTTTGCAATACATGAATGCTGTTATAGTAAGTGTGCCTGAATCTACCATGCCACTTGTTTGGAGACATTCTGTCTTCCATGAGATGAGCATAATTAACTGAATATGATGGCTCACCCTTGAGTTTGAGTAGTTTACCTTCCTCACATCTAGTCAAGACAACTGCATTGTCATATTTTCTTTTGATAGTGACATCACCATTATCCAACATAAAGAAATGACCTTGTTGCCTTATGAGCACTAGGGACAACAAGTTTTGTTTCAATTGAGCAAGGTAGAGAACATTTTCAAGTTTGAAATCTGGGAGCCCTAGACACTTGCGTTGTATTGTACCTCCTTGTGGTTGCAGACTTGATCTATCTACTAGGTATACTGAGCCGCAACTTTCTTCACTGTATTCTTTAAATAAGGCTTTTCGTAAAGTCATATGTTTAGTGGCACCAGTATCAATAACCCAAGCATCAAACAATGTAGAATTGATTGAGACACTGTTTGCTTCATCATTTGTACTGAAAACCACACATTTGCTGGTGAATTGAGCAAAGTTTGATTCTTTTGTTTTCTTTGTTTTTTCCTCTTTCTTATGATATGCTTCAGTTTTCTCCCATGGATTTCTACATTCATGAGTCTCATCGCTTCCTTTTCTATCACATCGTTTGCAGTAGAGGTTTTGTTTATCATCTTGTTTGTTGTTTTGACACTTGAGTTGTATTGTACCTCCTCCCTATGGTTGCAGACTTGATTTATCTACTAGGTATACGGAGCCACAACTTTCTTCATTGTACTCCTCAAAGAAGGCTTTTCGGAAAGTCATATGTTGAGTGGCACTAGTATCAATAACCCAAGCACCAAACCATGTAAAATTGATTGAGACACTATTTGCTTCATCATCTATACTGAAAAACACACATTTGCTGGTGAATTGAGCAGAGTTTGATTCTTTTGTTTTATTTGTTTTTTCCTCTTTCTTCTTACAATATGTTTCAGTTTCCTCACATGGATTTTTCCATTCATGAGTCTTATCGCTTCCTTTTCTATCACACTGTTCGCAGTAGAGGTTTTGTTTATCTTGTTTGTTATTTTGACCACCGTGATTTTCATTTTTGCCACTTTTTCCCTTGTTTTTGTGCTTATTATTGCCTTCATTTTTTGAAGAGGTGGCCTTTTTGGATGTTTTGAAAGAATTTGATTTGACATAGCACACATTTTCACCTGTTGTGGACTTAATCTTTCTTCCAAATGTTTTTTCTCTTTATGCCATCTTTTCAACCAATTGATCAAATGTGAGTCTTGAACTGGTTGTTTGCTTGTAGAGACTCCAAGTAGGTTGAATAGTTGGGAAGAAGAGCTTTTATAAATGTGGTCTTATAGGTGTCAATTTTGACACTTGTTGCTTCTACATCATGCTTGATGACATGTACCTCTGAAGCCAATCTCATCACATCATCATCTTTCAACTATATGTTGAACAAATTCAACTGAAACTGAATGAATTCCAACTCTAAGTGGGAATCATATAGGTCATTTAGTTTGTGAAATGCTTCCAATGGAGTATTGCACCTCTGAATATGATTAGACACATCTCCGTCCACTGAGACTCTCATCAAGGCCAATGCTTTCTAGTTTTTCTGCTTTCATGTCTGAATATCCTTTGCATTCCTTGTTTATTCAACTAGTTCTCTATCCCTGTCGCAAATATCGAACCATAGATTTTTGAAGATGAGTGTGTTGTCCACTTGCTGAGACCATTCTAACCACTTGTCTTTGTCAGTTAATGTTGTGCTAACAATAGATTTGATGGAATGCATAGTTTTTGTTTGAGTTTTTGGAGTTTTGAGGTTCTGAGTTTTGAGTTTAACTTCAATTGGTTCCTTATCAGTCCAAAATGGTCCATTTTTCTATATACCAAACTGGTATGTGAAAAGGATTCGCCTTATGATTAGCACCGGTTTAACAAGAAAACGTCATGCATCAATAAACTCGGTTTTTCTTGATTTTCAAATTTACGCCTTTTGATAGTAACAAATGGATAAAAGAGCAACTCCCTTCATTTCTGCTTGAATTGCGTAATCTGGTTGTTTTTGCCCAAATTCACTTAAAGTAGCTTGCTCAAGGCAATTTCAATGAAAAATTATTCCAAAATTTTAAATGAATTCAAATTTAAATGTTTTCAAAATTAAAAAAGGGATGTTTAAATGAAATTTGCTTTTTAGAAAAAGAAAAAGCTTAAAATATGTATGTCTCTATTTTGTCTTACATGAATAATTTTTCAATATTGGAAAATGGAGATGCACGACTGTTGAATAAAGGGATAAGTTGGATTTTTCACCTTTTAGTGCCAAACTCAAGAACAATAACACTACGTGATGGAGGACCCTCAGACCATTATGCCAATAAAAACAGCAGCTGGTTGAAAACTCAGAAAAAATGCCATACATGTAAATAGTGAATTCCAATGGAGTAGAAGGGCTTTGAGTTAGACTTTGATACCGCAAACTTTAATCTCCAACTCAAAAGAACGATGGATCAAATGAATATGTCGTGGCAGGGCATTACTGCAGAATTCAATGCCTTATTGGTAGCGCCAATGAACAATGAAGATGGCTCTGTAAAAATTGGGTAACATGCACAATCTCTGCGCATCTTTGTACAAAAAAACTATGCAGGCCGTACGACAAGAATGAAGAAGGAATGATAAAAAATGAAAAATCAAAATTCCAAGCTCTGATACCAATGACAGGGCAAAAAGATTATTTACGGAATGAAGCAAACCTTACAATATAAAAGCGAAAATAGCTGTTCACTTCATTTTCCCAATGTGACTCTTTCTATTCCTACGGGAATGGAGAAACAACTTATTGAATAAGACAAAAGCTACCTAATGAGACAAAAGACACCTAGGAATAAATAACAATTATATACACTATGGTTATAATTAGTTCCACTCTTTGTGGGCATTTTGTTGACATGGCCTTTTGAGCAAGTACATTGTCAAACTTTTGACTTGGGACATGGACATCTTGAGAAATGGCTGGTTGCACTTTTGTGTTAGAAGGCAATGCTTGGACAATGGAATTCGGGAGAATGCGGATAGGAGATTTCAAGTGTGAAGGAATATTCACATTGGGTAGTATATTGGCTAAGAGACGCTAGGACTCATAGGATTTTTAAAAACGGTTTGCCACATTACTAGCAAGAGACATGAATTGTTGTACTTCATTATTAGAGAAGAATTTGAATACAACAAAAGTATAGGGAGAACCAGTAAGGTTACTTGATGCTCAAGTGTCTCTTGGGGGAACCTCATCCCTTTTCTTGGGACCCTTAGGGAGGGATACTTTTCATCCTCTTCCCAGTGTCTTTAGATCCTCATCATTATTTCCACCACTGCCTCGTACATTACTTGTATTTCTGGATTTTAACACATTTTGTGAATGGATTTTTCTTGAGCTAGATCACTTTTTGGAGATGGGTCTTGGCAGCAAGAATCACCTTTAGAACAAGAACAACCAACAGCCATCCACATTTCAGAATCCTCCATTTTATTTGTAGTTAGGTGCGAGCTAGCACATGTTTCATCCTCGCTTCAATTGAAGTTTCATCCACACAAGATCAATCAATTTCAGTGATAGGTTTGATAAAAATATGCTCATTTAAGAAAGTGGGAGACTTGATAGGTTCATCTGTAGAAATCCTAGGAGAGATATTAAAGGCTTTTAACATAGTGACCCCTCCCAAGGCGATTCAGCCCATGTCTCTATGTTTGAGTTCTATCACGTCTACACAATTTGCCCAATAATCCTCCAAAAAGGAAATATGGGCATATTGTTTTCCCATGATAGATTCCATTTTCCCTCTCCATCGAATGAGAGCCGAGTTTATTAGCGTTTTCAAAGGAGGTTAATTTCATGGATAAGATCTGACTTGACAAATTGACACAAAAGGGGGAAGTTTCAAAGGGGTCTTGAAATTTCCTGAAAAATCTGCAAATTTCGGGATAACAATCACCCACCTTTTTAATGTGCATTTTAACCCTTTGGAACCCTTTAAGTATTCACCCTAATTTGTTTTGGCTATTATGCGTTTGTCATTTGTCTTTATTAATCTATGGCAGGTGCTCTCTTTATTTGCTTTGACATGTGAAGCAACTTTCAAAAATTCAAATGTTATCTCTTCACTACTAGCGAAATTATTCACAGAAATATGATTCTGTTGGTCGACTCATTCTCTAATGCATTTGCATTAATTTTTCCTTCAAAATGAGGAATGCCAATTTTTTCATGTACTGTGAAGGGTGTTGGGTCCCTAAATTGTTTTCTTGTTGGAGGAGACTGAACTGAGTGTTGGACTCATCGAAAAATTTGAGCAAACTAGTCTAGCATGTTGTTCCCCACGTCTCAAGCGCTTCCTCAAGTATCAATATAAAGCCCCTAAAGTGTTTTCTTTAAGGAGGAGACTGAATTGCAGGTGTGGCTTTTTGAAGAGTTAGGAAAAATTGGTCTTGCATGTTGTTCCTCTACTTCTGAAGCGCTACCTCGAGCCAGACTTGGAAAAGCTCTTATATTCTTGCATTGTCCTCCATTTGAGATCATTTGAAAGGGAAATGTAATCTGAAGGGTCATGTGTATAGAGACCAGACTTTCTTTAGCCTGACCTCATTCAACAAGACACACAAACATGGAATAAATTTCTTTGATATGACTTATTTGGACAACATGCTAATTTGCAAAGTCTAATGTGCTATAAATAGATGTGAATTTTCTAATAGTAATCAGTGTAGAAACAGAATATGGTACCATTCACACAAAAATATTTGCATTAAGAACTGAAACAAAATTATATCATCATCTCTGAGAAGAGATTTAGAACTTTACAAGCTTTATCTCTTAATCATTCAACACATTTATGTAAAAACTATGCTGAATGAGAACTAAACAGACAGCAGGGGGAAGATTGGATTGTTTACCTTCCAGAAGTTGCCAAAGAGGTAGCTCCATGTAGTCATTGACTGCGTTAGGTGGTGCCAATGTGTATAGTAGGGTCTATTTTTGGCAGGGTGCCGCCCCAAATCCCACAAGGGCTGCAGCGCTTGGCGCACTTAGATGTTTAGGTTGGTTCCAATGCTTTTGAAGAAGGCCTCTGGATTGAATTGCTACTTGGATCATTGTCAAATTCAAAACCGGTTAATGTTCCTCAAAATATCTTGACAAAATTGCAAATTGAATTCTCAAATTTGTGTGTGCCATCGCTCATGAAGAGACCCTCCATATGATTTTGGACAATTCACTGGCCTGAAAATATTAACTGCAAGTATGGGGTGGTGGGTGATCCAGCTTCCTCGATGATCAACTTTGAAGGGAATTTCGGCAAGGTGGTACGTGTAGAAAATACGAAAGAATGGATTGTGGTGAGGATTAGCTAGAAGGTAGAATTAGATGCAGAGTTAGATGAAGGTGAAAGAGAAGCTGTGTTGCCTGGAACATAGCGGTAGGACAATCCCTCTTAAAACCCCAATTGAGACCTTGGCTACCGGTTTTGATTCTTTTAATGCGGAATCGATCGAGCTCAAGAAATTCAACTGAGTTGAGCCTGTAAGTCATTAATGGCCAGTAGTCCCTGATCAGCTCTGCTACCTACCCATTCATGCCAGATGAAGATGGTTGAGGCACTGGGAAACACGTCTGGTTGGGATTGCCGATAGGCAGGTCCCCAACAGAGAAGAAAACGAAAACTGTGGCTGTTTTAGTATTGCAGGCAAGTGCCCGCCTACAACATAATCTTGGAATGTCTTTACGGTTGCACGCTGCAGACAAGGGTAGTGGGAGAACCTACCAATGCCGAGGCACTGGGAAACATGTCTGGGTGGGATTGCCAATAGGCAGGCCCACAACAGAGAAGAAGAAAGCCATGGCTGTTTTTAGTATTGGAGGCAAGTGCCCACCTACAACATTATCTTGGAACAGCTTTACGGCTGCACGATCGAGACAAGGTTAGTGAGAGAACCGGCCAATGCCGAGGAATAGTGCCAGAAAACATGCTTTGCAGGCACAATAGCCTCTAGTTTGGAATGCCTGGGAGCAGAGGCAGGCATTTTTGTACTGCCACATCGGCCTAGCCTATTGGTGGATTTTAGTAGTTATAGCTAAGGTTTTGAATGGGTCTAGCTTAGGCTAGGAGAAACTTGGGCACCAGCCAGTAGTTCAGTTGTGTATCAACGCATTTTGTAAAAATCCTCGAATTGGTATAAAATATGGTCATCTACATTTGGATTTTTTGGGTTGTTCCAGCAACGGGCTTTATTTTGACCCTTTTGAGTTGTTTTATTTAGGTTGGGGACCCCGTTGAAAACCCCTATTTACCAAGCCAAAAAAAAAACAGTTGCTGCTACTTCAATTCTAATAGATCTTAATGAGAGATAAAGTCACTTTAGTTGTTTTCAATTTTTTTAATGTTGGACATTTTATCTCTATCTACGATTGGCTATTAAACTCCTGTTTTTTTACAAGTTGGTTGTGATTTGGCTTTCAACCTTTTAGTTGTTTGTCATTAAATGGGTTTCTTTTCAATCCTTTTTGTAATATCTTCAATTTCAAGAATCGTTTGAAGTAAACAGCCTTTAAATCATATGGTGACGGAATGATGCATGGAGGAAGCAAAAGTGAATGTATAGTAAATGCTTGCTTTGCCCTATTTGTTGCGTTTTGTCAGATTGTGTCTTATGTTGTTGAATTGGAGTGTAAATGTCTTTTGGGCTGACTTCTTTATTGAATATTTGTATTGCATTTTTTTTTTTGCCTTTCCTGTTGTATTTTCAAAATAGTTGATGCTGTACAAGATTATTTTAGTGGGAGTTCCTTATCTCTCTAATTTTATTCCTTTTCAGATGTCTATGGACTACTATTCCTGTGTACTTAGCATCAGTGTGATGTATTGTTTTGCATCTTGGAATGTTTTTGTTGCAATTGCCATAAAAAAGTGAGTTTTATATGCTGCAGATTCTTTGGCCTGATGGTATATTCCTAACTAAGCATCCTCGACGTCATTCTCCACCCTCTACAGATGAGGGTTTATCCTTAACACAAAATATGGGAACAGTGGTGTCATCAAAGGGAGCAGAATTTAAGCAACCCGATGGCAAAGATAGCCCATCCTTGCTAGATCCACGAGTCGAAGAAATTCGACGGGCAAATTTCGTCCGCGAGTTGATGATTGGTAACGTTGTCTTTGTTCATATACTTATCACATGGCTTATTTTGACTTAGTTTACACCACACTACTATTATATATTTGAATTTACTGGGAGTATGATATAACCTAGTTTGTCAAATATATCTTTCATAAAGAATCATCTTGGTAACATCTTTTAGTTCAGAATTCAGCACAGGAATTGTAGAATCATGATATCCAGCACCAACAATTTCAATTTGTAGATTTTTATTCCATGGGTTAGAAATGCTCCATCCGGTTCATTCAATCAAGGATAACAAAAACTGAGCAGTTGCTCAAGAAAAATGCTTCCACGTACCTGTGTTTAGTTATTAGTTATATGAAGTTTGTTAACATACACAATGTTTGCATGTATTCATGTAAATATGATTTAGATATTTACCATCTTAAAAGAATTACAAGTGTATTTATTTGTCTCCAATGTGGAAACCTATTTCCAGTAGGTACGTTTTTATTTGATTATGAATCTACTGAAAGATGTGTTTTGAAAAAAAAATAGTATGTTATTCTTTTGTATTATTCTTTGCCCGAACGAGAAATTACACTTCATTCTCATACATTTAGAACTGATGCCAGACTTTAGTTTCTTTAAAACAAAATACTGTCTGGATGCAGTGTTGGAAATCATTTTGAGGTGTTTCTCGACCCTTTGCCCCATTCATTTGGAAAAACATTCAACTGAAACATTCTACCTTCTACCTTCAAATTTCAAAGCTCAATATCATTCTCTTGATAACATTATTATCTATGCACCTCGTCCATATTATGTTACTCAACTTTTGTCATTGCCTGAAAAATCTCAATGTACATATGTAGGATTGACTCAAGAGTCTCAGAAGTATAATCTAATTTTGGTATTTGAATACATTTTACTTTTCAGTGACCTAGAATATCAGGTGCTTCACCAAAACTGATATAACCCAAAACAATCTTGACTAATATTTGCTCTAATAGGGAACTGCCTCATTCCACTTTCCTGAATTTTATCCTATTAACATGCTAAAGCTTTTTGGGTAACAATTACAACTGAAATACTCTCAGGTAGTAAGTGTCAGATCTGATCAGTGAAGTCCCATGACCTAACTACAACTGTGGCTTATTTGTACGATGTGTACCAAGAGACTGATATCTGCTACACCATATATGTGTCGACTGTACATTCCTCTACTTTCAGTTGGGACATGCTTGAGTGTCCTGCTAAGTCGTCTCATGATTTTTGCATATACCTGGACAAAATAGTTGGAATGTGTCTCTCTTTGGTGGGTAAAGTTTTATGGGAAGTTTACTTGCACAATTATTTGCATCAGATTATGTGATTACTTGCATCAGATTATCCTTTGAAGGTCTTAGACAATTACTTGCATCAGATTATGCGATTTTACTTGCCGAATTTTATTTTATTAATTTCTGTGGAATCCTAAATTTAAATAGACATGATATGCATCTTACAAATTTAATTTTTGATAGGCCTAGTTTGATGTTGTCAAATATTTTGTCAATGTGTTTGTTTTATTCCTGTTTTGCAGATAATGCCCCGGCTGCTCTTGTTGGTCTTGTAGGACGGAAGGAGTATGAGCGATGTGCCCGAGATATTTATTTCTTCCTGCAAGTGGGTTCCACATGCCATGTGTTGATTTTCCTTAAAGCTGTATTGCATTTGCACTTAAGTTTTCCATCAAGATCCATTTTACTTTTCAATTCAAGTTTTATGCTATTTATGTTGTGTTTATTCGGATTTTAAAGTGTCTGTTTGTAATGAAGATAACTGCTCTAATGAAGCACTATGTTTGTGTTCTTTTCTTTGCAGTCAGCTGTTTGTCTGAAACAATTCGCATATGGCCTTTTGGAGTTGCTGCTTCTTGCTGCATTTCCTGAGCTCCATGATATTGTGAATTCTTGCTATACTCAAAAGGGAAGTTTTGGAGTAATTCAAGAGACTAAATGATTGTATTCATTCTTTTTGAAAAAAAAAAAGCGGGGGTTGGATATGGTGATTCTTTGTGATGTTTGAGATTGATTGAACAAGTTCTGCTAAAATGGAATTGGTCCATTTTTTTGGTCGGAAAATGTGCTTATGGGCAACATGTCCTCAAATTTTGACGGGATTTTACCCTTGTCAATATTGTATTTTTAAAACACAACTAAGAGCAATGATAGATTTAGTGTGTTGTATGGTTGATTCGAACTCTGTTGTTATTCCATAAAGCTTAGTTGTTTCTCTTTAAGATCAGGGACCAACGTTTTGTAATGGCCATTGCTGATGGATAATCATGGTGTAATAGAATCCGGCAATGTTTAAACAGTTTCAGCATTAATATCCTGAATCTGAATTGTATTTTTCTTTTTAAATTTATTATGCAATTGAACTTAAATAAACAAACAGAGCTTTTATCTTTAGATTCTCGATACTTCTAATAACATATGCAATCAAACTTTATCTATGGGCCCAATTCTACGTTTCTTGTTTCTTGTAATAATTTTTTCCAATAGATGAGCATAAAATACCACGTCAGTGCTATATATAGGGCCGATTCTATGTTTCTTGTGCTAAGTTTTTCCAATAGATTAGTCGAAAATAGCACGTTAGTGCTATATATATAGGGCCAATTTTGTGTTTCTTGTACTAAAATGTTCAGAGAATCTACAGTTACAATTAGTGGAAGGCATAAAAGTGATGTAGTATTTATGCCATCGGGTTGCACACAACTCAACTCTTTTGTATGTAGAAAGATTCAACATTAATTTAACAATTGTGAACTACATGTTTCCATCTCAAAGGAGCTTGTTGCATGGTATTTAATAGATATGATTATTTGGAAATATAATTCATACCCAAAACTCAAATTTTTTTGGTACTTGAGTTCAATACACTATGTAATATAAAATTCATGGAGCTATGAAATGCAATCCATATAAGGAGTGCTAATCCTTGTAACTATTTTACAATTGAGACCAGATATTATTTTGATTGATTTTTTTTCCATATATTAAAAATTACAATATGTTACAAAGCTTATCATACAAAAAGTGAGTCGATAGAATCACACTCCAAAAGTCACTTTGGGTGAAGCCTAAAGAGTTCACAATTAAAGTTTAATAATTTAAATTTTTTTCAACTAAAAAGGTGTAAAAACCAATAACAATAGTCATATCAATCCATGCTAGATTGGAAAAAAACACTATGCAACTGGAACAACGACGGTGGGGAGGTGGCGGAGGATCATCACCTCCGGTAGGAGGGTGTGCAAAGTTTGGTACAAGTTCCCACCCATCCATGCCTTTTTTTTAAATCTCTGTCTTTAGTATTATCTTTGCCTGTAGGGTAAGATGACAAGTGTTGAGCAAGCGATTTTCCTTGCCGGGGCGTGTTCTACCCACAATTTCTCATACTTTAAAAGAGTTCAAAATATATGGAATCTAATATTACACTTCTTGAAAGAATTATTATAGCTTTGGGAAGATGTACAACATAAAACAAACTTCTACTTTTGTATTGAAGAGTTCAAAATATAGAAACTAATATTATAGTTCTTAAAACATTTAAAAGATACACAACTACATCTTAAAAATAAAAATATACTTATGTATTTAAGAGTTCAAAATACATAATTTAATATTACATTTTTTGAAAAAACAATATATCTAAGATTATATGCCAACTAAAATTCTTAATTATAGTCTTGTATTCAAGAGCTCAAATTACAAAATCTAAATTTCACACTTTTGGATCTTGCAATGCGATTGACATGAAAAATAATATAATATTAGAATGATATATGTATGGACTTTGAAACTACATTTCTTGTACCAAACAAAATTCAATGGATTGAATTGTATACAAATCTTTTAGTATTCAAAAGCTCTAAGAATTATAACAAGAGGACTAAACGATGGTGATGATGTTTTAATCATCTAAAATTGTGTAGTTTGATTGGTGACAATGATGATTGTTTATATCCATTCACTAATGTACAAATCCCTCTAGGTGTCTGATATGAAGAATCAAGTGATTAAGGCTAGGATCATGCTCTAAGTGATTTTGAAGGTGTGGATGTCATACTTGTGACTACTTAGCCAAAGGAGCTCACTGATTTAGATGTATACTTAGCATTGTAAATTTGTGATATGTTTATTTCTGAAATATGGACAGAGATGCCAATATGATATATAATTCAATAATTTCATGTAATACCTTCAAGTATATCAAAAATAAATAAATGATCAACATCCAAATATAAAACTTCAAGTAGGTAAACAAATATGCTCAACAACCTTGAATAATGCTTCGCTTAAACGCATGGGGTTTGTTTTACTTATTGTAAAATAGTCATGGTTTGGAAGCTGAGATTCAATGTTCACTTATACCCACTCCATCTATCACTCCATCTGTTACGAGAAGATTTGTATAAGGTATGTGAGGTTTAGTTTACTTGTAAATAGTCATGGTTTGAAAAACGTATGTAAGATTTAGTTTACTTCTTGAAAAGAAATCATGGTTTGTGATTTGTATCTTTGTTATTGCCCTGAAAAGTATGCAATTAAAATCTCATATCTGTGGATGATAGGTTTGGTCTCTCTTGAGAGGGATTTCATATAATGTCAGGGGTAAAAATATTACATGCGTGGACTACAAGGGATCAATTTTGATAGATTAAACAAAATATGGTTGGGACACAATATATAAAAGTTATAAGCTAATAATAGTAAAGAAGGAAGCAATCATAGGGAAGGTCTTGTAGCAATAAAAACATAAATCACAAGATAATTCTTATTGTATGAGATATCTCCACAAACTAGTTTAGGTTAGATTTGTTATGTACTAGTAAAATAATGATGAATGTTTGTCGATCTGTATACTTGTAACATAAGAATGGGATATACATGATGGTAAGGTTGCTTTGGCTACATTTTGACAAATTATTATTCCTCCATCTAGTAATCAACATATTTTAAATATTTAAACTTAGAAGATGCTAATAACAAAGTAAGAAATACATCGATGAGACGTAGGTCAATTGCTTAAATTAGAGCGTTATTTTCAATTCCCACCCACAGTCATGGATATGCGAACATGTGGCTAATTGTAATGTCAACTTGTAGGTTTGGGTAAAAAAATAAACTCTTAGCTCAAAACAAATGAATAAATGGTTAAATGAGTGTGTTGTTTTCAATTCTCACCTAAGTTCATATAATATCGGCTCATAGCTCTGGGAATAATTTTTGCCTTTTGTATCATTGCCTTTTGTTTAAATGATTTGGCTTTTAACGGCTTTGTAAGATTCCTCCTCCATACGGATTTGGAATGACCAATCATGAGAGATGTAGTGATACACATGAATTAGCTATAGGATAAGGCTAAAGGAAATGAAACAACCAAAGACAAAGACTGACTAGGACACTTAAGCTTAACAATGAGCTAACATGTGTTAAGCATGAAATATACTAAGAGGGGGGGTGAATCAGTATATTATATATCTTTTATTTAATCTGATTTCTTTTCTTTAACCCTTTAATCACACATTCAAGATATGCAATAAAATTGAAACAATAATATGCACTACACAATAGAGAGAGAGAGAGAGAGACACCATATTTTTACGTGAAAACCCAAAGTGGGAAAAACCACAAAGAACAATCTCAAGTATATAACTGAGCATCAACTCAAATTACAAAGTTTGCAAGCATCAACTTGCAGGAGCACCAACCCCTTTGCCGAGCACCAACACAACTATTTGTGAGCACCAACCCACAAGGGCACTAACCCCTTGCAAAGATTTGTGAGCACGAACCCAAAGGAGCACCAACCCCTCTTGTGTATAAAACACAACTATCTCTCAATGTTGCTTACTCAACAAATGATAAAACTCTACAATATTCCCGACTTTTCTCTCTTCGAAAATAAATACAAATCATGCATGTTACAAATGGCTTCTCAAGTCTTTATTTATAGCTTTCCAAATGACCTTTGGTAGTCACCCTTTGTGACCCTTCAATTCTCATGGAAAATGGCATCAAATTTTCATGACCCTTCGTATCCTTGCATTTGAAAAGTCATATGGTGACCCTTCATAAACAAATGCATCATTTTCTCTTTTGTTTTTATCTTGGTGACTTTTTGTATTCCTCAAAGTGTCCCTTCATGAAAAAATGCATCATACCCTCTTTTGTCTTCATATGGTGACTCTTGGAATTCTTCAAGATGACTCTTCATCAGAAAATGCGTCATATTTCTCTTTTGTCTTTTACCCCGTGACTCTTTGACTTCTCCATGGGCCCTCTTTTGACTTATATGCAACCAAAAATATATTCATTAATATTAAATAAATATTAACACATATTAGCCAAGATATGAATACTAAAAACACCATTAAATGCAATGGGGCCTTTATCACCAATAATGCTAGACCTTTGACATCAATAACAATATTTCTAACAATCTCCCCCTTTGTCATTGATGACAACCTCAAATTGAAACTGCCACATCTTGAAACCTGCACATACTGCCATGTGAAAAACATATAGTAACTCCCCCTTACTATAGCAACCTGTACCTATTTTCTGTACATATTTCTACACTTGTCCCTGTACCTATACCTGTTTCTATTCTTCTCTTCCTTTGACATCAATGGCAAAGGGCCTACATGGAGTTAACACTTAGCTCTCCCTCAACTGATGCTGAACCTCAATGGTAGGTAGTAAAAGAAATTACTCCCAACTTCTCTCGTAGATACTCAAATATGTCTTTTGGTAGTGCCTTTACGAGAATATCTGCAATCTGCTCTTTCAAAACGTGATATATAATGTGAATATGTTTTGTTCTTGAATGCATCACTGGATTCTTTAAAATATTAATAGCACTTATGTTGTCATAAAAAATAGAAATAGGTTCATCATATTTTACCTTGATATCTTCCAAAGTTTGTTTCATCCAAAGCACTTGAGTACAACACAATATCACTGTAATATATTCTATTTTAGCTGCAGAAAGTGATACTGAATTTTGCTTTTTTGCTTAGCCATAATACTAAGCTATCACCAAGGAAGAAAGCTCCTCCTTATAATTTTTCTATCATCCAAGCAATCTACCTAATCTAAATCTGTATAATCAATTAAAGTAAAATCTCTGCTTGTAGGATACCACAATTCATAATCTAATGTCCCCTTGATATATCTGAATCTTCTCTTCACCAATTAAACATGACTATCTTTTAGAGCTGACTGATATCTTGCAACCATACCTACTGCATGCATGATGTTTGGGCTCGATGTTGTCAAATATAAAAGACTATCAATCATAGATCTATACAAAAATCGATCTGTAATAGGGGAATCTTTATCTTTGCTCACCTTATTTTCTGTACATATTGGTGTGCCAACTGGTGCAAAATCCTTAAATCTAAATTTATTCAACATTTTTTTGGCAATTTACTTTGAGATATAAAAATTCTTTTATCTGACTGAAATATTTACAATCTTAAGAAAAATGACAATTCTCCAAGCATAGACATCTCAAATTCTTTTTCATATTATCAAAAAATTATTTTGTCATCTTTTCAAAAATTTCTCCAAAAATGATGTATTTAACATATATTACAACAATCAATTGATGCTCACCTTTTATTTTGATGTAGAGATTACTGTCAGTAAATCTTCTCTTGAAACCTTGATCCTACAGTGACTTATCAAGTCTTGTATACCAAGCTCTAGGAGCTTGTTTCAATCCATATAATGTTTTCTTCAATCTGCATACATAGCTACTAATATTTGAGAGAATAAATCCCTCAGGCTGCTTAATGTAGACATCTTATTCTAGATTCTCGTTTAGGAAGACAGATTTGACATCTATATGAAACACTCTAAAATTTTTAAACATTGCATATGCAAGAAACATTATAATAACCTCTAGCGTTGCCACTGGTGAAAAAGTTTCCTCAAAATTTATTCCCTCAATCTAAGCATATCTTTTACATACTAATCTTGCTTTATACCTGGTCACTTCTCCATTTTCATTCAACTTATTTCTATAAACCTATTTTGTTTCTATCACATTATGATCTTTTGGTCTAGGCACTAATTTTCAAGTATCATTATTTTATATCTGATTTAATTCTTCATCCATTGCCTTAACTCAATGCTTATAATGTCTAGCTTTTAAAAAAGTTCTAAGTTTAATTTTGGATAACAAAGAGAAATTAACTTATTCATATTCACTTACCATCATTCTTCTGGTGTGAATTCCTTCACTTGTCCCCGATGATGTCACTTTCATTATGATTTCTTTAGACATATTTAGATGGGGTTTTGGTGTCCTTTTTTTTATTCTTCTCATCTTCATCTGATTCTTCAAAATTTTCCTCTTCAATGATTTTAGGAATGTCTACTGGATCACTGATTTTTTGTGTTTCATCTTCTTTTATCTTGACACTTGCATTTTCAACAATTTTCTTGGTTATTTTGTTATAACATTTATAAGCTTTAATTTTTAAAGAATAACCAAGAAATATACCTTCATCTGCTCTAAATTCAAACTTACCAAGTTTTTTATCGATTCTCTTTATGAAGCATCTACTGCCAAAAACTCTAAAATAATCAACTATTACTGGTTTGTCTTTCCATATCTCATAAGGAGTCTTGTCACATTAACTCTCAATAATGCTCTGTTATGAATATGCACTGCTGTAGCAATTGTCTCTCTCTAATATTTATTTGTTATCTTGAATTCATTTAGCATTGTCCTCGTCATCTCTTGAACTATTCTGTTTCTCCACTCAACTACTTCATTTTGTTGTGGAGTTTTGGCTACTGGATAATGTCTCTTTATTTCATGGTCTTCATAAAACTCAATAAACTGATCTGACATAAATTCTCCACATCAATTTGATCTTAGACACTTAATCTTCAAATTGATTTCATTCTCAACTAATGCTTTGAATGGTTTGAAATGTCTGAAAGCTTCTGATTTTTTCTTTAAAAACATTACCCAAGTCATATGTGAAAAATCATCAATAAGCAACATGAAACATTTCTCACCTTGAGTACTTTGAGTTCTCATAGGTCCACACAGATCAGTGTGAACAAGCTCTAGCATCTAAGTGGTCGAGTATTCTTTTTTTTGAACCACCTTCCGGCGTATTTTCTATGCTGACAAGGTTCACAAAATGTGTCAGATGGATTTATAATCTTTAGAAAATTTTTGACTGCTTTTTTCTTGCTGATGTTGACAAGATTGTCAAAACTTATGTCCCTTTCTACTGTACCATAGCCAACTCTTTTCAATCTGAATCAAACATCTTTGACCTTTGATGTCTGATAGCATATACAAATTATTCTCTGTTCTTTGAGCATCTGCAACCAACACATATTAATCTTTTATCTTAATTTCACAACCTTCTACATAAAACTTTAGTGTGTGCCTCTAATCACACATTTGACTTACACTCAAAAGATTATGCTTAAGACCTTCTACATACAAAACATTTTCAATTTTAGTTATACCATTATCCAAACTTAGTGTACCTTTTTTGATAATTCTAGCGTTATTATTATCTTCGAATTTCACTATGCCACCATCGATTTTATTCAATGTTATGAAGTTGCTTTTGTCTGCTATCATGTGCCTCGAACATCCACTGTCAATGAACCATGGCTTTTCTTCATTTCTTGCATGCAAAGGTGTCTACACCAACATAGACTTTTCAAGTTATTTCTTCTGCCATGAACCTGTCTAAACTTTCTTTTTGATGAATGGAGTCTTAAAAATTTAGTCCTTCTTGACTGATTTGAACACGTTTCTATAATACCGAGGTATGTGTCCAAAGTTGTTGCACTTGTAACATATTATGTCCTCTTCATTAAAGCTTGATAGAGGAGCAAAAGAGTGTGGCTTCTGCTTGACTCTACATGACTTTTCTTCTCTTTATTTCTTAAATTGTTAGCCCTTTTTCGACATTCTATTTTCTTATTACCATGTCCATTACAATAAAAATAATAACCATAAAAAATGACCTATTTGTGTATCTATAACTCGATTGCCTTTTATAGCTCTATTTTTTTCAACCTTCTTTGTTTGAGATGTCTTATGTATTCTTAACTTCTTCCCTTTTTATTTTTTCTTTTGTAAGAGTTTCAACATAGCTCTTTCTTTTTTTTTTATTTGCGAAAGTAGTGGCATCCCTTTTTCTTTTTCAAATTCGATACTTGTCTTATCTGACATTGATCTTTGACTTTCTAATATCTTATTCAATATATTAGTGTTATTGTGAAATTTTGAATCATTGACTGCTTTATCATTGATTGCTTTATTTGTTTTCTCAAGATTTGCTTTTAAAGAAGCAATTTCAATAACATATCTTTCACATTTTTTACTTACTTTTTGCAACTGTGCCGTTATATCTTGTTCATTCTTCTTGGCTTCTTTAAAGTGTGCTTGTAGATCTTCAATTGTTTTCTTTGACTCTTTTTTATTTTTTTTGATCTGAAGCTTTAATCTTCGATTCTTCTTCTCAAGAGATTTTGACTCTTTTACGACACAAATGAGTTCTCCATTCAGATTCACTTCAGCTTCATCTTATTTTTCTTGATCATCTGTACTTTTACTTGTAGAGACATCTTCATGTATGGCCATGAATAGAATCTCTTCTTCTTCTAAATCATTGACTCTACTATCTTCGACTGAGCTAGGATATTTAGAATACAAACTCTTCTTCTCAAATTTCTTCTTGAATTTTATTTTGAAATTCTTTTTGTATGTAGACTTTCCTTCTTCATTGTCACCATTACCTTTATCAGGGCACTTAGCTGCAAAATGTCCAATCTTTCCACAATTAAAATATTTAAAAGGTAATTTTCTTTGATATTTACCTGTGCCTTTTTTCATCTTGCAAATGAATAGAGCTCCGTTGTCATCTTCATTATTGCTAGAACTATCAATTGATTCTTGAATCTTAGCCTTCTCTTTCTTTGATGTCTTGAAAGCAACTTCTCTCTTTGAAGGTTTCTTTTGTTCGGTCCGCATCTCATATGCCGTAAGAATATTATGTAGTTCACCCATCTTTAACTTGGCTAAATTTTTCATCTCTTCAATCGCTGAAACTTTTGCATCATATCTCAATGATAGAGATGTCAAAACTTTTTAAATCATAATTGATTCTTCTAACTTTTCTCTAAGACCTTGAATTTGATTAACTATTTGATCAACCTGCAGAATATAACTTGTTATATTTTCTTTCTCTTTCATCTTCAAACTCTCAAACTGTCTTTTGAAAGTTTGAAGCTTAGCTTGTTGAACCTTTCCATCACCTTTATAAATATTTTCAAGTTTTACCCAAGTTTCATGAGTAGATTTACATTGTATAACTTAAAAAAATTTTGATTTACATAAACCACATAAAATAACATTTAAAGCTTTAACATTATTTTCACTTGCCTTCTTTTCTACCAGTGTAGTTACAAGTGTCTGTGGCTCTTCATATTTCTCCACCACTGCTTGCTAAATATCGAATCCAAAGGCCATCAAATAAGTCTTCATCCTTATGCTCCAAAAAACATAATTTATTTCATCAAACAAATGTGCCTTATTTGTATAAAAATCTTCATGTGGTCTAGCTATCGTGCTTTCTCGATCTACCTTCATGCTGTAAAACATTTTAAAAAAGAACCTACTATGATATTAATTTTAAGCATGAAATACATTGAGAGGGGGTGAATCAGTATATTATATATCTTTTACTTAATCTGATTTTTTTAACCACTTAATCACACATTCAAGATATGCAATAAAACTGAAACAATAATATGCACTACACAAGAGAGAGAGAAAGACTTCAGATTTTTATGTAGAAACCCAAAGTAAGAAAAACCACAGAAAACAATCTCAAGTATATGACTGAGCACTAACTCAAATCATAAAGTTTGTAAGCACCAACTTGCAGGAGCACCAACCCCTTTGTCGAGCATCAACCCACAGGAGCACCAACCCTTTTCAGAGATTTGTGAGTACCAACCCCTCTTGTATATAAAATAAAACTATCTCTCAATGTTGCTTACTCAACAAATGATAGAATTCTACAATATTTCCTAATTTTCTCTCTTAGAAAACAAATACAAACCATGCACACTCTTGCATATTACAAATGGCTTCTCAAGCATTTATTTATAGCTTTTCAAATGACCTTTGGCATTCACCCTTTGTGACCCTTCAATTCTCATGGAAAATGGTGCCAAACTTGCATGACCTTTCATATCCTTGCATTTGAAAAGTTATATGGTGACCCTTCATAAGCAAATGCATCATTTTCTCTTTTATCTTTATCTTGGTGACTTTTCGTATTCCTCAAAGTGTCTTTTCATGGAAAAATGTGCCATACCCTCTTTTGTCTTCACATGGTGACTCTTGGAATTCCTCAAGATGACTCTTCATGAGAAAATGCATTCTATTCCTCTTTTGTCTTTTACCCCGTGACTCTTTGACTTCTTCATGGGCCCTCTTTTGACTTATATGCAACCAAAAGTATATTAATTAATATTAAATAAGTATTAACACACATTAGCCAAGATATGAATATTAAAAAAACTATTGAATGCAATGGGGCCTTTATCACCAATAATGCTAGAGCTTTGACATCAATGACAAAATTTCTAACATGTGATCTCAAGTCTCAATTGTGTATATGCTTAGTTTGAAAAAAGGGAGAAGGGAAAAAGGAGATCCAAAAAGTGGACCGATGTAAGGAGATAATAATGAGTAGGATTGTTTACTAACTGATCACATGGTAAAAGGGAGAAAATGATCAAAGGGGACAGGGTTTGTATAACCAAGTCACAATGATAATTAATTTTGAAAAATATAGATAAGAAAACAAACAATCATGAAGAGGAAAGAAAAGAGTTTTGAGAAAAATTCAAGCAAGAGATAGAAAGCAATGATCAAGAAAGACAATCATATGCAAAATATAAATGATAAGAGAAGCAAGATATAGTACAACAAGTAAGAAATCACCATATATGATAAGGAAAAATTTGACACAATGTCAAATTATATTTTAGATAGATAAAAATGAGATTGGAGCACACGTCTAACCCAAATGAAAATGTGAAAGCACCATGCATGTGCTTATAAATATTGATAAATCTGTCCACACACATTATCCAAGACATCGAATAAATCTCTATGAAGCTGGAGACAAATTATTGTTACTATCTTGTCAATCTTTGATGAATACTAGGTAAATACTTCTCTTCTAATCTCCTCCACAGAAAAAGTAAGAATGCTTGAAGGATTGCGTTGAGGAGGGAAATTGGGCAAGGGATGGTTAGGAGAATGTGTGGGAACAAGCTCTAAAAGAGATGCAGGAATCATCGATGGAGAAGGATCCACGGGTGAGGGAAGGTCCATGGGTGAAGGAATCATAGGTGGAGCCACAAAAGATGGTGAAGGGACCACATGAGGCGATGGAACCATTGAAGGTGGAGCTATGGGAGAAGGAGGAGCCTTCTTGAAAAAATGACCTGAGGGACGATGATAAAAGGTCTGGGAATGGCTATAAGGTGATCCTTAAGATGTTGTTGAAGGATGCGATAATGGTCGGTATGATGGGTACAACATAGATGGCATAGACAATATACCTCACCATACTTGAGTATATATTTAGGAACTACCTTCATGGGAGGTATGGCTTTGTCTAATGATGAGAAAGGATGCAAGGTATCAATATATTGTTATAACTTACAACAATGGATGGAAGAATGATTATCTATTCCATGGAAGCAACATATATGCTTATGAGTGGTTTTAGTAGAATCATTCATGGAAGGAGGTGAAATAGGAGTAGAAGAAGATGAAGAACACTCATCGACCCATTTGGTGGGTAGAGGAGCCATCTTAGACAATGAAAGCAAACCATCACCAAGGGAGGGATGATGAAGAAGGAATAAAACTAGGCTCAACGAAAAGAGCAATGGAATATGAAACAGGGGTAGGCTCAACAATAGTAGGAGCAAAAATAAGGTCAATTATAGCAGGAGTGGGAAGAGGCTCAACTAAAGAGGGCTCTACTAAGGGAGGAGTGGGATCTATAGAAGGTCTAAGGAGAGTTGCACTAACCTCAAGGGTAAACTAGCTATGAGGGTCAAGGTACCTAGTAAAATAGTAAGCCCTGGTCATAGCATGATCCATGGGCATAGTCTTATGTGGCTTCTTAGAAATTGGAGGTGTCGTTGCCATCTCTACCCTACAATAAAGAGGAAAAACACAAAAATAAAGAACTATAAGTGAAGGAAAATGATGAGATAAACAAAAAGACTTAAGTAAATAAGAACGATAATGAATAATCTCGACATCATGGGCCTAAAAAAGACCACCTAACAATGGATCATCTAAGGAATAACCATCATCATAACCCAGGGTGTGAAGGTCAATGATGCAAGTAGGGATGACCTTATCATCCAAGGAAGTATAGTGAATAGAATGGCTAGTCTTGGTCAAGATTATGAGAATGTCATCACAAGGAGGCTTGCAAGAGTGAGGTTGCAAGGAAGCAGGGAGCTACAAGATGAGAGGAGACGAGAGATCAAAAGTTTTTATCTTAAAGTTAATCTCATCAGGTTCATCATCATTAAAATCTAAGAGGTTAGGAGGAATGTTTCCAATGAGCTTAGGATGCCCATTGTAACCTTGGGTTGAATTAACGAGAAAGTTGAGATGTTGAGACTCATGGAATGGCACGCTAGGCAAAGGCTCAAGAGTAGGAATATTGAAGACACCATGATCTTGGAATTATTTAAAATTCCTAGGATTATTATTACATTGAATCCTATAAATGGCTCCATTATGAGGGAATTTAATGCATTGGCAGGCATAAGAAGCAATAACTCTCATGCGGTGAGTCCACGACCTACCAAGTAAGATGTTATGAGAAAGGGGGAAGTTGAACATCATCACCTTCACGTAGATTGTGATAGGTGGGATGGTAATGGGAAGCCACACGTAACCTAGAGGAGGCATTTGTCTTCTATCATATCCTTGGCATGTGCTGCTTGTAGACTTAAGATTGCATTCTGAATATCCAAGAGTCTTAATGAAATCGAAAGAAGCAACACAAGTGCCAAGACCCTCATCAATCAATGCACGCTTAAATTGGATATCACCTATTTGGATGCTAATAAATAAGGGAGGATCATCCGCATAAAACAAAATCTCATCAAGAATCATAGAAGCTATGGAAAATTTTAAGGAAAGAGAAGTGTGTATAGTTTCATCAACGTTGATAGACGTCTCTTCACATTGTTGTAATATACTATCTTCAGAACAAGATAAAGTTGTCTCCCATCCTACTAGAGGAGGACGAGGGACATTCATCTCTTATAATCATTGCATAAGATGGTTTCTGTGATAGGGAGAAGTCCTCATGAGATCAAGGAATGGAATTTGGGATGGGAGATTAGTGAGTTCTGCAATGGGATCCCACTCATCATAACCCATAAGAAGATTGTTAGATATATGTGCGTAATGGTTAAAAAGGTCATCAAAAGGAGGAGCTGAAGTACATCATAATTTTTGTAGATAAGAATGAGAAGAAGATTTGGAACAAGGTTGTAAATAATGTTGTGATGATGAAGTAGTTGGTTCAAGTTGATTTGGAGAATTGGAAGAAGTGTTAGTAGAAGCTTGGTTATCATTAGTGTTAGAAGATGATGGAAGAGTGGTAGAAATAGAATGGGAAGTGTTATCCAAGGGAGAATCATAAATCAGATTCTCAAAGGTAATAAGGTCATCTTGCTCCAACTCATTTAAATGAGTTGGAGAAGAATCCTGGATAACACAATATGTTTGAGATAGAGTCTAGATAGGTTGGGAATTAATGAAAGCCACCACCCTTCGCATATTAATCATGCTAACCACATTCTCTTCGAAAGTTGGTTCAACAATACTTTTAACATTGTTGGTGGAAGAGGTGGGCTTATCTTGGGTGTCTTGAATCGGTGGGTGATTAGTAAAAGGGTCTTTATAGATAGCTAACTGAGCGTTTGCTTGATTTAAGGCTTGAGTTTTGTCATGTGTTTTATAATCCTTGAAAGCAATTTCATAAGCTTGTTGGTGCTTGTGAAAGATGAAATCGTGATCAAAATTAGGTCCAAGAAGAAAATCCATAGCTAAATTATGAAGTTATTTACAGGTCTCATGAGAATGACCCCAACTAGCGTGAAACCAACAAAACTTGTTAGGATCATAGCAGGATTTCATAGGACGAGTAGGGTCAAGTTATCATGGAAGAGGCCTGTGTAGATGCTTAAGAAATTCAACTAAGGATAGAGGTTTGTGAATGTTGATGTTATTTAGTGAAGAGAAATGAGGATTGGTATATTTTTGAGAAGGGGGAGGTAGTTCCGACATAGGGGTAGGAACGACAACTTGAACATTGTGAATGGTGTCATAAGAATCTATAACACCATCATTGGTAACATTGTGATTTTTGTTCTTAAGTAAGAGACGAGGACCCGTAAAAGGTTGGGGTGGATCAAATTAATGCATTAGAAAATCTTGATGTTTAGCTTGGTCAATAGCCTCCTCCAATGTTCATGGAGAGAGAGTGTGGACTTGATATTGTAATTGAGGAAAGAGGGCATTGGTAAAGAGATGGAAAAGATTATCATCATCAATGTTATGATCACATTTATTTGACAAAGTCTTCTATCTTTTAACGAAGGCTTAAGTGGTTTCATTTTCACTTTGTTTGCAATTTATGAAATGGGCCAAAATGTTTTCAGGAAGATCACTAGTTTGGAATTCTTGCACTAAAGCATTCACTAAATCATCCAAACTAGTAATGAAATGTGGTCTAAGTTGATTGTACCAATCCAAGGCATCATCTATGAGGGTTTTGGCAAGGAGTTTGGTAACAACAAATATGTTTAATTTGACCCAATCCTTATAAAGATTTCCAAATCTCTTAAGATGAAGGGTGGGATCAGTTGATTCATTATAATAAATTGTAGGTGTTATACCTCCTATATCAATATTAGCAATTTGAGTAATGGGAGGTTCATTTTGTAGATGCTTGATCATTTTTTTGATTAAAGGTGGTTAAGGAATAAAATTTCCTTGAGAATCTTGAAGAGGAGGAGGGGGAACATTTTGGTTATGTGTGTCCCAAGCCATTGGTTGTGGATGAGATTGAAGGTGAAGAAGGTGGTTTTGTATTCTCATCATTTGAGTTGTGTTATGAGCTTAAAATGTATTCATTTGATTGAGAGTTTGTAACAAAAGCTGACGTGTTTGATTAGCATTAGTATAAGCATTAAGGTTGGCATTAGTGTTAGTATTAGTGGCTTGGGTACCACTATTGGTGTTGATAGGAGTTTGAGAGGAATTATGAGAGTGTGATGCACTAGTGGCAAAATTTGCTTGTGTAGCAAAAAATGGACTAGTGAATGGTTGAGAGGAAGAAGCATTGGAAGCATGATTGCCTTGGGTAGCAAATGAAGCACTAGAAGATGGATTAAGGATAGTGGATCTTAAGAGAGGGCCACTAGATGTAGAACCTGCCATGTTAGTTGAGATGCTAGGCATGGAGGTAGAAGAAGTTAGAGAAGAAGAGGTTATGGTATGATAAGGGGTCAAAATCAAATGAAGAGGTTGAGAATCAAATAAAGTGGTACCCCCAAATCTAGTTGAGAATGTAAGAGTAGGTGAATGAATCTCTTCCACTTGACCACTAATCATAAGATTGTAAATGGTAGAAGGATCTTTTCCTCGACCTTGAGGAAATTTAGAGATAAAGAAGAACATTTTGAGAGTATACTCTAACTCACATTGATCTTATAATGAGAAAAGAGGATTATGTTGTGAAGATGTATTAGGAGGGGTCCCATATTTATTATGCGATTGGCAATATGAATATTACTAGCATCCAAGAGAGGAGCCCTATTCTATCTATGGGAAACCCTATGAGTATTGGTAAGATTCATCATGTCTGTTGACTGCAACTCAGTGTCACTATAAAAAAAAAAGTTCATGATGAAGGGAAAGGAAGAGAGATGAGAAAGCAAAGCATCAAGAAGTGACTAAAATAGTAGAGGGTCAATTGGGTCGATTTAGTATAGTGCATAGAGACTGACAAAAGAGATAAAAGGGGTTACATATAATATAGGGTTGATTGGGCTGATCTTGTATAGTGCATAGAGACTAGAAAAAAAGACAGGGTCGACTGGGTTGACCTAGTATAGCAGATAGGGAAAAAGAGAAGGTAACAAGTTGTGAACTAAAACAAGACAATTTTTGTAGTTAATCTAGAAAAGTAACTGAAAAGAAATAAATAGTCAATTGGATCAATGCTAGCCAATCCAATTGAAGCACACAATACAAAACCTTGTACTAACACTAGTTAATGCATATTTTTGCACACATAATTGAGCAAAGAGCAAGCAATCAACTTTGAAAGTAAAGAGCTAACTAATTGGTCAACTTGAATGTTTTATTTAGATTATTAAGAAATTATTTTAAATGTGATGGGAAGTTGGCTGTAAAGCAAGGAACTAGATAGCAATCTAAGGATGGTTTCAGGTAGTTTGGGCCAAAAGGGATTATAGTGGTAATGATACAGATTGGGGCTACCCCCTCACTTCACACACCACAATGATAAGGGTGTCGGGTGCTTAGCCAGAATATACCATTAACCACACTTTATACTTGACTAAAGTATCAAGTCAACTTCCCCCTTGGTGATGAAATCCAAGTAAATTGGCTTTGGGTAGATAAATGTTAAAGTGCTTGTTTAGATTATGCGATTTGGCCATGTGTGCATAAAATAAAAATAGTGAAACTAAACGATTAATTAAAAACCCCCTAATTTGACTATGTGAAATATTCTAAACATACAAGCAACAAGAAAATAAAGGTTTGAACTAATTACTAGCATATAGAGATTAAGTTCAACTTGAAACAAGGTTTAATGTTGACACTATATGCACAAAATACAAAACAAGGTCGATAGGGTCAAACATGTACTACAAAAGTAGGGTCTGAAAATAAACAAGGTCAGCCAGGGTTGACCCAGTTATTTTAGACATCACATAGAGCATAGAACTAGGTCGAAAGGTCGATCCAATTGACTGTGTAGGTGTAATTTTGAAGCCTACAAACTGTGAAAGGAAAGACAATAAAAGAAAGAGACATAGAGATAGAAAGGAACCTTGGTGGATTAGAGATGCTGAAAATGAAGATTGCTAGTCAAGAACCTTGGAATATGCTTGAAAAACTTACAAATTGGGTCGATCAAGCTTTGCATAATCCTGTTACTGAGTACGTAAAATGTACATCGTTGACTAGGGTCGACCTAGTAGCTAAATATGGATGGTTGAAAGTGTACAAAGTCGATTAGGTCAACCTAGTAGTTTGAACTGGAAGTCTAAAAACTTGTACTGGGTCGTGTGAGTTGATCCAATTGCCTGTTCTTAAAAAAATATGCACAGAGATTAAAATTGGGTCAACAAAGTCGATCCAGTATGACATATATATGATAAATATAATGCTAAAATGAATGAAAGAAAGTAAAATAAATCTTTCAAGGGTTATTTTCATATTGGGTTCACCAAAATGTATGAAATTAGAAATGCATCATGTCTATAAATCAATCATGGCTAGAAGAAGATAGATCATACCTACACTTCCGATTGTGGATACATTTGTTAAGCAGGAGCATGACCAATATGGGGATCCACTATACCTGATTAGGGGATCACTTGTCTTAATACACCATGTGAGGTAGGGATCTAAAGCCTATAGTATAACACAATCATGCAACAACCCTAAAAGAGTCCTAAGGTTTGATATTTCACCTATGCTAATTAAAAAGAAATTAAATCTAATCTAGTGCACACCAATGCTTGTGGCACAAAGTGGGGGTTAGAAACAAAACTAATAACTAAACTATACATGCATAGAAGACATATACTCATGTCAATGTATACAAAATCCTAATGCATGGGAAGAGAAGCACAACTGCATTATCTATCTACTCTTTCAAAGTAAAAATAAAGCTAGGAATAATTACCTTGAAGATGAACCCATCAAGCCTCAATCTCTCCCTGGACCAAGGTACTTTGCAAGAGATTGTTGTGGTATGTAAGGATAACAAAGACAAATCAAATCTAGGCTACACAACCTATCTATACATCCAAAAGACTTTTCCAGAAGACAAGATCCGTATCTTCAAAAAAAGTATGAAACTGTAAGCTTTATTCCTCAAGTAGAATGGTCAATAAGCAGATGTTCATTTACACTTATTCTTCTTTGCTTCTATTCTTTATAAATGGTTAGAAATGAACTTGTATATATAGGTGGATCTTGCCATAAATCCTCTCAAAAACATTGACTATATAGGGTCAGCCATGGTCGACCCTGTATGTTTTTGGGGAAAATTCACTAAGTCTGAGCTAGGTTGGTCGAAAGGCTAATAAACCCAAAAAGTGAAAAATACCCCTAAACTGACAGGGTCGACCATGGTCGACCTAGTACAACCAACAATCCAAAAGGTAATTAAGGCAAGAAAAGGAGGATGGAAAGAGAAAAATCATTATAATAGGCAGGACTGAGAAGAATAAGCTTAGGGTTAATGGTTTTAGGAGAAGAGTGTGTTTATAACAAGTGTCAAAAGGGACAACAATCTTATGAAGCATCGATGGTCTGCCCACCCTTTTCTCAGTGCACCCCTTAAGGCATGCACTCAAAGAGATAGAGACTCGATAGGGTCTTGTAATATACAAAGTGTCAGTAATCAATAAAAGTTTGAAAATATTGTGTATACATATGGTCCACTCGGAGCTCATCATGTGTCACGTAAGTGAAACTTGAGATGGTGCTTTGGGATCAAACATGATAACACACAACATTGATGCTAAGTAAAATGCAATAAATAACAAATAAGATAAAGGAAAGGACATAATTAAAAAACACGTACCTTAACTTACCTTAGTGTTGTAGATAAAGTAGGCTGCAAGAGATGTGAAGGCATCCAATGTGAAGAACACTAGGTGAACCTATAGAAGTTAGTGCAAACAATAACCAAAAATCAAGATTTTGAAAAATAGGCATATAATAGTGGAAAAGAATCTCTACGTCATGATGAATTCAATGCATTTTACATTTTTTAAAATAGATGAATAAAAACAAAGATATAGATAAAAGAAGGAATCTGCAGGACAATAATTGAAAACAATGAATTTTGAAAAGTGTTTTAAAATAGGGGAAAAGATAAGTCATTTATTATTTTGACTTTTGAAAGAGAGAAAAAAGATATTTGAAGATCAAATGAGCTAGGATGGTGAGGAGACAACATGCTAGACAAGGAGAGGCTCTAGAGGCAGTAGCGGGTGCACTAAGGTATGCAACTGTGAATCTCAAACCAATTTTTGAAATTTGTAGTGAATTAAGTGTATTTTTAATAATTTTGAATTTTAAGTATTTTTATATATCAGAATGAGACAAACTTAGATTTTAGGGGTAGAAAATAGCAAGATGGGAAGTGGGTTTAGAGGAATTAGGAAGAAAGTAGAAAAATGCACTTTTAAAGGAAAATGCAAGGGATCGACAAACAAAATGAACTAGGTTGACCCAGTAGGCTAAAACTAGGTAGAATCCATACTGTTGACCCAGTAGGTATGGGTTGACCCTATAGATTATGCATGCTACTAACCTAATGTAGTTTGCGAACTAATTTGAAAGGTCTAGAATAACAACACAACACTAGGAAGGGGAAATTAAGAGGGTTAAATAAGATTTTGGAGTCAACTAGGGTAAAAATAGGGAAATTTTGGTCAAACTAATTTGACCAAAAAATCAAAATAAGTACAAAAAAGCATGTAAAAGGCCAAAAGAGGGAAAGAATGGCATAAAATGATCAAAGTAGGTAAAAAAGGACTGAGTAGGCTAGAAATAGGGTAAAATGAATAAGTTTAAATGAAATTAGGCGTGTTTTATTTAAAAATGTAAAAAGAATGTATTGTGACTATACATGACATGAAGGAATTGATACATCTTTTGTTGTTTCTTGATTGCATAGATGACAGAGGTTTTGGAGATTGATGGTGGATGTGGCCTAGTTACCAGCATTATTGGAGCGATTGTCAGATATAGAGTTATACTAATATCCATAGGTCTTGGAGGCATAGCGGATATGTGTAGGATCCCCATGAGTTCAGATCTATTAGTCATGTTCCTCAGTTGCTGGGAATGACTGGCTAACACCTTTAGATGGGAGGTGGATGGGGATGTGATAGAGGTGGCCATCACACTAGAAGATGTCCATGTCATCCTTGGGTTGCCCATAGTAGGAGCATCGATGACCACATGGATACTGAATAGCATAGAGGAGATGATAGACTTAGCCATGTGGGCTATAGGCTCAGAGATGATTTTGGGAGAATGGAGAGTCAATATGGATGATGTATATACATAACAGATTATGGATATCCAAAAAGCTATGATATGACTTGTGACACAATGGGTGCTATGTCACAAGTCAGATGGCAAAGTACCATTGTTCATGGTAACCTTGAGTAGGATGATGTTGGAGGAGTTAATTCTCTATGATCTGGGATCTATCATCTAGGTCCAACTTGTACATGATTTGTATAAGATGTTGGTCAAAGGGAAAAAGACCATAGGATCGATTGCATTACTAATAGCCTAGGTATATGAGAGGTTTCCTGTGTATCGGCCAACTGGGTTTCCCCATGTGGTTAATGATAGGTCACCTCGAGTATGGAGATAGAGGGAGGACCATGTAGCATGAGTCTTGACCCATGTGATAGCATTGTAATTAGTGAGACATATAGACATTGTATGGCAGCCATATGAAGACATAATGACTACATGGGTGAGCTGGCACATAGTCGCACTAGTGATAGAGAGAACAAAAGTGGCCAAACACTATACATGGTGGAGAGAGCCACATTTGGTGGCACGGGTGCTATGACAGATATTCCTACCTCATCCAGCAACACCTATACTAATGCTCGAGAAGTGCGCTCAACATGTGAGGGAACCATGGGGGAGGAGAAGACTAGGACCACATATAGTGAGATTGACACTCAGACCACGTCATGAGTGACCATGGGCTAGTCAAGCATGATGAGGAGTAGACCAAGAGGATAAAGAGTCATAAGCAAAGATACCATATGTACCACTATCGATTCCATAATAGGAGGATTTTTGACCACTAAGGACATGACAATGATAGAGGCAACATGAGATAGCAGAGATCAATGTCATCCCTGACGAGCCAATAGAGGAGCCAAAGGATGGACGGATGATAGATAGACCACTTAGGTGCAAGCTAAGACAAACACGAACCATGATAGAGGGATTTGAGCTAAAGAGGTAGCCTACAAAGGAGGTACTAGGAGGCCACGTAGATGAGGAGACTATGTTAGGTGGTCATGTGGATGTCGAGACCATAGTAGCTAAGACACATACATGTAAGAAAAGATGGTTAAATTATTGATTTAAGTTTTTATTTAAAAGTAAATATAGATAGATGTTTTGAGATATAACAATGATCTAATATCCATCTGGTGTGATTATATAGGTGTAGTTGAGGATACAGAGGAGATATGGGGGTCCCTGGTGAGGGGATCACTCCATGACATCCTGGATGAGACTCTACATCCATATGACCTAAATGCATTGGAGGACCCTAGTGTACCATCTACCCCATCTTAGGTGAGTTGGTTTAGATTAGTTGGGGAGGTAGTGAGACAGATAAAGGCACAGAGAGAGAGGATACATCCACTAGTAGAGATGGGTGTAGGTGAGATGTGGGCATGGTAGGCCTTAGTTGAAGAGAGAGCTACACATCTGGCCACATTAGTGTAAATGACATAGATTTGGACCCAACTGACATAGTCATAGGGGCAATGAGTGCACCTACAGGGACAGTTAGAGGGACTATGATCTTGGATGACCTCATTACAACATACTATTTAGAGGAGTCAGACCAAGGCCTCAGCAGGCAACATGGTGAGGCCACAAGATAGACGGGATGGAGCCCAACCATGGAGCTAGATGGTTGTATTTGTTGTATAAAATCTCATGATATATATATATATATATATATATATATATATATATATATATATATATATGGATCATTTTGGCATATTTTTGTTGGTTATGTATGTTGTGATTATTATTATTATGGTTGAGGTTGTGGATGCTTTAGATATATTTATTTCTAGCACATGTATTTAGCTTTATTGTATATGATATAAGAAATATATGAGATGTGGTTTCTTTTCTAGAATTATGAAAAACACATGCATGGTTAAAAAGAAACAAGCAAAAAAGGACTTGGTAAAATATAATCAATCAAGAAAATTTACTACACGCTATTTCAAGTTGGGAAATGTGTAATAATAAGAAATAACTAAGTATAAAGAACCAAGAAACACATCTAAGATCCTAAAAAATCTTATCAAACCCATTGTATAATATTTAACATGATGGAATCCATTAATGAATAACACATTTTTGAGCAATTTCATATATTAATAACCTTGCATATTATAAAAACATGTATTCATCATGGATGAGAACAAATATAGGATAAATATTATCAACAACAATTGAACAATAACCACCAACTGACCCTAGTTTTATGTGCAAGGCTGACTCTTATAGGCATAATCACCACTTTTATCTCACATTAAAACTCATCATTCTTTGATTTCATCTAATGGCTTCTCGAAAAATAGTTGAATACAAATGGATAAGAATGAATCACTCCATAAGATATTCATCTTAGATTTATGTTCCTTGATTTTTTCAAGTGGCTCTCATTCCTTGTACTTCCTTATTTTTCTCTAACCAACCTTTTGCTTCAAGTGCTTAGATGTAACTACGTATTATTATCCTCCCACCTTGTGTGCACTAATACTTCCATTGGTTATCTCTTTAATTTTACATGCTTTTAAGTTTTTTGACATTTTTTCCTTATTTAATACCTTTTTTCTCTACTTATGTATGGTGTTTTTTTGGACTTTACCCAAAAATTTGTTCAATCTTTCACAATCACTAGTAGGTGATTTCTATATACACTTGTTCCACATCCTTTCTTTTGTATGCCACCAGTCTTCATGAAAAAGGTGCATTATGTGTTGTCATATACTTATATGCTTGAAATTTGTGCACTATTTTCATTAATCAAAATTAGGGTCATTAAATTTAATACCACAAAAATTAATAAAGGTAAAGGTCATCACCGTTCAATTAGCTATGGCTCCCTTATTAGATCACACTCCTATGGATGATGATTTTTTGAGATGAGTTTGTTATATGTAATAATGTCCAAAAAACATGGACCATGTACTTTGATGGATCCAAATATGCTTCAATGTCTAGAGCTAACATTGATTTAAAAACTCCTCATGGTCAACCTATACAATTAACATATCGATTGAGCTTTTCATTTGCAAATAATATAGTCGAATATGAGGATTTTATTCTAGTTAACATTTCACACATGCTTTAAATATTATATATATTAAATTTTATGATGATTCTTAACCTTTTTTAATCAAGTTATTGGTGCCTACCAAAAAAAAAGAAGAAAAATTAATCCCATATTTAGAACTAGTGCTTAGTTTGATCATGCACTTTGATGACTTTAAGGTTGATAACAAATTCATTGCCTAAATAGTCATCATGTAGATGTTATGGATAATGTTTATTACCTTGTTCATCTTGATATTATAGATGCTCATTCTATATGTACTATTATATGATTGAAATAACTTACCATCATCTTACCATATCTATACGAGTTGGATGTATTTGTCATCATAGGTGATACACACAACTCAGAGTGGTATGCAAATATCTATGAATTTTTATTATATGAGCTTATTCCTCAAAATTTATCAAGAAATGATAAAATAAATTTATGAAGATATGCCATTCTAAATGTTATCATTGTTGACGTTATTTTTAACATATCTTTTGATAGTCATAAGCTTAGATTCTTGAGGCATGAAAAAACTAAATTAGCCTTACAAGAGGTTCATGAAAGTGATTGTGGGGAAGATTTTAGTGGAAAATCCATGTCATAAAAATTACTAATAATAGGTTATTATTCGTTTACAATGGAATAATAATGTCAATAATATGAAAATATTTAAGAGAAATGTCAATGACATAGTAATCTAATGCTTGCACCATTTCAAGTATTGCAACTTATTATTTCATGTTGGCCATTTTCCTTTAGGGATTTGATCTAGTTGGAAACTTTAATCCTATATCATTATAAGTTCACACAATAATCATTATTGCTTCTGAATATTATGAAAAATGGGTTGAAACTATTCCTTAGAATCTACCATGGGTGAAAACATACGTATATTTCCAATGACTCATATCATTTCTTAGTTTGGCCTTATGTCTAATATTATTATAGATAACGGTTCATTTTTAAAGAATATGATGGTAAATAATTTTTGTGCTAAATATAAGACTCAACATACATTTTCAACTTCTCATTACCCTCGATCGAATGGTCAATGCCGATGCTAAAAATAATACAATTATGAATATCTTGAGTAAAATAGTTTCTAAACATGGTGACGACTATCATAATTAGAATGTATATGTTTTGTGGGCATATCGAATGAGTGTTAGGACAACTATAGGGTCTACCCCCTATTCTCTTATTTATGGTGCATAGTCAATTTTTCCCTTAGAGATTAAGAGCCTTCTCTTTGTGTGTCCTTTAAAGGAATAATAAATGACAATAAATATAGATAAAAATGATTACATCAATTAGAAATGTTGGATGAGGCATGTATCATGCTATTAAGGACTTAAGAGTTTATAAAAAATGCCTTAAAATAGTTTAGTAAAAATATTAGATCAAGAAAGTTCAATATGAGTGACTTGGTATTAAAATTTAAAAAAAAAATGCAAATAAATAAAATATAATAATATTCAAACCTAATTGGTTAGGTCCATTAGTTATTATATATAAACTTAATTCAGTGACCTATCACCTAGCTACATTAGAAGGTAGACCTTTGAAGGATCAAATGAGTATCATACACTTGCATTGATTTTACATTTGAGTCATTTTCATTCATTTTTAAATTCTTTTCATTCACTTGAACATGTATTTGAATTCATACGTATTTCACATGTTGTGCACAACCTAATATACCTACTCACATCATGCCAAAGATTTAGCCATTAAAAATATTTCTAGAGCACAATCAATGTCTTTTCGACCCCAAAGTGTCATATAGCTTAAATATAATGTCCCTTCCAAATCATATTATGTCTTTCTAATGTTGGAACACATACATGTCCCAAGTGATATAAAATCCCTTCTCATAGATGTTAATATGCAACACGTTATCCCATATTCATTGCTTGCTATATGGTGGAAAACTCACGATCATTAAAATACAACAAGGTTCATTTAGAATTCTCATGGCCACATGAATCCAAAATTATTTTTAGTGATGCAATTGGAAGGTAGATTAAGTAGTATTCAACTTTAATACCTTTCTTGTGGATAATATTATGGTGAAACTATTATAGGTAGGTATACCACTTTTAATGGTGATCAATCTTTAAATTTACCTAGGTCTACATGAAATGTAGAGGCTTGTGATATATGTAAATGATGTTATTCATTCTAATAATATAACACTTACATTGTCTGCATGCATAGATAATGGCATAAAATAATTTATCATATTTATGATGCATGTGTATTATATATGTGTATGTTTCACTATGGTATAAAATTAGGTGCAAATGTTGGGTGAGAACCACCCCTAGTGCATATTTTAAAGCATTTGCTTCAATCTCAAAGGGATATTATAGATCTAGTAAGGAAGGATTAGTGATAAGTAAATATACCCTTTCAAATCCTCAAAATCTCATTTTTATGATGGATTAAAAATAAAATTATCCTTTTCTTCCCCTTTGGTTGTTTGGTTTAGGGGCCATGCAAGATGAGAGAATCCAAGCGTGAATCGATGATAAAAATTGGCTAGCCCCAAGAAGCTTCTGAGGTCTGTAGGTGTTGTTAGTGTTGGCCATTCTTTGATGATTCTGATATTTTTTGGGTCAATGTGATGTTATCCCTGTCTACTATGTATCTTATATATTATAATTTTTTTAAAATAAAAATAACACTTATCCATGTTAGCATATAGCTTATTATGGTCTAAGGTGAACTTGTCGGACCTACTCTAGATGATCCTCTCATGTATTTCTTAAAATAAAAATTTCATCTAAGTAAACAACCATAATAAAATCAATTAATGGTCATAAATAATCTTTCATCATCTACGTAAAAATTGCAAGTGCATTGGTCAAGCCAAAGGGCATGACTAATCATTCAAATAAAACTTCCTTGGACTTAAAGGTTGTCTTCCATACATCAAATAACTCTATAGATACTTGATGGTACCTTGAATTTAAATCACTAGATACTAAATACTTGATATCCTTGAGCTATGATTGCCAATCAATCACTCAAATCAATTAGACTAATCAATGATCATAACCACCCTACTGGGACAAATAATTTAAATCAACGATCAAATTCACCCTACTAGGGAAAATCATTAGTCAATAAGTCTATCTTTAGTTTAATTCTAAGCTTTACATCTTTCATCTTCTTTGAGTAAATCAAATTGTGTAACCTATTGTGGGATCGATCATTTCCTAAACTTGAAACTTTCACCCTATTTGGGGTATGTCAAAATGTGTTGATTATTGTAAAATGATGAGAGTGTGGAAATGTTAACTCGTAAAATGATAAAAGCATGGCTTAGGATGCTCATAAAATGGTGATAATTAGCTTAGAATGCTTGAAAAATGGTGAGGGTATGGCTTAGAATGCTCAAAAAATGGCAAGAGTGTGAAAAAAAAAGTGACCGAGCTGATCTCAAAAATTGAGCACTGCCTACATAGTCCAAAAGGACCTCAGGTCAATGTAGTTCAACCTTACTAGGGGATACTACTAGTCAATATAAGGGTTGAAAAGAGGAATGTCAACGCAAGATTAAGGGATAATAATGGATAATTATAGATGAAAATAAGGGAAAGGATTAAGGGTTTCCAAGGACCATGTCACATGAGAACCAAATGTGTCTAGTCATCAAAGTGTCATGTGGGTAATATGCTAAAGGGTTTACCAAAACATGTCTCAATATACCTTCCACTTTCATGACAAGTTTAAGACAAAAACTAATGATAATAATAAGATGGGTTGGGTTGAACAAGAGTGAATGGATAAAATGGTAATGGATTGTAATGACCAAGATGGCTTGAACCAAATGTTATATAATATAGATATGGTTTCCCCTAGTGTCAAAGTAGTTGTAGACAAAAAATTATTTACACACAATGCCAAAAACTTGGTTTTCATCACTATACTTTTCCAAGGTGCCATGAACATGGTTTTCACCATTAAATAGATTATTTCTCTTTTTTATTTTTAACTATTTTTTTGGTTTTTCTAGCATCTCAACTCAATGGAGAATTACGAGATGCATAATGTGGACCCTTTTATATCTAATCAATACCTTCTTAGAATGGTTGCTCTATCTGAGTCCTGCTATTGATATGAACGAGATGAATTTTGTCATGATCTTCATTGGTTGTTGATTCTACTTCTTTCAAACCTCTAGATAAGATGTCTCTGTAACCTCTTTGAAAAAGAGTGCGGCCAAGAAGGATAATAAAGGGTAGGCATGGGATAAATGGTCTGATTTGGTGATGTAATATAGAAGTTGAATGAATGATAGAATTACAATGTAATGTATAATGATTGAAGGATAAATGAATATTGGGATTTTTAGTCACACACATTATTATTGATTCCATATTCAACTTGATTTTTGTTATGGTGGGGATAATATTGAATTTAATAATGTCTTCATCAAGCAATGAGGAACTAATCGGCTCAACTATTAACGCCTCAAAGAGGTTTTCACCAACAAAATATTCTTTGTTATTTTGATTTAGATTGTCAAATAGTGCTTTGAATAAGGTTTCAATAACGTATGATAATTCATTTTGATTGTCCCTTAGTGCCTTAAGCAATGTTTCACTAAAGGATTCTAATTTTTTATTTTGATTATCTTTTAGTACCTCAAATGAGGTTTCAGTAGAAGCTATTGAGTTTAGACTTTTATTGTCCCATATCACCTCAAATAAGGTTTCATTAGGAGAATTGTAATGTCCCCATTTTTCCTTTGAGGAAATTGTAGAAGACCATTAGCCTATTTTATTCATGTAGACTAAGTTAGATGTTATAAGGTAATAATTGAGGGCAAGTCACTATTCACATAGGCACTATTCACATGTTACTATTCACTATCACTATGCATGTTGATGTGGTAGTGGATACAACTGATGATGCAACATAAGAGGTGGCTTGTGGATGATATGGCATGGCCAATAAAGGAGATCCCATAGAATCTAGTGCCTGTGATAGAGTAGGACAAACATTTTTGTATTTTGGTGAGTCATATGTCTATCTTTGGGGATGAAGATAAGGGGTGAATAGTTGGGGCACAACTCTAGGATGGAATCTCTTTTTGGCATGTGAAGTCCTTTTGAAGAGGTCAAAAGGCATTGGGAGAGCACATGGGATAGTGGGGCATCAAATCACTAATCCTGATTGAAGTGGGGAACAAATTGAAAAGAGATTCCCACTACTTTAAAAAACACATGCAAGGTGGAAGATGAATACAAAATAAAAGGTGATCATGTGATCCAATTTTGACCATTCTCACATGAGACAATCATCTTTCTATTGCTCACATGTGTGAGTGAGGAGGAAATTTTTAAGTCACATGGAAAATGGTGGAAAGGAGAAGATTCTCTCTTGACCCTTACACATGGGGTCACATGCACAATTTGGCCCACATGGATATGGGGTGAAATTCTCTCTCTCTCTCTCTCTCTCTCTCTCTCTCTCTCTCTCTCTCTCTCTCTCTCTCTCTCTCTCTCTCTCTCTCTCTCTCTCTCTCTCTCTCTCTCTCTCTCTCTCTCTCTCGTTCCTTCTCTCTTTCCTTCTTCACTTGTAAATTCTATATAATGAGAGCTCTTCCTTTGTAAAATTCATGTTGAATATCATTAACACGCCCCCTTTCAAAGTTTGAACTTGTGTTTAGCTTAGCCTCTCCTAAGGATGAAAACCCTTGGAGTGAAGAAATCTTTGAAGACAAAAACCCTATAAGGTTTGTTGGTTTTTATGGTGAGAGATCCTCCCTAGTTTGCTTTGGTGGTTTCACTCAAAAATTAAAATTTTGCTTTAAAAGAGTATTTATGTAAACATTTGTTGTAGGTTGTTGGTGCTTCTTATATTTACTTTAATATATTTCAATAATATCATAATCATAGTTTGTATCGGTTGTATCTCTTGTTGTATGGTTGTATCAATTGTAATCTATTTTTAAAAATATCAAAAATTTGTCTTAAATATCCTTGAGGGGATATTATAGTGTTATCAGAGCAAAGTATCCTGCCATCATGTTGGTGTCTAATCTTCTATTGAGAATTTATGTATTGCATATAGCATTTCAACTATTGCAGGTAGAAGGTGAAGTTTATTATGTAGAATAAGGAGATTTTTTGAAATGGGTGCAAGAAGAATGGAGCCATCCAGTCTAGAAAAAAGGTTTTAAATGTTTGCACGAATGATGACACAATCACCTATTCCTTATTTTGTTGGTTCCAACAAGTTTAGTGTATGTTCATAGGTGCATCAATTGAACACATGTTTTTAGATTTACCCCATGTCAGAGATGGAAGACATTGATTATTCCATATTTCATTTAAATAATGAGGCTCATAAGTGGTGGTACCATGGATTGGTGACCCTAGGACATGGGAATGCCACTTCTTATGTGGACTTCACATAAATACTTGTTGACATGTTTGACATCTAGGATCCAAAGCCACATTTAAAAAATTGGCACCATTGTAACAAGTGGAATTGGTTTCCTCTTATGTATCTAAATTCCAAAAAAAATTAGATAGTGAAGAGGAGAAGGAAGAAGGAGTCACAAGTAGTGAGTTGGGTGACTCAAGTGGAGATCAGGGGGAAGCATTAGAATTGGAGGTTTTGTATGCAAGTGCACACAAGAAAATGGTTGTAGATGTTCAACCATATGAAGAGGCTGAAATCCAAGATATGGTGGAGAGTAAATCAGCCATGAGTATTATGGAATCTGGGCCATTGGTAGGCCATAGTAGAAAGGTAACTAGATTTGAAGGTGACATTATTCCTATAAATTAAGATAATGCAGAAATTTTACTATGTGGTGAACAAAGTCAATTTACATATATAGATCAAAGGCTTTTAGAGTTGCAAGTTTTGAAGAACCCATTATCGATTTTAGAAGAAAAAGTTGTTGAAGCTTTGACAAGGCTCGATAACACACCCAACTTTGTTGAATACATCTTTTGAAAGGCTCAAGTTGAGATGGGAAGAGTGTTTTATATAGCATCACTTGGGGTGGGGCTTCTATTTCATGATTATATCAGAGTGGTGCAATGGATGCATGGTGAAGAGTTTAAGAGATTTGTTTGGGATCCTGGTGTTTATATTTCTGAAATGAACAAGTATTACTTGAGGACAAGCAATATTTGGGAAGGGAGGACTGTAATGTCCCCATTTTTTCTTTAATATAATTGAAGAATACCGTTAGCCTATTTTATTCCTATAAACTAAGTTGGGTGTTATAAGGAAATAATATTGGGCAAGTCACTATTCACACATGCACTATTCATGTATTACTATTCATGGTTATGTGGTAGGTGATGCAGCGAATGATGAAGCATATGAGGTGGCTTGTGGATGATGTGGCATAGCCCATAGAGGAGCTCCCATGAAATGTAGTGCATGTGAGAGAGTGGGAAAATATTTCTTGTCTTTTGGTGAGTCACATGTCTACCTTTGGGGATGAAGATAAGGGGTCAATAGTTGGGGTGCAACTCTAAGAGGGAATATCCTTTTGGCATGTGAATTCATTTTGAAGAGGTCAAAAAGTGTTGGGAGAGCACATGGGATAGTGGCGCATCAAATCAATATTCTTGAACGAAGTGGGGAACAAATTGGAAAGAGATTTCCACTACTTTTAGAAGCACATGGAAGGTGGGAGACAAAGATAAAAGAAAAGGTGATCATGTGATGTAATTTTCACTATTCTCACATGAGGACAAACATATTTCTATTGCTCACATGTGTGAGTGAGGAGGACATTTTGGATTTATATGGAAAATGGTGGAAAGGAGAAGATTCTCTCTTGACCCTTGCAAATTGGGTCACATGCTCAATAGTAGTTTTTTTGGCCCACAAGGATATGGGGCACAATTCTCTCTCTCTCCTCATGTTCCTTCTCTCTTCCCTTCTTCACTTGTAAATTCTATATAATAAGAACTCTTCCTTTATAAAATTCATGTTGAATATCATTAACAACACCACCACCCGTCCCCCCTCCCCCCCTTTCAGAGTTTAGACATGTGTTCAGCTTAGCCTCTCCTAAGGATGAAAACCCTTGGAGTGAAGAAATCTTTGAAGATGAAAACCCTCTAAGGTTTGCTAGTTTTGGTGATGAGAGATCCTCCCTGGATGGCTTTAGTGGTTTCACTTAGAAATTACTATTGTGATTCAAAGGAGTATTTATTTAAGCAGTTGTTTTAAGTTATTGGTGTTACTTATATGTATTTTAGTATATTTCAATACTATCTTAATCAAAGTTTTTATCAGTTGTATCTCTTGTTATATGGTTATATCAATTATAAGTTATTTCTAACAATATCAAAAATTTGTCTTAAATATCCTTGAGGGGATATTATAAGAATTTTCTTCCTATTGAATGTTCTCTTGGTTCCCTAAAATTTCTACCACTTGTATGTTGCCATGGAAGGAGTTCAACAATGTGTGATTATGTTGGTCCCAATCGACATTTGTGGGTGGTAGAATATCAATATAATGGTTAGGCCAGTTAATGGTAAAAGCATGTGTAATGGCTATAAAAGGGTAAAAGGCAACACAATCCTCATAGAGGATACTAAGATAATTGGTGTCGATATTTAAAGAAAAATTCCTCAAAAAATGTAGAAGAATCACAAATGTTTTCAATTTAATCTACAAGAGTGTGTGTAACCAATGTCAGAATAGCTATGAATGTAATTTGATTATGAAGTCAACTCATACTTAAGTGGATCTAATAAAAGTGTATACTCAATGTTGTAATATCTACTAATGTATTCTAATTTTGAAGTTGATCCTGTCTCAAGGGGATATGAATATGATGTTGAGACTAATGTTGATTCTACTTCTGATGCTAAATCTGATATTGCTTCCATAATGGAACTCAATTCTGATATTGATTCTAAGATAGAACTTGATTCTAATATTGATGCTAACAATAATGTTATTTCCAAAATGGAACCTATTTCTGATGTAGATGTGTCTACAAAAATGGCATGTTGAATTTCATTGTCCATAAGTACCTTGTTCACTTTTTGCTTAGAAATTAAGGTTTTGGGACAAAGGGATTTTTTGAAATGGGGAAAGTTGGGCAATGGATGAATAATGGAAAAATTCTCAATAATATTTGGCTTTTCAAATATAGGCTCATCAAAGATGGGTCCTTCATCAAATAAAGATCTTTCATCAAATAAAGTTGGACAAACAATGGTTTGGGTTTGGTCAGGGATGAGTGACTTGATAAAAACATCAAAGATGGGTTAATTTTCTTGAGTTTGATGTGGAAGTGGATGTATCTAATCATTATTGGGAAGGGGATCATGGCATATCCCAATCCAGTAATTATCAGACATGGACACATTTGAATCTTCAATAGATAATGGCCCTTAGAGGGGCAATGATTGGCTTTATTATGGATCTAAGATTGGATCAGATATTGGACATGTAATTATGGAATTGCCAAATAAATTAATAAGTAGAGAGGTCTTTAAAGTACCCATAATAGGTGACCATCTTGTTGTACTTGAGAAACAATGACATGATTGTGTTAGGGTGGGTTTACAAGTTTCATCTTCAACAAAGGTATTTCTTCTTTTTGAACAAATTTATGCAATCGATCCATAGTAAAATTAGACTTGAATTTGGATCGCCCTTATATGAGCCACAAAATGATGGCATTATTGTATTGTTTGAATAGGGATTTATCCAAATCAGTCTCAAATGCCATGGAACAAGATGGAAGAAAATATGCCTCCAATAAAGGATATATACAAGGGGATCAATTTTGAATGGAATTAGACTAAAGAGGGTGGAATTGGATGGGTAGAATTAGTCTGAAGAGGGTGGAATTAGATTGGTAGAAGTGGATTGAAGAGCGCATAATTGGTCCAAATAGAATTGGCCAAAATAGGGCAGATTTGGTCCAGATAGAATCGGCCCAAAGGGGGTGGTCTGGTCTTTGACATTAGCCCAAAGAGGGTGGTATTTGTCTTATACAATTCAAATGAAAGAAAATATAGATGGCAGGACTTCATCATTCCCAACTGACATGTGTAAGAGATTGAATGAAAGATAAGAAGTGGTTTTAATTGGCATGAGATGGACTCGGAATAATTGGATTTGGTCAAAATAGATCTGATTTAGAATTGTTCTAATTGTTTGGTTTTGAAGTTGAATTTAGTCAAAGTTGATTTGATTTAGAATTATAATTAAAACTTGGTTCAAGACAAACTTGATCAGATTGGAATGGCTTAACATGCAATTCGAGACAAACCAGATTGGAATCAAAATGTGGTTGAAGATGAACCTGATCAAGATTGGAAGGGTTTGGCATTTGGTTTAAGAAGAACTAGATTTGGAATTAGAATGGATTGACATGCAGTTCAAGATGAACCAGATCAAAATTAGAATGATATGGCATGTGGTTCAAGATGAACCAGATTGAAATTGGAATGGTTTGGCATGTGGTTCAAGATGAACTTATTTTGGCTTTGACTAGCTTGGTACATAATTGGTTTGGTATATGGTTCAAGACAAACCAAATTTGGATTTGATAAGTGTGGTACATGGTTCAAAACTAACTTGATATGTCATGGAATGGCTTGGCATGCGGTTTGAGATTAACCATATCAAAATTTTAAGGGTTTGGCATGTGATTCAAGATGAACCCTATTTAGCTTTGATTATCTTAGAACATGATTCAAAATGAACCAGATATGACATAGAATTGGCTTGGTACATCATTCAAAATGGAGTTGATTTATCTAGGATTGGATTGGTACATCATTCAGGATGAATTGAATTTTGCTTTGATTGGTTGGGCACATGGAATTGACTTTGGTAAAAATTAAATGTTCGATTGGGTCTGTCAATGTAAATGTTCAAATGGAATAGTTTAATCAAAGTTTGTTTATATAAGTATCCAAATAGGAGAGGTATGTGAATCAAACTTGTTTTCAAAAGGGGGTATAAATCTTGGTACATCAAATGTTTTCAAAAAATTTGATTTTGATTTAGAATGTTAGTTTGAAAGGTCGTTTGATTTGATTGTAAAATTTTGACTTAGGCTTTAAACAAGTTTGTCTATAATTGGAACTTGGCACAATTTGACTAGAATCAAAATAAGACCTTAGAATAGGAATTGGTTTTGGAATTGGTCTTAGGTCTAAAATAAGATGGATGGAATAATAACAATGGTTTAACCAAGCATTTATAATTTTGGTCTTGGAATGGTATTGGAATTGGAATTTTGAATTTGATCAAAATTAGGGTTTGACTCAAATTGGATGGCATGACAACATGGTTTGAACAAACAATTGTAACTTTGGTCTTGGAATGGTTTAAAATTGGAATTTGGTAATTTAGATCAAAACTAGGCCTTGGTTCAATTGGGTAGCCTAACAATGTGGTTTGGACAAGTAATATAGGTATTGGGACCAAGTTTTAACATGTCACTTTTGTTTGACTCAGAATTTTGGTAGAGGAACACCTCATTGTGTGTGTATAAAAATGTTTTGGGTTTTAGACTTGGTTTATTTGATTTGGTCTTAAGTATGGACAAGGTTTCGAAATGATAATCAAGAAATAATACACAATCATTACAAGGCAATTTTAGTAACTGATGCGGGTTTGCATCACATAAATTAAACTTTTAGAATACTCGTCTTGAGAGAGGATTATAAAGTATAAATGTTCATTAAAGGGATTATTTTAATTATTGGTGGTATTTTAAACCCACCCTTCTCTCAAAAGGTCTCTATGAGCAAGGAAATCTTTAAGGGATAGTACTGTTGCATCCCTATTTCAATGAATGATCCATGACAAAAGAGGCATCTAAGAAGCAATCCAATATCAATCCATTCATAATAGGTTCTTGTCCCTTTGCAACCACTTTCACCATAAGGGTCTCAGTGAAGTGTTACTCTATTTAAGGTTTGTTTATAATTTTAATTGAGATTTTTATATGGTCTATATATACCTCACAATACATGGGCACAAGTCTGTCAATGAAGGAGTTAAATCTCGTTTCCAAGATTGCTCCTTTCAAGGGTACCACACATTGGCCGTGAATAATGGAAAGAACTCCCTGAGGTTACTTTATTCATGAGATGATGTTCAAGCACAAAGTCAGGCCTTCACAATGGCAACACTCTCAATTTTTCTACCTCATCGGATAAATGGGGTTTGGTATGATGCTAGGATGTGACTTCCTAGGTTAACACACCCCTAAAGACTTGTGGGAAGGTTATAAAATCCACCCCACATAGTCAAAAGAAAAATATGGTAAAAGGTAAACATGAAATTTATATTTTTGAGTCACTCAAAAGGGGAGCAATACACACAAAATAACCCCACAAGATAATCACAAAACAAGCAAAATTGCAAGTAAAGAATTGTGAAAATAAACAAATTTTTCTTATAGCCTAAATAAAAATGTGAGTTCATTTTAAGCAAAAAAAAAAGTTTTGTGAAGTAAAAATGCTTTGTTTTGACTTTCAACACCACTTATTTAGCTATGGTCTTAAGACAAAAGAATTAGAGGGTCGAAATATGTGATATTTGACAAGAAACACTTACGTCAAACGAGTTAGATTTTAAATAGGTCCTCTTCCATGGGTTGCCTACAAGCAAACAAATTAACATTATTGTACATTATATTTTATGAAAAATATATACAACATGAAGACAAACTAACTGCATAACTTGAAAACTCATGAGAAAACACATGGTTTTAAAAAATAAATAATCAAAAATGGAGTCCAGACGACCCTGAACAAGCCTCTGGAAGTTGGGCGATATGCAACCTAGTGATCTTGTCAATATGTAGGACGATCTTGTTATTTGCAGAGCAAACCCATTGTTTATAGAGAAATCCCACCATTTGCCTAAAAATCTCACAATTGTTAGGGTGTGGAGCTAAAAGCTTCAACTATTTGCAGACACAAAGAAGAGAATGCTAAAGAACCAGAAGCACCAGCATCGGCAGCATGACCGACGTCGGTCAGATGCAGTGCAGAAGGAAACCGACGACGGCAGGATGTCGGTTGACGTCGACAGCACCAGGCAAGTAGGGACCGACGTCGGTCGCCTGTGTGTTCTAGAACTGCTGTTGACGAACAGTCAGTTAAGTGAAGCGAGTGTTTGCATGTCAAATGACTAATTATAGTCACGAGCTGCGTGTCTAATTATTGTAGTTAGATTTCTATTTTTGTAACCATGGGATTCTATTTAAAGACCCATGAGGCATGTATTGTAATTTATCAAGAAGGCAAGTAAAAGCATTGAAGCAAGCAAGGTCAAGGAGATCTACAGGTATAAGGTCAAGGAGATCAGCTGAAGCATTCAAGGAGGGATAATAACTCAGGCTATAGAGTTGGTTTTGGTTGAGCAAGAGAGAGAGGGAAGAAGGTCTTGAGGTGTGGCAAGCCTTTGAGGTGGAGGAAGAAGTGGCATCTTCCTTATTGTATTTTCTTCTAGTAATATCTAATACAAGAGTGTGTATTGTCTCTCAAATTCTTTGTTGTCTCAAGTTTCTAGTTACTTTATCATTCTGGTATAATTCCGTGTTTAATTGCTTATAAGAAAGTAATAAATTGTGCTTCCATTGGATAAGGGGTCACCTAACAACAATTTTCATAAAAAGCATATAAATGATTATAATTGAATTGAAATCACCATTTTCAAGACAAAATTATTGTTTTGCAGAGCAAAACTACCATTTTGGTTATGAAACTGTCATTTTCCTAAAAACATATTAACACTTTGTAATTTTTATTTTATGAAAAATATATGCAACATGAAGCAAAAATAATTGCATAATCTTAAAATTCATGAGAAAACATGTGGTTTAAAAAAAAAAACAAAAATGGAGTTTGGATGACCCCTCGAAAGTTGGGCAGTTTATGGTTTAACAATCTCATCGATATGTAGGGCAATCTCATTGTTTGTAGAGCAATCCTTCCATTTGTAGATAAATCCCATTATTTTCATAAAAATCATGGAAAAAAATGAAACATAAGTGAAACTACCATTTTCAAGGAAAAATCATTGTTTTGTAGAGTGAAATTGTCAATCCACAGGACAACTCGTCATTCACGGGAATTAAATTGTCAACACATGATGCGATCTCGCCAATGTGCAGGGGATGGAAAAACGTAAAATAAAGATAAAAATGAAAGAAATCAAGGCCAAAAATTGTTCCAATTTCATCCAATGTTGCACTATAAAGCTTGTGATTGGTCTATGGTGGCCCTTGTATTTATAGGCTTGGCAAAGTGATAAGGACCATCCATCTCAAGATGAGAACTAATGGCCCAAGATGAGTCAAATTGGTGGACCAAAGGCATTTAATTTTGGATGTAATGTTGTAATTAATAGGCATGGCTTAACATTTTTTGATATTTTTTCTGTTTATGTTGATATTTTTGTATTCATGACTTTTATGACTAATGATATCTTTCTGATGTCACGTTTAGATATTTTGTTGAATTTATGAATTTACATAATTTAGATATCTATCCAATTTCCATGGTTTTTTCACTTAACCTTTTAATTGAATTTACTTAGTTAAGTAATCCAGATTAGCCTTTTTGCAATTCTTAGAATTTAATAAATTGCCATGCACAAATGGTTGAAAACATCAATTTGCTAGGTCATAATTTGACTGAAGATGAGTCAGAGGAAGGTGATAATTGTGTACAGTGCATTTACCCAATTAGGGATGCCCCAATACATTTTAGTAGATGCACATCAAGTGCATGGAAGAATTTGGGTGTTTCAGTGGTTTTTGGTCTAGTTTATGCATTAGTACGAGAAGTCATTTTGACTTACAATTTCGACATGGTAGTGAATAAAATTAGATGTCTACATATCATTCATATAATTTTTTTCACTTTCATTGTCCCAAATAAAGAGTAGAGCTTTCCATTGCACCCAAATAAGTGAATTAAAAATATAGTCTTAATCCTCAAATGATGGCATTGCAACCTGTGTTGTGCCAAAATTGGAATATGGGTCATAATCCATAATTTTATTACTTGTATGCATAGGATGAAAGAAGTGCCCATCCTCGCCAATTCATTGTATCGAATTAGATTCAAGTTCCTCAATAAAAATGACCTTTTGAAATGGCATTCATCTGTGTTATGATTCATTCTCATATGATTCTCACACCATTCTCTAGTTTCCTTTTGTGGGGCCTCTATGACATGTTGTTTGCTTCCATACTTGGAGTTTCCTCTATTATTTGATTGTGCTTCCTTTTTTCCAATGAATTTCCCTGTCTGTTTGAACTTTTCCTTGATATTTTTTGAATATCAATGGGTTGCTCCCATTTTTTCATTGGTCAGGAATCTCTTCTCTGTTTGGATATATTGATATAAACTATTGTATTTGATCAATCTGTGTTTTTAAAAATCCTTGATGTGGAGCTTTGTTGATATAATATAGAAGGTATATATGTAGTGTTGCACAAATGGTCCTTATTTAATCATAACAATTACCACTATGTGTACTTTTCTTCATAGGCGTCTTCTAAACAATAATCATTTTTAATAACATCAAGAAAGTCACTCCAAGAGGGATTTTGATGACTATAATATCATCCTCTACATCTTCATTATTTTTTTACGGTGAATCTTCCACCATTTTTGGACTTGGGTACAACTTTTAATGGCATCTGCTTCTATTTTACCTTCAAAAATTGAGATATCAAAACCTACTTGTACCTTAAAGGGCATGGACCCTTAGAATGGCCTCCTTTTGAGAGTTACTAGTTTGCTTCTCAACATTTGTTGGAGAATCTACATAAATTGGTTCATCATATCAACACTTTGCTTTCATAGAGCTTATGTGAAAATTGCATTTACTAGGTTTGAGGATTTTTTGCTCATTATATGTCTATCTGTGATTTCTTGTATCTATTAGGAAGATAATCAAATGGATCTCTTACCTCTAAACTAAAATTTTGATAACTTGGCATTTTTTTTATGGGACATGTAGGATCTAATAGCATTGATGTTTTGACAATCCACAAGATTGAGAAAATATGATTTTTGGGTTAAAACTGTGTAGATTATTTGTTTGATGTGTTTTGAATCACCATTTGTGATTTGAAACATTATTTTATCTGAACTCAAGAAAGTATTTTTAGGAAAATATGACTTCAATTTTTTCTCTGAACTGAAGAAAGTGTTTATAGGAAAATATGACTCCAATTTTTTGATCTAACTTTCAATAGCATCTACTTCTATTTTACCTTCAAAAATCGAGATATCAAAACCTACTTGTGCGTGGACCCGTAGAATGACCTCCTTTTGAGAGTTACTAGTTTGGTTCTCGACATTTGTTGGAGAATCTACATAAATTGGTTCATCATTTCAACCCTTTGCTTTCCTTGAGTTTATGTGAACATCACATTTACTAGGTTTTAGGATTTTTTGCTCCTTATATGTCTATCTATGATTTCTTGTATCTATTGGGAAGATAGTCAACTGGATCTCTTACCTTTAAACTAAAATTTTGATAACTTGGCATTTTTTTATGGGACATGTAGGATCTAATAGCATTGATGTTTTGACAATCCACGAGATTGAGAAAATATGATTTTTGGGTTAAAACTGTGTAGATTATTTCCCTGATGTGTTTTGAATCACCATTTGTGATTTGAAACATGTCGACTATATAATTTGCACACATGTAAGATCTAACTTGATTTGATACCATTGATCTAGATTGAGGATTGAATTTGGAAGACAACACACCAACTACTAGGGATTAGTGTGTTATAATAAAGTCAAACTATTCTAAACTTAATTCACATAGATTTGCAAGAATAATAAACAAAGGAATTTTACAAAAATAATAAGAGTTTATAGATATAAACCAATCTCTTTGGAAGAGATATCAGTGGTCCACTCTAAATTACAATAGGGTAAACCCTTGTCTTATAGATAAATAAAAATTAATAGTAGCATATTGCTTTAAAGTTAAACAAAGCTAATAACATCCACTCAACATGCATATGTATATGGATAGGAGTTTTATTTAAATTTAAACAAAACTAATACTATCCTTTCAATATGTATAGGCATGCAGATAAAACAACTCCTAAGAATAAGAGATCTACTATAAAATATAATTGTTAAAAATAGCCAATTGGGTTGGGCCACCTTGTCGAGGTCAAATGTATGGGTATTCTTTGATTCTCTTTTGTATTACCTTATAAAAAGATCAACTTGCTAGAAAGACATTCTCCCAGCTAACGCTTGGTGGCGAGTATCTTTGAGCTCTAAAAACCTTTGAAAACTACAATTTATGTTGTTTTATTTTTTTCATAAAATCTTGACTTTCTAAAAATAAACCAAATCGAGGATAAAACTACCACTTATTTAGTTGTCCAGAGTAATTGTTGGAATCAAGAAGTTTATTATATATAAAATCACCTTAAAGCATTTTAAAATAAGTAATAAAGTAGCACACCGCTTATTTATCATATCTTGCACTTTCAAGGATGACATCTAGACATAAACTCTATTGATTTCCTTTTTGCATACTTGTAACAAAATAAGTCCTACTTGAAAGAGCATATAATATCATTGATTATCTTAGGGAGAGGAGATGGATTCTTCTCTCACTCATTGGGACGGGCTACTTACTTGCATGTATATAACTACATCAACGATGATTCTCAGTGTGTTTGAAGAACAACTCACACTCAAGGGTTGTGAGCCATCAACTCTGCATATTACCTTTAGTCTTGGATGTATTGTTGGGTATTGTGGTTGGATTAAGGTTCAATCAAAGGATATAGATCAGATTATGACATTTATATGAGTTTATTTACATAATTAAGAGAGGTGTTTGGGTTCTTCTATTGATGAGGGTTCTAGTAAGTTTCAAACTACAGGGATCTATAGAGCTATTTTCAGACCCATCTGACCATTTTTCATGATACTTTCGTTTTGGAGGAGTATGCATTTGGTTTGTCCCTTTTCAGAATAGTTCGAAATCACTCACTGTCTCAATTTTCTGTTTGCATTTAGGAGTTTCTTTTGCACAATTTCAAAGCCTCACTCCTAGTACATTCATCCATTGTTAAGATGCAAGTAAGTCTAAAACAAGTATTCACCTATCACTTCATATCTCTTTCATCTCTTTTTATCATTTACAATTCTGAGTACTTTTATTATAAGTCCTTTTGTACTAGATAGGTGTGATTTAATACATATTATTGTATTTTTCGTGATTTTCTTAGTTGTATTATTTTACAAGGTTGGTGTATTGTATTTAACACTTGTACCTCCTCCGAGTAAAACACACACAAACACCCTAAAATAATGCAATTTGACATCTAAAGCTACTCCCAAACCATAATTAGGTATCTACAATATTCAATTTAACACACTTAGATCGACAGGAAAGATAGAACCAATCCGATCGGGTAAGCTCCCAAGGTGGGGAATATTCAGTGACCCAACGCCCCTCGCCCCCTCTAATATATTACCTCGACTCTACTCTATATAGCCCTAAGTGATAAGGCATGGGAAATCACTCATGAGAAAGCTTATCGTGTGCCTTCGTAGGTATGCACTTGATTATCCCGATCGTAACAAATTGATTGATTATGCACCCAATCCTTAGATTGATTATCCCGATCAGAATATATGCACACCCAACCTTAATCACAACTAGGTTTACTTTGCTATGATGTGTGATTCTTTTGCGAAGTGTTAAATATAGCATGTATCTATTAATTTAGGGTTTACATGGGTTTTTGAAGTAACCAAGTCTTTATTGCATCCTCTATGTTAGATATGATTTAACTCCAACTTTTTAAATTAATTTATTAGCTTTGGGCGTGGGCATGGGCGTGGGTGTTGGCATTGGCGTGGATGAGGAAGGTGGGTGGAGTGTTTAGGTTTTTAATCACGAAAGATCATATTATTTCATTCCTAGTAAATCGACCATGAAAATAAAGATGTAAAGGAAAGGTGTAATTGTTTGTTTTAAAAGTTTGACATGATCATGTACTTTACAATATTAGTAGGCAAAAGTTGGACAACTATTATTTATTTTATAAAGATGTACTAGCAATGTACTATCACAACTATAAGTAACGTGTAATCATGTACCATATTAATTGTTGGACCCCTTTCAAATATTGATTCCTTTTCCCTACCTATTCTCTAAGAATATTTGTTTCTCTTGGCTTGTTGTTTCTCCCTTTTGACTTGTTCATCTATTGGTATTATCATTCCTTAATATCATTTTCACCCCACCTTTGCATTAGATGAAGACAAAAAGGGTCATGTGTTCCATCGCAATTTCTTAAGTATCTTCTCTGAATAAACTTGCGATATAATTTATAGTGAATAGTTTTTTTTGATTGAAAAGTACTTTTTTATTAATTTCCTTAGTGATACAAAAAATAAGTGGAAAAGTCACATCTCGAATAGCAGATCGAATATCAAACACACTGAATCATGGCATATGAGTCCAAAAAATAAAATAAAAATCAATTTCACATAATGTCTGGAAGCCTCTTTATGTGAATGAATAAAATCCCTAAAATCCATTATCTTCCATTTCTAACAAGTCAATAATCTACAAAGTCTGAACCCACACCCTCACCTCACCGTCAATTTTGACGGTTTTATTATCAATAAACAATTAATGCCGTCGCCCATCAGAAAAAGAAATGCATACTTTTCCAGAACCGCCTTTGCGAATTTGACAAAATTAGGGTTGCGTGCCCAGCAGGAAACGAAGATGCCCAGACCCGGTCACCCTCAACTTCACGCTTAATACTTTCCCCTGCCACTCCGTATACGAACCGCACAGAATCAATCCGACTAAGAATTTTCCTTTCGGCAATTCAGGATGGTGAAACAGCAGAAACAGGACTCAGGGAGGGCGTCAATTGACAGCACCTTGCGCCTCAAAACGAGCCAGTTCCGTGGCGTCCGGATGAGAAAATGGGGAAAATGGGTTTCTGAGATCAGAGAGCCCAACAAACGAACGAGATTATGGCTGGGCTCCTATTGCAATCCAGAGGCCGCTGCCAAAGCCTATGACACCGCCGCTTTTTATCTCAAGGGGGAATCCGCCACGCTTAATTTTGGACGTCAAGGGTTCGAGCCTCGGGGAGAACTGACGCGCGAGGAAATTCAAAGGGAGGCCGCCAGGGTCGGTGCGGCCGTGGACGAGGCCCTGCTCGCAAGGCGCGCGATTTCGCGGCCTGGCGAGCCCGGAGGTGGTGGTTTCGAATCCCAGCGGCAGCAGTCGGAAAATGGCAAATTGTGTGAAGATTCTATACACAGAGAGGTCTCCTTCAGCCAGGAGATGAAGCCCGTCTTGTTTGTGTAGTTTGGAAGATTAGAAAAAGTGTTTTGTTTTGGGAGGGGATGGAAGCAAAAGGTAACCTTTACAACCATTTTAATAATTTATTTTAAGTTAAAACTTGGACGGTATTTTTAGGGGCTATTTTTTTTTACCAATTGGTTATTTTTTTGAAAATTAGTTTTTTCGAAGATTTTATTTACGCAACAAATTTTTTTGTTGAATTAAGTGATAAATTTTAAAAAGAAATGAGGAAAATTGGGTTAAGCGAGTTACACATTTTGTAGTGTCTGTATGTTTTGTTAGTACTTTGTTCTCTTCTTTGTTGAATCCAATCTAAATTTTACGATACTTTGTGTTCATGGTGTGTTTTTGATACCCCACGTTTTGATTAGACACGTATGATGTTACATTAGCTACTTTCAATCAAAAAGTATGTAAAAAACCCATGATTATTTTCTAATGTTTGATGAATATGTTATTTTAAAATATGCAATATTATTTGAAATAAAACATCCTTTGATTATCTTGTATGCGTTCTTTTATAAATAGAGAGTAGTGCACCCTCTTAAGTTGGAACCCCCTTTTCTCGTCGGATTAGATTCAAATCACTGATGTCTCGATGTGGTTACGGTTTTATTTTCTCCCTTGATGAGAAATGTGAATTTCATCAAACTTTTGGTGGACAAAGTTGGTTCGTTTTTAAAAATTGATGAAGCTTCTTGGGCCTTGAGCTTTGTTCGAGTTTGTGCGTTCATCGACATCTCTAAGTCGATATCCTTTTCGGTCAAGTTGCTCTCTTCACGTGGTTTGTGGACTCAACGTCTCAATTATGAAAGCCTTCCTTGCTATTGCTTTCATTGCCACCATTGTGGTCATCGCATCGTTAGATGTCCTTCTAAGCCTCGTCAACGTCTTCAACAAGTTTGGAAGGAGGGACCCTGATCATGACTTCTCGTGTCATAATCATGAAAAATTCTTCCACCCCCCTTTCTTTCATCTTGGTTCTTATGCAAATAAGGGTGTTGCTGAGGATAGTCCTAGGGATGTGTTGATTCTTGTCCCCCTCCTTGCTCATGCCCTGCTTCGCACCACTCCTCCCTGCCTAGGCCCCTCTCTACCCTTGCGAAATTACCTCGAAGGATGATTTGATATCTCCTAAGCACCCCCTCTAAAAAACATGTTGATGTGGGTGTCTCTTCTACAGAAGAAAGGGTACAGATCGGAGGTGGAACTGTTGAGGGCGGAAGCAAATTCCTTGATCAACAATGGCTCCCAATGGACCTTGGAGGATTTCCTTTCTAAGTGTGGGAGACAAATGGCCTCGACATGTGGTAAAGCCATCCGAGGTGTGTGGTTGACAGGCTCAACTTGCCGTTGAGGTATGTTTCAATCTCTTTTTTGGGGCTCTTTCGACCGACTCCCGTTGTTTTTTTTGCCTAAGTTGCCCCTGTTGAAGTATGGTAGAAATCTCGCAGAATCAACAACTCTTTCCTTTTGTTGTTGTTTTGGCATTTTGTTCTATGTTTTTTCTTTTCCTTTTGCTGGTGTGCTTCTCTTGTAGGATGTTATTGCTTGTCTTAATTTTCATCGTCTTATCTTGTTGCTTTTTCTTTTTCCTTGTTGCAGGGACTGCCCCCCCCTGTTGTTTCCCATGCCGGTTCATAACTCCAATCAAAAGCATTTACCCTATCAAATAAAAAGTTGTTATGTGCATTAATGTTGTGTCAAATTATGCTTTTTAACATTTCCCACTCTATGAGTGTTTTAGAAGTTCCACTTAACATAAAATTATATTTGATTTGCCATCAATTTCATTGTATAGGCATTGTTTTATTTCTTGTTTTTTCCCTGCATGATCCTCTAGGTTTTTTTGTTTTCCTATTATTGTTTTCAAATTAGTATTTATCTCTAAACTTTTGTAGATAAAGTCAAAGATGGTCAACATAATTGGTAAAACTTAGGGTTTCAAGGATTTATTATTTTAGTATTGCCTCAAATTTCTATTTTTTTAGTGTGTAGGAATACCATAACTCACAAAACATTCCTCCGACAAAGATCGTTTTCATCTTAAAACATTGAAAATAATATATATAAGTTCGAAATGCTTTTTTGTAGCATTAATTTGTTATTAAAAATTCATGGTTTGGTGTCTAATTAGTGCAATGGAGAAATAACATTTTCTCATATTTGTTATTTCATTTAATATGTTTTTATCTTCATTGTTTGTTAAAAGTTTTTGCTTTCTCATTTATACTTTTCAATTAGGGTTTATTTCCCTGTTAGGTTTGTAAATCTACTTCTTTACTTGTAGCAATAGAGTTGTAGAATCAATCCTTGCATATTAATAGTAAACTCTAAAATATGGTACCAAATATTTGGCAATGTCAGTTTTGACCTATCTTTACCTTACATTACATATACATATGGCTCTTGCACACCATTCTCTCATGTTCACTTGCTTTCTATGGGCCCAATCTTTTTGATTTGTTGTCAGTCACTTGTATTTCATAATTAGTGTTTAATTTGCTTATTATCACAATTGAATTGTCTCTTGATCATTAGATCACTATTCTTGTCTTTCTAGATGCGTTCGGTCATACTTAGATGGTGCTAGATTTTCTAAGCCATCTACTTCTACCAAAATTGTCTGCACGCCAAGCAAGGGTCATTTTTAAAATTCAAATCATCCTTATGTGTCAACTTGTATGTGCCGCATGTCGATGCTCTAAGAAGTTACACGAGTCATATATTTATACACTAAGCCTATTTCTTTATCTAACAATCATCAAACAAGTACTAAGAAAACATATTTTATCACTTGCACATTGAGAATGATAGTTTTAATTTTCCAAAATCTTGAATCAGTCACAAGGAGCAAGTTCTAGCCAAGTTTGAAGCACCTAAACCGAGTCAAATTTTCTATTTCAAGTTTTGAATGTTAGATCACATGTTCCATCCATACTAAAGGAGCACAATTGCACACATCCACCTAATCAAGGGAATTACATGCAGTTTAAGCCCTCTCAAAGTATTATAAATGTAGGTAGCATAGATCTACTTTGGAGTGGTTGGAGTCAGCTTAACTTGTCTTTCTTCCTCTTTTCCAGGGCTAAATCTAGTGTCAAAAGTGGAGCTAGCATTTCATCTTGAAGGAGACAGGTTTTATAGATTTACACACATAACAAGCTTCTACTATCACAAACGACAATGGTTTACAAGCAGGGGTAGTGATTTGTGATAAAACATTTAGACACAAGCTAAGGGACGAGTCCATCAGAGGTCAGACATCTTGATCTGGTGGATGTGTTTAGTTACTACCATATTTGTTTAAGTAGGTCCAAGTCTAGATCCATTTTCAGTCTTCTCTGCTACTTGCACATAGTCTCAGACTAAAGCAAAATATTAACAAACTAAGTACCCTAATCCTCTTACTACTTTCCATAAATAGTAAGTGTATTTGAACAATTATTTGTAACATTCAAATTTCTTTAATTTAAACATATCTTAGACCATTTTAATATTCAAAAGTTCTATCTTATTGCATAGATAAATTCAAAATAAGATTAAATATATAGATGAACTAGTTCTTTATAGTGAGCACGTCAAACACTAGGTTTTTCTTAGGGTTTCATTCTTCTATCTAGGGTTTTCAAATTTGCGTATTTAAGACTAATTTTTAAACTTAATTTTTTGATTTACCCAAATTGACATAACATACTAATGACTATAATGGATATATATAGTTTTAATTTTCTAACTCAAGTTATGATTGTAATAATTACAAGTTGCATTCTTGAAATACATAATATTTTTAACAACTATGTAATTAAGTGTGTCAAAATTATGTGCAATAATACTAACGTTCAAATTAATCATGAAAAATCTTTTTCCTTCATAATTCATATTGTTTAAGTATTCAAACTAAGTTGTTTTTTATTACTATTAGACGTCGAAAAGCATGTATGACTCATTTTGTTCCACCCCCTATAACATAGTAATGGATACCACCCCACAATTATTAATCGTCATAGGCTTATATTGGATTCTATGGTCCATGTTGTTATAACGCAAAGAGGTAAGGTGACCCATCCCATAGTACAAAGTGGAGGTCATCAAATTTTTCCTTCTAATCCCCCTCCACCTCCCATGAGACTAGCTACCTAAGGTAAATAATAAAATATTATTGAACAACTTACAAATATTCTAACTAAAATATCTATGTTAGAATTTGTTCTTGACTCACCTATTTATAATGATATCCTTCATGTGGCATTGTGTGACACAAAATGTTGATTGATGTAGAACCACCTTATATTGCCTCTACCATCAATACATTATGATGGATAGAGGAAAATATCTTTGTTGAGAAAGAGAATCTACCTCCTAAGCATTTAATGATCAACCCCTCCCATTATATATTCAAATGTTTATTTATTAATAAGGCGGCCAAATGGGTCTTGGTGGATAATTGATCATGATTTAACATTTGCAATAATTATTTTCTAAATCTACTTGGATAGAGGCAAATGATCTCACTTATTCAGACATGAATATTCATGGATTTGACAACATACCTCAGAAAGTGTTAGGGCAAATTATATTGGATGTCACTATAGGTCTTAGAACAATAGCTACGATATGTCAAGTTATGCCCAATTATCTTAACCATAAAATTCTCTTGGGAAGATTATGGATTCATGATATGAGTACATTACCCTCTACCTTACATGTGTGTCATATATTTCCTATCGATTATGAACCTTTTAAGCATTGTACATGACTCAACCTATGGACAATTACATACCTCAAACACAACGCTACCCTCAGGGATGCGGACATCTTATTTCAGCTACTCTTCCATCACCACCAATAGGTTTAAAGTAATGTGGTTTGGTCTAAAATATGTGCAAAAGTTGGGATACATAGGACATGGATTAGGAAAACATGCATTAGGGATTCTCGATCCCAGTATTGCATCTACTCATAAAGGAAAACAAACCCTTGGATACACAAATTATTCAACCACCATTAATGAAAGTAAAACAAAGAAAGTGAATATATGCATTCATCTCCTTATACCAAAACCTAAGCCTAAGCAATAAGTTCATCATGTATCATCACTATAGTTAATATGCCTTGACCTCATTGATGATATGCTTTTACTAGAGATTTGGACATTTGACGAGTTCTCCAATGATGAGTCTCTCCTGGAATATTTATAAGAAAATGATGATTTCTCTTCCTTCTATCATAAAAATAGTTTTTGCACACAAAAAATGCTCATGCATATTTTGGAGATAGAGGGGATTCAAATAGTTTTGTCCAAATAGATAGTTCAAATACAATTCACATTGCACCATATGTGAAAGATAAATCAACATTGATAAATGAAGAATTAGTTAAATTCAATTATAGAACAACAAGAGATCGGAGGCCAATACCCCTTGTTTCTATGTTCAAGGATGATGAAGGCAAATAATTTAGATAATTATCACATGCCTACCACGAATTATTCGTTTGGGCTTATTTAGATATGTCAGGGATTGACCTTGCATTTCTGATGCACAATATAGTACTTTACCCAGATGTAAAGCTAGTCAAGAATAAAATTGGAAAGATGAATTAAAAGTTGCTTTGTTGGTCAATGATGGAATTCAATGATTATTGGATGCAGGGTTTATTAGATCTATATATTAATCCGAATGAAATTCTAATATAGTACCAATTTTAAAGCTTAATGGACAAATTAGATGTTGTATAGACTATCGAGATTTAAACAAGGCTTGTCCCAAGGACGACTTTCCATTACCAAATATTGATATGTTTATAGATTCTGCAGTTGGTTATGAGATGGTGTCATTCATGGATGCTTTTACTAGCTATAATAAAATAAATATTAATCCCAAAGATCAAGATAAAAACATATTTACTACACCAATGGGCACATTTAGTTATGTGGTCACGCCCTTCGGATTGAAGAATAAATGAGTCACTTACCAAAGGGCTATGATGTACATCTTTCATGATTTTATACATAAAGTTGTGGAAGATTATGTTGATGACTTGCTTGCAAAATCTAAACATTGATAGGATCATGTTATAGACTTATGACAAATATTTGAATACTTACAAAAATATGATGTTTGCTTAAATACAAAAAATGTGTATTTGGGGTAGCTTTGAGAAAGTTATTAGGCTATATCATACCGCAGAAAGGCATAGAAGTAGATCCAAAAAAGGTAAACGCTATTGTAGATATGCCATCACCAAAAACATTGAAACAATGATGATGTTTACAAAGAAGTATTCAAGGAATAAGATGTTTTCGGCTCAGTTAGCCTATAGACGCAACCTTTCACACGATTATTAAAGAAAGATACCGAGTTTGAATGTGACATCAATTGTCAAAAGAGTTTTGATGCAAGAAAATAATTTCTACTCAATCCACCTATTTTCATGCCTCCAATAATGGATATGCCTTTGTTATTAGACATTGTATGCTATAAATCATGCCCTAGGGGCTTTATTTTCACAATACAATAATGATAACATAGAATGTGCAATCTATTACATCAGTTGTACACTAGTGGACTATGAAAGAAATTAGAATGTCAAAGAAACTATGTCTAGCCCTTGTTTTCATAACACAAAAAAAATGAACACTATATGCTTAATAATGAAATGCGTGTCATCATAAAAGTGGATATGTTAAAATTCATCATGAAAAAACAATATTTCTTAGGACGTATAGTTAAATGGGTAATGCTACTTATGGAATTTGATTTAATATTCATATTTTAAAAATTCGTAAAAAGACAAATCATTGTAGATTAATTAGCTACAACATCATTAGTTGAGACATTACCAATCGATGATGTTTTTTGTGATGATCTTGTTACATATTATATTAATGATGATATTTGGACCATGTACTTTGATGGATTCAAATGTGCCATAAGAGCTAGACCAAGTATATCTCTCATCACTCCTCAAGGTCAGTCTATGTGATTCACATATTCCTTAGGGTTTCATGTATGAAGAAGAATATGAAGCATTTATATTTGAATTATGTATTGCATATACATTGCAAATTAAATCTATTCGGGTGTATGAGGATTCACTTGTAGTTAATCAAGTTTCAGATATTTATCAAATAAAAGAAGAAATTTTGATCCCATATAATGAAATGGTACAATGATTAAATACATAATTTGAGATGATTATGATTGAGATCATACATTGCAAAGACAATCAACATTCAGATGATATGGCTAGTGTAGTTTCTATGATCCCTGTTGACGTCAATGATGATCACACAACTTTTACTATAGAAAAATTACAATGCCCATAAGTTACTACAACATATGCAAATGCTTTAGTAGTATTTTCAATTATAATTTTAGAATGGTACAAAAACGTCTATAAGTTTTTTATATAATGTTGTTATCCCAAATATTTTTTCATGAAATGATAAACACAAATTGCAACATGAAGTAATTCTCTATGCTATAATATGTGAGGCCTTATTCAAGTGATCATGTGATGGACATTTACTTTGATGCCTTGGTCGTGAGGAGACTAAGATAGCTTTACTTGAGGTACATGATAATGAATGTGGGGGGCATTTTAGTGGGAAAATAATGTATTATAAACTATTGATAAAGGGTTACTATTGGCCTAAGATGGAGTAGGAATGTTAAGAACATACAAAATTATGTTGACAATATCAAAAATAGTAATTTGAATCATGAAACTTCACAAGGATTACAACCTATCGTCTCACCATGGTCGTTTTACCTTTGAGGTTTTGACTTGATTGAATCATCAGAAGGTTACAAGTTCATTATTACAACTATAAAATAGTTTACAAAATAGGTTGAGGCTATGCCACTACAATCAATTATAGAGGATGACATATGTAGGTTTTCAATGAAAAATATAATTTTGTGATTTGGTCTTCCGTCGACTATTGTAACAAATAATGAATTATCCTTAAAAAACAAGAAGGTTAAGAGATTTTGTGTTAAATACGAGATTTGTTATATCTTCTCCATTCCTTATTATCCATAAGGAAATGGATAAGCAAAAACATCAAATAAAACAATTGCTAAAATATTAAGCAAAACACTTGTCAAACATGACGAAGATTGGCATAATTAGATTATATGTTTTTTTGGCATATTACACAAGTGTTCACATGCCCACAATGGCTACTCTTTATTCTCTTGTTTATGGAACAAAAATGATATTGCCTTTATAGCTAAAGATACCATCTTTGTATGTTTCCTTAAATTACATTATTAAGGATAATGAATATTGGGGAAGTAATTGTACAAGTTAGAAATTTTGGAAGACAAATGCATACAGGGCATTGAGCATCTCTAAATATATCAGGATCATGTTAAGAAATCATACAATAAGAAGGTTTGAAACCAAGAATTTGAAGTTTGTGACTTGGTGCTCAAAGAAAATCAAAATAAGACCAATGCAGACAAGGAAAGCAAAAACAAGTTTAAACCAAACTGGTTAGACCCATTTGTGGCTACAGAAAAGATAGGTACAAGATTTTATTATTTAACTATAATTGAATGAAACCCTATGAATATCATGCACTTACATCAATTGTACAAATAAGCAGTATATATATATATATATATATATATATATATATATATATATATATATATACTAAGCATAACATGCTTTTATATTTACTATATTGATTCGTGTTATTTATCACATGTTTAGTAGATTACATGTCATTTTCTATACACACATGCATTTCATTGTATATATGAGTAAGATGCAATAAAACAAGTTATACATTATACATAGATGTATAGATGTAGGACATTCTTGTACCCCAAGGACCATGTCAATGTTGGGGACAACTCATTCCATAGGTCACATTATTACACATTATATCTTTCTGTGGAACTTCCATTTATCATGTTAGGCTACATTGACTACTTACACATACCTTGCTCTTTGTACTTTCTTTATAGTGTTACATTTTATAGACAAGGTATTTTGTTATGTTTTGACATTGACGTGAATTGATGGCATAAATTGGCTTGACTTGTTTTATACTTGATTGTTTTTATTTCTTTTCATATAGGATAATTATTGATTGTCATTTGTATAGCCCTTGCCTTATTATAAAACATGAATTGATTGAGTGTATCACTATATGACTCTTTATTTGTTTGGCCCTTGCCCTATTGTGTGACATTGATTATTTAGTGTAGCATTAATTTCTCATTGTATGTGTCTCTTGTCTTTTGTGACATTGAGTGCCATTGTGTGTCTCATGGCCATGACATTGTGTGTTTAAAATTGGATACATCTTAGATTTTTTATTGACTTTGTGGTTTCGTGATCCATATCATATACCTTTCTACTTGTGTGTAGTACCATGTTCTATATCATGTTCCTTTCTACGTAGGTTACTATTCACTGCTCATATTTTTAATGATTACTATTTCATACCTAATTTTTATTTCTATATTAACATGACACTTGTATGACTTAGAATACATGTTTCATATGTGCGTTGATGATCTATTTATACTATGATGACATATCTCCATAATTTATCACATGTTTTTAAAAGTTTACATTTCTGTATATAATATGGTGTGTTTAACTTTTTTCTTTTGAGATAATTAATTTGTAAGCTACATTCCTCTCCTCAAAAGGGCGAATATTAGTGGGGTTGTCATACAAATTAAATCCTACATACACACATAATTCAACTTTTAGAATAAATTACATAATTCAAAGAGTATAGATTGGGTTAGATTATTAGTTTAGTTTAGATAATGAGAAATATTTATGGATCAAGACAAATTTTGCGAACATATGCAATGCCTATGTAAACACTTTATAGATACATAAGTGACATGTTATCATATTAGGGACAAAGTGTCATATATATTTATGGCATTATATATCAAATTGAGACAATTGATCAAAATATTGGACCAGGATATTGTTTACGCATGCAATTTTCTATTTTCAAGTTGGTACTTAAGGCATTTCAATTAAAATATTGAATTTAAAATCTGTTTGCAGTATTTAATTTAGTTTACATATGAGCGTAGTATGAGGCTTCCCTTCCATCTTAATATTCAAGATCAGTTAAATGAGTAGTGCGGTGGAGATTTTGCATCGCTCAATGGCCTAATACTACTCTTTCATAAGGGTTGGGACATTTATCTTCTTAATCCATGGTCATAACAAAAGCACTCAACTTGTGACATAATCACCCCATGACATTCACCATTGGGGTGTAATCACCCAAATTTCCAACGCTTCAGAGCGAAACATAGTTGACTCACAAGTGTATTTTTTCCTTGCTCTTTAAGTTTCAAATGTTTCATTGATGTAATTAATTTTAGATTTCATATCATATGTGGAAATTGATTGTTTTATGTTTATTGTAGGTTTTCATGCAACAATGTGCACACTTAAAACATTATTCTAAATAAAAAGTGTGTTTACACACTAAAGTACACAATCTTTATCCTTTAATTCTATAATTTTTAATACTAAAAAAAGGGAGGCATTTGTAGACACCAAGATCTAATATTAGACACTTGGTATGTCAGTCTTGAACTATATTTATTTTAAATGACATATGCATACACACATGGCTCTTGCACACTCCTCTTTCTTATTTGTTAACCTTTTATGGGCCCGACCTTCTTGATTGGCTATGAAACACTTACAAGAGTTCCCTAGTCTATGTCTATTTTATTTATTGTTCTAATCAAACTGTCTCCTTATCATCATATCATTGTTCATGTATTTTTAGATGCCTCTAGTCATACTCATATGACTTTATATTTCCATGCCTTCCATCTTTGTCAGATTTGTTTTTATGCCAAGTAAGGGTCATTTTATAAATTTAAATTATTCTTATGGATCGACCCATATATTCAACATGTCAGTGGCATGATAAGTTACCTAAAGAGTCATTTATTTATACACAATAGGTTTAAACATATTTCCTTATCTAAAAATCATTAATAAAGTACTAAGCAATCATATTCCATCACTTGCATATTGATAAATACTGTCATAAATCTACAAAATCAGAAATCAACCACAAAGATTAGGTCCTAGCCAAGTATGAAATACCTAAGTCAAGTAAAATTTTTCATTTTCAAGTGTCAAAGGCTAGATAATAGGTTGCATCCATATTAAAGGATCACCATTGCATACATACACCTAACCATGAGAATTAAGTCTGGTTTGAACCCTTTTCAGAGTATTGGAGACGTAGACAACACTCAACCACTTAATGGGGGGTGGTTGGAGTCAACTCAACCCATCTTTGTTCCCCTTTTACATGCCTAAACTTAATGTCAAAAGTGGAACTATGTTTTCAAAGTGAATGAGATAGGTTTTTTGGACTTACACACACAATGAGTTTTTGATAACACACAAGATGACAATTTACAAATAGGCACAATGATCTGTGCAAAAATAGTGGAGCACAAGTTACAAAGACACTTTCAGACTTCAAATGTCTTCATCTAGCATAGATGTCCATTTTTGATAGACTTGTCTAGGAAGGTCCAAATAGTCAATTTTCAATGTTGAGTGGCTCCAAATCTATTTTTAATCTTTTTTCCTACTTGCACACAATCTCAAACTATAACATATCAATAACAAGCTAGGAATCTTAGTTCTCTTAGTATTTTCAATAAATATTAAAAGTGTAATTGAACATCTTCTTGTAGCATTCATATTTGACTAATCTATACCATCTAACTATTCAAAATTTATATCTTATTTAGATACAATTAATTAAAAAAAAAGTGAAACATAAACATAGTAGTGTATATTAAGATATATACTATTGGATTGTCTAAGATGTTTTCTTTATTGATAAACTCATATTCATGTGCACATCGTTATCCATAACTTATTTATAATTTATTATAAGTATAAAGATCTTTAGTGGTTAATTTTCATAATAAAGTTTGTCTATTTCTAACTAATTGTAGTCACTAAAATTTGGTCACAAATATTTGATTATGTCAAATTTAATCATTTTTCACTTTAATTAACTTATGCATTTAATCAATATCTATTTTTCCACCTCGCTTTATCTTAAGCACCATTTTAGACCTATTTCTTTTCTATATTGCTATTCGACACCTACAATTTTTTTTTAACTATTAACAACCCATCTAAGCATTTGAATAAACATTCTAGATCCCAAATTTGCACATTTCCTTGTAGGACAAAATCGACCAATTGGGTCAATAGTGGTAGTCAATCCTGACCCCTATGGATTGACCCTGAACTTAGGCCCTCTAATGATAAATTTTTAATTTTGAACCTTCCCTTATAGACTGGTTTGTGTTTTTAAGATAGGTAGAATGAGGTTTTCCCCCATTGGATTGTTATAAAGACACACTCAAGGCACTTATTCTACCACTTAGTAATTATTTAAAAATTTCAATATAGAGGCATACTTACACTATTGCAAATTGATAAAAGCTTTTCTATTCTTCCCAATTTTGATTCTAATCACTAAAGGCAGTCATCAGCGAAGTCAAAAGTCTATTTTATCCAACCCAAAACAAAGCATGATCAAGTATTCAATTCATTTTTAGATGCATTCATATATTTAAAAAAACACAATTGCACAACACACTATAGGTGGGAGAACTACACATGTTTGATTCCATCCTTAGAGTATTGGATACATAGGCAACAATTAGTCATCATGGGGGTGACTGGGGTTAACTCAATCCATTACACTCCCAATTTTTTCTATTTGTAGGTTTTAAATCATTGCAAGTCCTAGAAGGGTTTCAACTTTAGAGAAGCTATTTAATGGTCTTGTGTACACTTCCAAAGGTCTAACCTATTCATACATAGGTAATTAAAGTTGTTTTATATGTTCATGGCATAAGCTTCTTATATTTTATCAAGGGTTAAGTGCGACCAATTAAAGTCAATAGTGGCAGTCGATTCTAGCCTTATTCACTTTGAGTTGTAGCTTTTGGGCACTTGTAGAGTTTGCTCTTGTTTTCCTGATGCAATCATCTATCAGTTAACACAGTTAGATATGAGATAGAAAACTAAGTTTACCATTTTATTGTATAATTTGTCTTATTTCAATCAATTACACTTTGTCAAATTCAATGGTTGTTTTCATTTTTGCTTGTCACAATTTAATTTTCAGCATTTTGCTTTATTCTATTTAATTTATTTGAATTGGGTTAATTCACTTATTAATTTAAAATTTGACAAAAAAAAAGATTGATGAACCCAAGTTAGTCACACACCTTTGTTAGTTCAAAAAAATTATCTTAGGTTTAGATAAATTTCTGAACATTCGACACTAAAAAATCTTATTTTGACCTTGGATATAACTCTGATACCAAAATAACTTGATTTCTACCTCGATTATAATTGATGTCACTGAAAGCACTTTATTTTGACTTCGGATTTGATATCTAACACTAAAAACACCTTATTTTGACTTTGAATTATAAGAGAATTTACTTATCTTCATACACAAAAATTTCTTTTATTTCTGGGATTTCATTTCATGTTATTGTTTACATCATCTTTTTCATGCCATCTAAGAAACCTATTTCCCTTATTCCTTTAAAGCATAGTGTTAGGTTAAGTGGGTCCATTTTGAGTACATTCAAATTCTTTTAACCACTATTAAAATGGAATCATCTAATGCAACCAAAGAATCTCTTTCTTTTGATGAAAAAATTACTTAAGAAGATAATCATAATGAACAAGCTAATCAAAATAATTACAATGCACATGATATTCATGAGGGCTTAGATAGGATTCATCTTGATGAACTCGATGGAGTAGATCATGAACAATTTCAATGCTTATGTAGGTTCCAAGAAGGACTTCGTCAAAATCCACAAGGTATACCCAAAGTAATCCAAGTTGTTTTAGCTTATAAAAGTGCACAACAATATAATATTTATACTTTCAATAAACAATAAGAACCACTCTTTTGCATTGTTAACGCTACCACAAGTGTTTCTAATACTACTGTTGATAATGTTATTACATATACAACTTTAAATTTGGAGGCAAAATAAGGCTTCCAATAGATATTTATGCCCATACCTAACTAACTGATTTATACATGCTATTTGATTGCAATGCCTACTACATCGTCTACCGAGCTTACTATACAGTACCTTGTGCAAATCATTAGATTACCAAGCCTTGTTTCATAATCTGTTAGCACTTGAGATTGCATCATATCCTTTACCTATATGGTTTTTAGCTCATAAAATTCCATTATATAAAGGTAAATGAGATTCGAACAACATTTCATACATTTTCTTTTAGTATGTTTGGATTATGCTTTCAATGACAAGTTGCTAATGAAGTTGTTTCCAAGAAGTTTAAAATATTATGTATAGCATTGATTTTATGATTTACATGTTCAATTATTCAAATCATTTAATCCACAAGCAAATCAGTTTATTAAGTGTTTTTATATTAATATTGATGATTTTTTTAATGTATAAATTGCGAAACTTAAGCAAACAACAAATGAGCTTATCAATGATTATGTAATTCGTTATAAGAACATGTTTGTTAAAATGAATAACACATTGATAGATAATAAATTAAAAAATATTTTTAAACAAAACTTACTTTCACCTTTGTATGAGTCAATTATATTCAATAAATTTTAATCATCTGAACAATTTTTTCATACAATTAGAGAAAGAGAATTCAAACTTTTTGTTTTGAAAAAACTTAAATATGCACCTACATCTACTTTAAATTTTACAATAAAGTTTCGAATCAAACCATCTTACAAAGCTAAACCAACAGATACTAAAGTTGATGCAAATATCACATTTAATGTTATTTTTCAACCTTCTAACATGATTGTTTTATTGTATCAACCAATAAGGAAATTCTATAGATTAACACAATTGCCTCATAAATTGTTGGAAAATTAGTTGAGTGCAATATCATTACTCTACCTCTACCATTTTAAATTGAAATGAGTAACCTTGAAGGCAAATATTTAGATAATAGTGCATATTGTGATTACCATATATGAAATGGTCATTCTACTAATATATGTTTTAATCTTAGACACCTCATTCAAGTTTTTATTGACAACAATGTTATTGATATAGGCACTCCCATAGAGGAAATTAAGCCTCAATAGAATGAAAATACTAAGTTAGATATTTTCAATGAAACATTTTTTAATCATGATACCAACAAAAAAAATTAACAGTGCATCATACCTACAATGTCTATCCACTTTCTGAGTCATATGATCATCCATTATATGAAATTAATAATACAATTTTTCAATTACTCAATCACATCCTATGATTAATTTTGATGATAGTGAGATAGTGGACGTTGATTTTGATTTTTATGCTTTATGTATACAAGTTTATATTGATCAATAACCTATTCATAGTATTCTAGTTGATAATGGATCAAGTGAGAATGCATGCACAATGACATTACTTCATCATTGAGTTACACACAACTTGATGTACAAACAACTTATAAAAGTGTGAATACATTCAATGGCAAACATAAAACTATTTTGGGAGATATTGTGTTGCCTTTTCAAGCACATCCCAATATATTATTTACTCATTTTATAGTTTTATCAAAAAATGGGGTATTTGATATGAAATTAATACACCTTTGGTTTCAAAAGCTCTATGTTGTATCTTCTATGGTACAAATATTCTTACAGTACATTTATTGCAATTAAGTTTTTATAATTTTAGATATGAGTATCCTCTATAGTCTATGGTACCTCCTCCTCCCCATCCACCAACACAATTCATTGATACATCTATGAAATAACAAGACACAATTTTAGTTTTTGCACCTAAGCAAAATGATACTACTCAAACAATTCAGAAAAAGGTGAAAAAAGTTCAAAAGAAACCAATGCAAAATCAAGTATCTTGGAAAAAAAGTTTTTAATTCTCAAAAATTACCTTCACATGAAACACATTTCAAAAAAAAAAAAAAAAAAAAAAAAAAAAAAACAAACAAAATAAATAAATATATATATATATATATATATATATATATATAAGAATAAAAGAATGTTCCTCAAAAGGCACAACATTTGGCACAATCTCATACTAGTTATTATCATATTTCACATCATCCTACATCTCTTAGAGTTACTTCTTCTACACAGGATTATACAAGTAGTGATCTATATATATTTGATATAGCACATGATGTATTTTTTTATTATGATTCATGCACATCCAACACATTTTGATCATGAAAAATATTATTTATACCAATTATTACATATTATTATGACTCCCATATTGATGGGATCATTGGTTAGCTTCTTATATTTTAAAATATTTTAAAAACTCAAATAATTAAAAAAAAACAAAAATATGATTGTACATAACTTATTGACTGTTGCATCATGTCTTTCTATTGATGGCACATTCGAATAATTTAGTCGAATCTTCTAAGCCTTTCGATATTACTGATGTTTTAGCTTCTTAGATATTATTTTTCAGTCTCTAAATATAAAAAATCCAAAACAATGATCTATTCTACCATATTCTATCCTTTACCTCTCTATTTTCATAGCATGCATTGGTAAAATTACATTTTTTGACAAGGTTTGAATCAAACTGTAAGTTTCAATATCATATACCATTATTGATCTCAGTTGGTTGATCCTAACCCATGAGAATTTTCACCTATAAATCATAATTTGAGTACACAGAGCCTAAATTTTTTTTAATTTTAAGATATTTCACCTAGTTTTAGTATGCAAACCACTATTTATTCATGAAAAATATTTATTTTTATATGTTATCGTTGTCACCAAATATTGCACTCTAAAGGAGGGTTTTCAAGCCTCCTTTAGATTTGGGTAACATGGGAATACTTCTACGTATGTAGGTTTACCTATAGTATAAGTAAACCTCTAGGTTTAAGGGCTAGCATCTTGAATTTGCCTTAAATTGCTTATCACCTACTTAATTGATTGCTTGTCTAAAAATGGATATAAGTTTGCATGAAATTAAAATAATATAAAGGGGTGATACACCAAAATGATTACCACAAGATCATCATACTTATATCACAATAAAAAAATATTTACAAACCAACTTTAAAGTCCTTAGAGGTTCTAACATAAGTGTTTCAATAAAGAGGTGATATGCATGAGACAACACAAGGTAACTAAACTAGAGGGCAAATTGCACACTCTAAGGACAATTATGTTAGAAGTACAAACCACTGAGATGGGGGTGAATTAGTGGTGGCAAATAATCGAATTCAATTTACAAATCCTTCAAACACTTAAGCATTCAATATAACCATTCGTGAAGCATTTAAGATGTTTATAGCAATGAACAATAGATAATGCAAGATCACACACAGAACACAAGATCTATGTGGGAAACCCTCATGGGGGATAAAACCCACTATCACATCACTTGTAATACTATCTTATAAATAATTAAATAATATTTAGTGAGGCATCAACCCCATAAGGAGCACTACCCCTCACTAGTTAGGCACCAACTCAACTAGTCTTTTAACAAGCTTCAAATTGCAAGGATGCTCCAACCCCATAAGTGACTTGGAAACAACCCAACCAATTTAAGAAAACTTATTCAAGCTAAAACCTACAATTCAAATCCAAATCATTCTTGACCAAGCACCAACCCAACCAAGGGAAGCTTAATCACTTCAAGACACCTTGTTGCTCTCTCAACTGATGGTGATCTTTTCTTCAACTCTCTCTCTTCTCTCTATTTATTACAGTCTATATAATACACTTGTAACACTCTTCTGATTAAGTTAATGATGGTATCTCACTTCATTTATCTCACTTCACCATTCTACCCCTCTCACACAGCCTTCTAGGCTCACGCGCTCAACATGCCTCTTCTAGGCTCATTAGGTCAATTGACCTTATCATCTACCTACAAAAGATATGTTAGATAATAATCATGGTTTATCTCTTATTTTTATGGTCCTAAATGACCTATCACTTCTCCTCCAAGAACTCCTTTTATTCACTTTTCAACTCTCACATACACATTCTCTCAAGTCTCTCGAGTCTTTTCAACAAGCCTAAAAACTATCACATTTGGTTTCACCTTTTATAGAGTCTTCATGATTATTATGATCATAAATTTATTTTTCAGATAGAACACATGCCTTCACCCTTAAGGCATCTAACATGGGTCACCTTTAAGCACAACACTCTTTCAAATAGGCCTAAGTCACCTTTTAGGTCCTATGAAGACCCATCCACCTATTTGACACTTTTTCAAGTAAAATAAGAACACATAAATACTTTCAAATACATATACCCATTCCACACAATCTATAGGTCCTTTTTTAGTGATAACAACCATCACAACCCCCTTCTGCTAAAGCTCAATTCATTCCAACAATATTTTGTGCACACAACCACCATGAACGAACACATAGTCAGCTTCTAAGACTTTGATCATACTGAATATGATGGATCAAACCTTCATAATTTGTAAAAATGGTCCTCATGGATTCTACAACACTCTTTGATAGTTATCTCATCTTGAAACATCAAAATAACATCAATAAAAACTCTAATACCCTTCTTGAGTTATTTGTAGAGCATGAGTGAACACACAATCAACTTTTGAGCTTAATAAATTTTACTGTACAAATATTTAGACCTTAAAATGAATATTTTTAGATGTGCCTTGAAGTCCTATACAACTTGAATTTTTAATACAATATCAAATTCTACATAGATCAAAAGTTATAGATCAAATACCATGCATTGGTATTTCCTTCGTTAAATTCAAATATTTAAATCCAAACGATCACAGTTAAACCTTGGTCACTTAGGACACATCTTGTGCTCTTTGCTCAGCTCACTCAACTCATACTGTCAATATTATTTGAAAGTAGCTCAAACTTTAACTCATAGTGCTCCACTGTCTAAATATTAAACCTTGAACATGTTGACCTCATCTCGTGCTTTCTGGCAATCTTGAACACATACACACCATTGATCTCTACTAAGTAGCATGGTATTAATCTTGTAGCTCTCACCATTAGATCTTGATCAGAACTACAAAGATTATGAAACTTGGCACCCTCACGTGCCTTCTAAGCAATTTAATAAAATTAACTTACGCTTGTGCCACTTGAAAACCTTGTATGCATTATTGACTCTTTGACTTCTTCCACATCATTGATCTTCATCAGTATGAACTGCTACTCACCGTTGATCTTCAGTCAGACTAGTGAGCTTGTGACACTTGTCACCAACACGTGCAACCTTTGACATGTTGACTTCATATGCACCATTGATCTCAATATGTATAATTAAGTGCTCACCATTGGATCTTCTAGACCAATGACCTCAGACTTCAACATGATTAAACTTGACTGTATCTGGGCTATCACAGTCTACTAGAGCAACTTTGAAGCTTTATAATTTGTGCTAGAAATCACTTCAAGACTCCAAATTTTTAGGGTAGTTTATTGAAACTATAAACAACAACTCCATGCAAACCTTTGACTGTTAGTGAATTTTTTGTACTTGAATTAAATGCAAAAACTTATTAGTTCATACATATCAACATGACGTGCAGTGACGATTTAGCTAAGTATAGAATTTAGTGAACTTTTGTTTGAGAGGCCAACTTTACACCTACATATCTTTCGCTACACTCAATCTCATGAACTAAAACTTGAACCACATGATCATATTTCATAGGAAAATCCATACATATATCAAGCTGCTCATGAAACCTTTACATGTGTGAAATATGATGTCATCAATCTGCTCATTCAATCTGATTTGCCATAAAACCAATTAGGCCTAGATGACCACAAGGAAGAACCTAATGCACACCATCCATTCCCATAATCACTTAAATAACTATTGAAACCCCATAAGACATATGCAACATGATTTCATCATCCATAACATTCATCAACATCATATCCAATCATATCTTGAAGATCCATGCATACATAAAAGGCTACCAAGCCTATGTTAACACACTATTCACATGCTTATCTTCTTTCCTTGAGTTGATACTACATCAACATGCTAGATATAATATGATAAGCCTCAGATAATACTTACATTAGATTATATGCATCCAAATCTTACCTTGCACAACTTTAGGCTCAAACTCGTCATCATCATGACATCACCACTTTGTCATTACCTTTGACATCAATGCACATATGACATCAATCTTTGACATCAATGATAACACTTTCCAACAATTTCTCCCTTTGTCATTGAAGATAAACTCTTCTTTTCATTCTCCCCTTCCATTAATGACAAAGTGCACTAAATATCGACCAAGATCCTTTTAACAACATGAATGTATTCAAATAAACTTCTAGGTGCTCAGGATACTTACATACTTCATATAAAACAATTGCTGCCCCTTTTGACATACACCAATCTAAACTTGGGCTTCTATGATTCTTTGACCTATTAACCTAAATAACTCACAAGCTCCCTTTGCTTATGCATGAATATTCAACACATTTTATCAATGAATAGAACATCTCACAAATGTTTCTCCTTACATCATACATGGATCCACAAGTCACTCAAACTATTTGAGTTAGCTCCCCCTAACTCTATGCATACCACCTTGTAATTCTCAATGAAGCACCATGACAACACTCTTATTTGATCATGCACTACTATCAATGAGGACTAAACACACATGAACACCAAAAATAGGTTGAACTCACCTTGAAAACACTGATAGGGACTCCCCCTAACATCTCTGAGCCATTGCACCTCTTGAATAGCTTTAGATCTCCACACACCATGAAGAACCACCACACAAGCTTACTAGCCTTCTCTCTCAAGCCACCTCAAAGACCACCAAAAAAACCACCGAGCCTACAAAAAAAACTTCTACTCTAAGCCTTCTTTATCCTTATACCTGACAAATTGAACAATCTAGCCCCCCCCTTGATCATGTAAACTTCTCAAGCCATCTGAGTTAGCTCCCCCTAACTCCATGCTCCTTATGCCAACTTAAAAGATTCCGCCTTGATCTTCATAACCAAATATCACCTACATGACTTCTGAGAACACCTTCATGGCCTCAATAATATGAAAATAACAAACTCATAACACTATACTACTTTGGGTCTTCAAACAACACCACTTTGCTTTCATACTCTCACTTGCAAGCCACTTCCAAGAATAAAAAAAGATATTCAAGACACACACTAAACAAGAAAGATGTTATAAATAAACCATATAACTTAAATCAAAACACTCATACCATGCTCTTTTGAATAAATTTATCAAAAAAAGCACTCTTATTCACACTAGGCCTTCTAGTCTCCTTGTATCCCTACCTGGAACTTGTAGAGACCAAAAATTTTAGTATACATACCTTCAAGACCTAAAAATTCATAGCTAGATCAATTTTTTATTCCCCCTCAATCACACTAATTTTAATTACCTATCTCATCCTCTACAACATACTTCCTTCACAAACCTTCTAGACAATTAGGCCTCCATCCTGATAAAAACATGAATAATTTGAAAACCACAAACCTTAAATTTTTTGTGAAGCTTGATTTGATAACTAATTTGGCCAATTAAACCTTTTAAAAATTCTTAGACCTCAAATCATAAGGCAAACCACTTTTCTAGTATAACCCAAAACTCTAGAATCTCAAAACAAACAGGGTCAAGAAACCTCCTTTTGATCAACGCCCACCTCTGAAACTTCTTGCACACCTAGATATAACCATCACACAATTCTAGACCAAGATTTGAGCCTCTATAATTTTGGGAACCCATACATACTATAACCCATTTTAGGCTTGCTTGCCCTGAAGTCAAAAATTGAAAAAACTAAGAACACTAAAAAATCTCCAATATGACTTTAACATACCTTTAGACCATAAAACCACCTAAAACATGCTAGAATAAGGTCAACAGACCTTTATATATAAAAATATCATCTTGATAAATCACAAATCCTCCTTTTCCACCTATAAACCTTCAATCTGACCCTCCAGACTAAAAACACCCTTGTAAGACCACATGCTTCTTCAAATTGAGAAATGTCTTCATGAATCACAACAAAGACATCTCTACTTCACAAGGACCTAGAATAGAAGAGCATACTAGTCTTCATCATAGGACTAAATAACCTTCTTCTTCTTCTTCCTTTTCTTGATTGAAATAACTTGCTTGGCATCCATCTCGTCTTTGGCTTCCTTGACAATGCATGATGAAAACATAAGTTATTGGAATATCTCTTCAACTAACACCTTATCCTCTTTGAAAGCAAACACCAAGAACTCTTGGCAATCATGAAAATCCTTTTTTCCTAAAAATTATTCAACTACAACAAATAAACCATTAGATTAAGATCCTTCTTTCAAATTCTCCTTGGCATTGAATGGTATAACTGACTTGATTCTTAGATCATCCAACTTCTTCTCCATTTAGACTAATATCAAGCTTCTTTGGCACTCTTGATACACTTCCAAAATTGATTCCTTTTCTACAGTATTAGAAGTTTGATCCTTGAACTCAACAGGACTAGCCTTCATTGCCTTAGGTCTCCACATCATGTTTTGACTTTTGATATGTTTTCTAGGAGTCTATCCCTTCTTCAGATGACTTGATGGCTTATCAAATGTACTAGGACAAAGTCTAGAAATATGACCTTTCTTATCACAAATGAAACAAATAACATCATTCATATCTTTTGACATATTTAAACTATGATCAATTTTTGGCCAAAAACTCCTATCATAACTCCATGAATGTCCATACTTGATTGACTTTCTTCTATAGTCCTTAGGTCTATGACCATACTTATTATATGTATAATAATGATCATGAAATAAACTAGCACACATTGAAGCATTTGGTTGTCTAACATACCTTTTTGCATTGCTTTAAAAGTTTGCATTTTTATTAGCTTGCTTAGGATTTATATGTTCCTTTTCCATCTTGTCTATGAGTTATTCATACTTTACTCTCAAGGAATCGAGATTAGTATTTAACTCATCATGCTCACCTTGCTTTGAACTCACCTTCGTATTGACTTCTTCTAACTGAGTCTTGAGATATCTACACTCTTCTACTCTTGATTTTAGGCTACCATTTGAAACATCTAATTGAGCTCTGAGATATTTGATGACCTCCTTATCCTCAGATTTTTTAGCCATGTCATCCTTTAATCTACATGTTTTCTCTTCAAGAGACTTGATCGAATATTAATACTTCTCATCTTTCTTGGTCTTGCCTAACAAACTTCCATCAAGATAAATGACTTGTGCTTCAAGACCATTGATCACACACCTCATATTGTGATTCCTCTTTATGATCTCAACTCCTAGAACCAATTTTTATTATTTTCATAGAACACTTCTTCTTCTCTACTCTCATGACAAACTTATTCATTATACATGATGTCATTTTTTTTGAACAACTTTCTTCTTTTGAACTCAAACTTGTCTTGGCATTTTCTAGCTAAACCTTGAGATCATTGATAACTTTATCATCCTCTTTGGCATATTTCTTCAAAGTACATATCTACTCTTCAAGTTCCTTGATCACAACCTTCCACTGTTGATTCTCTTTTTTTAATTGCTTAGCCATCTTGTGCTACTTAGGATCTCCTTCAAACTATTAAGCTTCCTCCAAAGGACCTACTTTGATACCAATTTTTAGAAGTATATGCCACTAAGAGGGGAGGGGGTAAATTAGTGGTGGAAATCAATCCAATTCAATTTCCAAATCCTTCAAACACGTAAGCATTCAATACAACCATTCATGAAGCATTCAAGATGTTTATAACAATTAACAATAGATAATGCAAGATCACACACACAACACAAGATCTATGTGGGAAACCCTCATGGGGGATAAAATCCACTATCACACACTTAGACTACTATCCTATAAGAAATGAAATAATATTTAGTGAAGCACCCACCCCACAAGGAACACCAACCCCTCACTAGTTAGGCACCATCCCAACTAGTCCTTTATCAAGCTCCAAATTGTAAGGAATATCCAACCCCCTAAGTAACTTGGAACCAACTCATCCACTTCAAGGACACTTATGCAAGCTCCAAACTATGAGGTATCTCCAAATCCTTCTTGACCAAGCACCAACCTAGCCAAGGTAAGCTTAATCACCTCAAGACACCTTGTTGCTCTCTCAATTGATGGTGATCTCTTCTCTAGCTCTCTCTCTTCTTTATATGCTTTCTAATATCTATTATACACCTAGAACACTCTTCTCATAAAGCTACTGATAGTATCTCACCTCATTTAGATCACTTCACCCTTCTACCCCTCTCACACAGCCTTCTAGGCTCACTTCCTCAACATGATTCATAGGCTCATTAAGTCAATTGACCTTATCATCCACCTGCATAAGATATGTTAGATAATCATCATGGTTTTTCTCTTGTTCTGATGGTCCTCAATGACTTGCTACTTCTCCTCCAAGAGCTCCTTTTATTTGCTTTTGAACTCTCACATACACCTCCTCTCTCGAGTCTCTCAAGTCTACTCAACAACCCTAAAAACCATCACATTTGGTTTCACCTTTTATAGAGTCTTCATGATTATTATGATCATAACCTTCTTTGTTGGCCACAACACATGCCTTCACCCTTAAGTCATCTAACATGGGTCACCTTTAAGCATAACCCTCTTTCAAACAAATCTAAGTCACCTTTTAGGTCCTATGAAAACCCATTCACCTCTTTAAAACTTATTCAAGAAAAATAAGAACACAAGAACACTTTAAAATACATGGACCCATGCCACACAATCTATAGGTCCTTATTAAGTGATAACAACCATCACATCTTTCTGTTAAATCTAAATTCACTTCAACAACATTCTGTGCACACAACCACCATGAAGGAACACACAGTTACCTTCTAAGCGTTTGATCATACTAAATATAATTGATTAAACCTTCATAATCCACACAAATGGTCCTTATGGAGTATACAACACTCTTTGATAGTTATCTCATTTTTAAGCATCAAAATACCATAAAAAAACTCTATTAACCTTATTGGGTTAATTGCAGAGCAAGAAGGAACACACAAAAAACTTTGGAGCTTAATAACTTTAAATATACAAATATTTAGACCTTTAAATAGATATTTATAGATGTGCCTTGAAGTCCTTTACAACTTTCATTTTTAATACAACATCAAATTCTACATAGATCAAAAGTTATGGCTCAAAAACCAAGCACTAGTATTTTCTTCATTTAAATCAAATATTTAAATCCAAATAGTCACAGTTAAACCTCAGTCACTTAGAACACATCTTGTGCTCTTCGTTTATCTCACTCAACTTGCACTGTCAATCTTCTTCAAAAGTAGCTCAAACTTTGACTCACAGTGATATAATATCCAAATGTTAAACCTCAAACATGTTGACCTCATCTTGTGCTTTCTAAAAATCTTAACCACATACACACCATTGATCTCTGCTGAGTAGCCTGGTCTTTATCTTGTAGCACTCACCATTAGATATTTCTCAAAACTTCTGAGATTATGACACTTAGCACCCTCGCATGATTTATGATAAATTTAATAAAAATATATTTTACTTATGCCACTTGCAATTATCGCATGCATTTTTGACTCTTTGACTTGTCCCACACCATTGATCTTCATCATTATGAACAACCACTCACCGTTGATATTCTATTAGACTAGCGAGCTTGTGACACTTGTCACCAACATGTGTAACTTTTGAAATGATAACTTCATATGCACTATGAATATCAATATGTATAATTAAGCACTCACCATTGGATATTCTAGACTAATGACCTCATACTTCAATGTGATTAAACTTGACAGTCTCTGGCCCATCACAGTTTCCTAGAGCAACTTTGAAGCTTTATAACTTGTGCTAGAAATCACTTCAAGAATCTAGATGTTTAGGGTAGCTTCTTAGAACTATAGACAACATATACATGTAAAACTTTTACCATTATTGACTTTATTTATACATAAATTAAATGTACCAACTTACTGGCTCATACATATCTGCATGGCATGTAATCATGGTCTGGCTAAGTAGAGAAACTTAGTGAAATTCTATCTGAGAGGCTAACTTTGCACCTACATATCTTGAGCCTCGCTCAACCTCATGACTTGAAACTTGAATCACATGATCAAATTTCATAGGTAAATCCATCAATATATCAAGATGATCTTAAAACCTTCACACATGTTAAATATGATGTCATCAATCTGCTCATTTAGTTTGATTTGCCACAAGACTAACTAGGCCTAGATGACCACAAGGAAGAACCTAATGAACACCATGCATTCCAATAATCACTTCAAGAACTCTTGATACCCCATAAGACATTTTAAACATGATATCATCATACATAACTTTTATCAACATCCTATCCAAGCATATATTGAAGATCTATGCTTACATACTAGGCTACCAAGCCTATGCTAACACACTATTCACATGCTTGTCTTCTCTCCTTGACCTAAAACCACATCAACATGATAAATAGAATATGATAAGCCTCAGACAATATTTACCTTAGCTCATATGCATCTTAATCTTGCTTTGCACAACTTCAGGCTCAAACTCATCATCATCATGACATCACCACTTTGTCATTACCTTTGAGATCAATGCACATGACATCAATCTTTGATATCAATGACAAAAATTTTCAACAAATTATTAACTTAAATGGAGCATAACACATTAGCTATATTATATATGAGTTGTTATAATAGTAACTTTTCATAAACATGAGAGGATAAAGAGAAGCGATGATAGAAGATTATCACTTAACATCACCATACATCACTTTGCACATTTAGAAAAATGTTCATGAAATCAAAACCAAATTTACATTTATTATTAAAAGGTAAAGTAAAACATCAATCTAATAGGGCTTCACCATACATGGATTGGAATTAGCTTATAAGAGCCAAAATGGCTACTACTTATAGAATTTGAGAGATGAGAGAGAAGAATGAAGTCTGTGAGTCACAAAGACACTTGTCAAGATGATAAAGAAGAATTAAATATACAAGAGAGAGGAATATGGAATAGACCATGCAAGGTATATTTGGACAAATGTCCCTCAAAGCATGAAACTCCTGAAATGTGGCATAGGAATCTCATTTGCTTGCTTAGAAACTCCCTTCATCATTTGGCCTCCTTAGAACATTCCACAGTAGACTAGGGATAGATGAGATGATTGTACTAAGAGGGAGGGTTTATAAACATGTATTGGATGTGTCCCTAATCAATAGGATTATTTTGGCCATGAATTATCATTGCTTACAGTCACAATCACTTCTCTTTCACTCAGTCCTCATACTTGACACTAAAGTTATCTTCAGTTTTCCAATCCAATCCATACATAGGAGTGTATGAAACTTTTCAATATGCCTCATGCCATTAGACACATTAGGTAGACCTTAAAAGGCCTCCCACTTAGATTTTTCACCTTCTCACGTGTTTGTTCACTATGCTAGTTTGGACTAACTGAGATGATGGTGTTAGTAGAGGCATTTATGAGTTTATTTGATGCAATAAATAGACATGGAGGGTTATCTCAATTAAAAACAAATCTCCCAAAGTGACTTGAATCTCTTGTAACCCTTCTATACCTAAACAACACATAAAACTATCAATACAATCCAATTTCCACCCTGTCCATACAAGTAGGGTGAAATCCAAATAGGTGGGAAGGAGCCTTGGAGAGTCCTATGAAATATAAAATCAATTTCATGTTCATTATATCCCTCCTAGATGCCTCTCCTTCATTTTTGTCATTGGGTCACTACCAAAGGTTTTGGAGGGTTTAAAGATGTTTTGGATCTTAAGGACTATTCATACAATCCCGATGTTCAATCTTATAAAAAATTCCAATAATTGATTTCTAGGGACCCTCTCCAACTTGTCTTATCTCCCTTATATCCCATGCTAAGTATATGTAGAAGTGCAAGCATTCAAAGTTTCATACTCAAGCTCTTCTCTTCATTTTGTACAAGCTTGAGTTGGTATGAGCCAAGAAATGGATTCCCCATGCTTTCCTCTACATTTAGAAAGTTAAAACACACCTTATGACTCCCCATATACGTGTTATAATTATTTTTAATTCTCACCTAATGCTATAAGTGAAATCATACCCCTAGGGCTTTAGGCTTAATCAAGGCCTAGTAGACTCAGCTTGCATACCTATGTGTTTAGGCCACCCTGATTGGTTTCATCCACTTATGAGACCTTTATCATGTTTTTACATGTCTAATAAAAATTTACCAACTCCTTGAAAGGCTATACAATTTTCCAACTCCCTTTCTTGCCATTTACTTGGTAAACCTATAGATTTCAATACTCTAGGAGTGTTATCTATTTGAGATAGAATAAAGGGCACTTACTTTATTTACCTAGAACAAATGATGGTATGAGGATATTAATTAGGTACTAAGGATAATATTTACATTTTTTTAGGGTTGTTAGATACTCTTAACACCCTCAAACACCCTAAAATCCAAGATAGACATTTGAGAAAGTTTACTATGTGTGGGATGCTAAGACTATACGTTATTATATGAAACCCTTCTATCCTCTGTTTCCACTATATGAGATGATTATGAAGTTATACTTATAATTATGGATCCCATATCATATATTTTTATCATAAAACCTTTTTCAACTTTCCATTGCTCACCTCTCACTTTGACTAGTCTAGACTACAGGTTGATTGTGTTTCTCCTTAGTAGAGAACCTACCTATAGGTGAAATTTTCATCTTGGACCCTTGTATAAAATTTTATACATATCATCAAGGTATTATAATGCCATTTTCCATTCATATAGACCTATCCAAATCATGCTCATGCTATACCAGCTTCTAAATCATTATGTTTCAACTCACTATCAAACTACAATCAACTGTAGTTGACCAATTTGGAGTAAGCAAGAGTATTTTAGGTGAATATTAACCTTGAAATATGTGAAAAATGATATAAGATCCCTTTTAGGTCTTTGGAGGTAACTCCTATTAGCAAGTGTTTATGTTTCCATGTCGAAGCTCACATCATGGACCTGTAGGAGTCTACAGTCAACTGTGGGTAAGTTTTCTTAGGGCAAAGCACACATGTAGGTGGTGATGCAAGTCAAAACCTCATACCTTCACTCCTCTTGATGATATTTGGAACATTAGTGTGTCCATTACTTCAATGGAATCGGTAAACAATGAAAACATGATCTTGTTATGCTACTTTGAGATGCAAGTCACCTAAGAGTCCAATATCTTGTAGTAAACACTAAAATTTTGTAGTGAAAGAATACCAATAATGGATGTCTCTTAACATCATGTTCCTCTAGCCAAACACTCACTCTCTTTGGCAAGGTTCTACCCCTATATTAATTATACCATACAGACATATTTAACTTCATCATGACTCCATGCCAAATCATCATTTGTAACAAAAAAATTAGCTAGGGATCTATTTTGGAGCTTTTAGAGAAACTTGTCCCTGAACTCAGTTCTTCAACTTCTTTAACTTGAACATGGATTCTTAATTTTACCTGTAAATATAATTTCTAAAACATGGTTCTCATACCTCATCTAAAATATTCAACCTTCTATGAAGGTTTCCAACATGCTCTAACTTCTCTCTAACTACCTTCAAGTCTTTGTGTAAGGCCACATGTAGGTAGACATTTTAGTATGTAGGATAATGAGTGTGGGTATGAGTAATGTGCATAGTTAAGTTCTAAAACCGATATCAAACCTTCTCAAAATACTTATAATTTATTTTCTTCATTGTATGTAGGATAATGAGTGTGGGTATGAGTAATGTGCATAGTTATGTTCTAAAACCAATATCAAACCTTCTCAAAATACTTCCATTTCGATGTCCTCAGTCTCATGTAGTACACACCAATGGTGTATGACTAGGCATATATGAGAATTGACTATCACAGCCCATAATATTCTATTTGGGAGGTTTGGCTTGATTAATCATGTAACAAGAATGTGTTTAAAACCTATTGGAATATTCATAACATCTCTATAACTATGCTAAGGACCTTTATACACCATGACTGTAGATGGAAAACTGTAGGAAGTTGATTGTGTGAAACATTCTTGAATACAACTTCATGAATGTAGCCATTAGAACTAAAATTTTTAAGGAGGGATATTTATATGAATTTTAAATCATGAGATATATACCCTCACATTTATTTTAAACCATTGTAGAGAAATAAACCTTCTACAATTATTGGACATGTTTGTAAACTCACTAGCATATTCTACCTACAACCTAAGAGGTTTGAACTAATCAAATCACTTCCAATCATGTAAAAAAAGATATGATCCATAAAAAAAATGATGTACACATCTTCTAGAAACAATTTCACCAATTGGATTGTACGAACATGTTCAAGCATAAGCAAAACATATAGGGTGTGGGGATTAATAAGAAAAACAAGACAACCATCTTCTTAAGAATGGTTCATAAAGTATAGGAAACCATTATTCTAACTCAAAAGATGAAAATAAAGTGGACCAAGTTTACTATCCACCACCAAGATAATTTTACCTGAAAGTCTTCCTAATGGTAGTACCATCAAAGGACTTGTTGACTAGTTTTATGTGCATATGCCTAGTGGAGCAATGAAAAAGAGAAATGGTTTTGGACAATTTTAGCAATTTAAAAGTAGATAAAGCATGTAAATAGAGTCAGGTAATCTTAAATGTCACTCCATATATTTTCCCATGTGCCACTCTTCCCCATAGATCATACAACTTCTGAAACCTCCTTTTCACTTATTTTCTTGATTTCAATTAACACCTACAAGTTTTTTAGTTATAAACTAACATATCTGATAGGGACTGACATGAGAGACATTGATAAAGAGTTTATAATACTTGGACACCTTGAAAAACCATACCACCTTTATTTATGACCCATATATGACCCATAAATGACATAAAATGATATAGACTAAATTGGACTATGACCAGGCTAGAAACACATTAAATCACATCAAATTGACCATGAGACACCATATATCATGCTAATAGAGCCATATATCAAGTTTTGGGATATAAGGTGTTGACCTATTTTGACTTGTGGTCAAAATAATCAACATTCTTGGCAATTTACCAAGGGTAGTATAATTGCTATGCCAAGACCAGTAGCCTAATCCTATCTATTAGGCCATGAAGTCACATGTACACTAGTTTAGTATTGAATTTGAATTTGACACCACACCAAAAAATAAATAAAGGACACACAAAACAAGACACACCAAAGGTAACAAACATGTGTTTAACTAGAATACTTATGGAACACAACACAACTGAAAGAAAGACACATACACCTACTCTAATATTTAAAAAACCCCACTCTTGAGGTGAAAAAAATCCTACAATTCTTTAAGAAGGGCCAAAGATGGTTCCTTTTTCATCTTTGTCACTTGATGAAGGTAATCTATCATGTGAAGCATGCTCATCATCAACCACTTGCATATGTAGATGATCAAGAAGCCTACTACCTTTATGTCTTCTTAGGCCTACAAGTGGGTTATTTGGATCCTTCATGAATGTTATTTTCTATTTTCCAAAAACCTTGATTGGGAATGCAAGTTGATTGAATTTTATCAGATTTGATCTACACTCCTCAAATTGTAAAATGGGAGTGATGATCGCTGCCTCATATTTTTCCTCTTCTAGGATAACATGTGCTTGATACATAAAGTCATCAAGTCTATCTACATAATGTTATACCACATCTAGAAATGACTCAACATTAGGCCAGGCTTTTGACTGGTCTTTAAACACCACAAAATTTGCCTTGGACTTATAAAACTCCTCTATAACTATAGACTCTTGGACAATAGATTGATCTTCATCCTTGTGCTTAATGGAACCCTCAAGAATATGCTTGTTAGACTCATTAGAAAGCACATCAGATATAGCCTTCTTAGGAAGGGAAATAACATTACTTAACGAGTCCAACTCTTTCCATATGGCATTGTACCTTAGCCATAAGTCATCCTCCTCTTCCTCATAAGTTTCATCATCAAGGGAAGCTTCATCAATAATAGGTAGAAATAACTCATTCTTCTTACTATGACGATCAATCAGATTCTCCAATACATCATCATCATATACATGAATCAAGTAGTTACTCTCATCAGCTTATGATAAATGATGCTCAACACTTATATCAGCTCCCTCAAATGGTTCTTCATGGATGATATAAGTACCAAGGTCAGTTTGCTCAAAGTATGTATAAGGATCATGCTCATAAGCATTTTCACCATATTCATATAGAAACAAGTTAAATATGCTCTCAAGTTTATAAGCACCATCATCCACATTAGACTCCTCATTGATCACACAATTCACGTTAGAACTTTCTTCAACATAGGGCTCAATGTGAAACCTTGCAAGAGGCTGAGTTCTTATGGTCACCTTGTTTCTATATCTATCTTAAAGGTCATGAAGGACCAATTAGCTGAGAGGTATCCACATATCTTGGCTGTAAAGTCTCTTGAAAGACAAATTGCAAAATGAGAAGGAAGGTCAACAACAATAATGTCTTGGACGATGGGAAAACTAGGACAATCATAGAGGAATAACTTCAAGTTTTTTATCAATCCTATTGTTTTATTAGGTGTAAAATCTAATTAAATCACTCATTTGATATGGGGTTCATATTTTAGACCCAACTTATTAGCTACAACTTTGGGCATGATGGATGTAGAAGCACCGCTATCAATTATGCAATTGTGTACTAGTTTGTCTCCCACTATGAGAGTGAGGTAGAAAGGTGGAGACTTCTTAACTTTGGTAGATGGTTCAATAATAGTGTTAGTGGTATTTTTAAGATCAACATGACCATGAATTTGACTTGAAGGTGAAGGACTAGTAGGGATAATGGATAGTTATTTTTGTAAGAGCTCCTTTTGACTAAGCATATGAAGGACATCCCATAAAGAGGTAGATGCCTTGATATTCTTCAATGAATCCAATATGTTTAGAATAAAATCATTTACCTTATCTTGAGTATTTGGAGGCAAATAAGTTTTTGGAAATTGAGGAATTGAATAACTTTGAGTAGACCTTACCACATTTTGATTTTGAGAAGGTATAAGCATGTTTGGGACTGCCATGCTTGTAGCCATGCTTTACTACCTTGTAGAAGGATTAGATTAACTTTTAGGTACATTAGTGTCACCTCATAAATCCTTCCTTTTGGCTCATATGTTTTTTAAAATAAATATTCCTTGATTGATCACAAAAGTTTATTTCACCAATAAGTTAGTGAGGCTTTCTCCTTGAAACTACCAACCTTCATTTACTTGTATAAAAAATTCATCTTCAGATAATAGGAGAGGAGTGAATCCTCATTGAGAAACTAGGGATTTTACTCCACCTTCATTAGCATCCATGAATTATCCTTATTATGAATATCCCCCTTGCACCAAGTTGCTATGCAGTGATACCATCTCTCTTGTATTGGTGGTATAATTGGGATTGTACACATTGGCATGCCTGTTGAAGTTAGGCTAACCTTGACCTCTTCCTCTCCCATATTGTTAGCCATATTGCTACTGATAGGGATATTTTCATATTGGCTTTCCTAAGCTGAGATTCTAAGGTTTGAATTCTTGCATATGGATTAGGTTCATCTACCTTCTTAGGAGTAGTCATAGGCTTAGCATTTGCATTAGGAACTTAGGCAATGTTTGGAGCAGCAGTTGGAACATTACAAAATATAGGCACAGACACCTTAGGAGGAAACTTTAATACTTGAATTAGGCCATTATTAACTCTAATGGAAAGTTAATATGCTTCAAGAAGAGTGAAATCACCCATGGATTCAAGCATGATGGCAATATCAGTACCAGTGGCTCTCAAGTATGTATGAAGCATAAACCTAGTAGGTGGTCTCAGGGGATGAGACAATCTATACCAAGTATTTTTAAACCTCTCATTAAAGTCATGTATTGTTTCCTTGTGGGATATTTTGATCAGATTAAGCTAATATATGAGAGGTATGGTCACTTTCATCTTCAAACCTTGAAGTTAACAACACTCCAAATTCATCCCATGATGTAATGCATCCACCAGGAAAAGTCCTATACCAATAAAGTGTTTTCCCTCTAAGGGAAATGGAAAGGAGTATAATGGAAATATTATCCTTAGTGATATTGTGAAAACTACAAAAATTGGAGATATCCCTGTTGTGATCACTAGGTGTGACATGACCTTCACCATTGAATGTGGGCACACTCTTTGTAGCATTAGAGGGAATGGCATCATATGCATCAAGATGAATTAGATTATCAATATTAAAGGTAGGAAAGCATGTGGATTATCCATGATGGATTGGTTTTATTCAATTTCTTCACTTTGTTAGCTAGAAAAATCCTCTTGCTCTTCAAAGGGCAGATTGAATAGAGGGTATTGAACTTCAAGATGAAGTTCAGGTTAAATAGATGGATTAATTAGATTGAGCACTCTAATAGAATATGACCTAATAAGGACCATAAATTATGATATAAAATTTATTACAAAACAATGGTCTACAACCAGATTTTACCTTGAATGGAGTCACCAAATGTTGAGTAGCACACCAATTTACAGCTGATGTTGTCAAGACCAACGTTCACCTAGACAAGTTATCTTGAGGATAATGGGTCCCATCAAGCATTTCATAAAAATTTTCACCAAATGTTGTACCTTATAGGAGGGTGTTCAATCCTCTTGTATATTTGGGCAACATGGGAATACTTTTAGGTATGCAGGTTTACCTATAGTAGAAGTAGACCTCTAGGTTTAAGGGTTAACTCCCTGAATTTGCCTTGAAATGCTTATCACCTACTCAACTGATTGATTGTGGAAAAAGGAAATAATTTTGAATGAAATAAAACTAATCTAAGGGGGTGATACACTAGAAGGATTATCACAAGACCATCATAATTTTATCATAATGAAAAAATATCTATAAACCAGCTTTAAAATCCTAAGAGGATCTAACATAAGTGTTTTAATATAGAGGTGATATGCATGAGACAACAAAAGGTAAGTGAACCATAGGGAATATTTCACACTTTAAGGATAATTATACACTTCAAAATATCTTAACACACTAGTTACACTGTATATGACGTATTAGAATAGGAACTCTTGCATAAACATGAGAAGATAGGAGAACCAAGGACAGAAGATTATCAATTAACATCACCATACATCACTTTGAAAACTTATAAAATGTTCATGAACTCAAAAAAAAATTTGAATTTATTGTTCAAAGGTAAATTACAACATCAATCTAGCAAGGCTTCACCATACATGGATTGGAATTAGCATATAAGAGCCAAAATGGCTACTACTTATAGAATTTGAGAGACGATAGAGAAGAATGAAGTATAAGAGTCACAAAGACACTTATCAAAATGATAAAAAGAATTAAATATATAGGAAAAATGAATATGGAATAGACCATGCAAGGTCTATTTAGATAAATATCCCTCAAAGCATAAAACTCTTGAAATATGGTGTAGGACTCTTCATTTTCTTGCTTAGAAACTGGTTTCATCATTTGGCCTCCTTGAAACATAAAAAAATATAATAGGGATATATTATAATATTTCATTGAGAGAGAGGGGTTATAAACATTGTCAAACATGTATTGGAGGTTTCCCTAATCATCGGGATTCTTCTATCCATGAGTTATCACTACTTGTAGTCACAATCACTCCTCTTTCACTCAGCCCTCACACTTGACACCAAAGTTATCTTTATTTTTCCAATAAAATACATAAAGAGGAGTGTATGACACTTTTAAATATCCCTCATGCACTTAGACACATTAGGTAGACCTTAAAATGCCTCATACTTAGATTTTTCACCTTCTCACTTTCTTGTTCACTATGCTAGTTTGGATTAGCTAAGAGGAAGGTGTTAGTAGAAGAACTTGTCAGTTTATCTGATGTAAATAATGTACATGGAGGGTTATCTCAATTCTTGACCTATCTCCCAAATTGACTTGCATTTCTTGGAACCCTTCTATACCTACACAACACACAAAACTGTCAATAAAATCCAATTTCTACCCTATCCATACAAGTAGGGTAAAATCCAAATCAGTGGGAAAGAGCCCTTGATAATCCTCTAAAATCTTGAATAAATTTCATGTTTATTATAGCCCTCCTAGATTCCTCTCCTTCATTTTCCTCATCGGGTCACTACCAAGGGTTTTGAAGGGTTTAGAGATGTTTTGTCTCTTAAGGATTGTTCATACAATCCTAACATTCAATCCTCTGATAAATTCCACTAAATAATTGATAGGGACCCTATCAAACTTGTATTATCTCCTTGAGCTCCCATGCCAAGTGTCTGTATAAGTGCAAGCATTAAAATTAGCTTACTCAAGCTGTTCTCTTCATTTTGCACAAGCCTAAGTTGGTTTGAGCCAAGAAATGGCTTCCCTATGGTTTCCTCTACATTCCAAAAGCTCAAACACACCTTATGACTCCCCATTCAAGTTTTATAATTCTTTGGACATCTCACCTAATGCTATAAGTGAAATCATACCCCCTAGGGCTTTAGGCTTAATCAAGGCCTTTTAGACTTAGCTTGCATACCTATGTATTTAGGCCACCTTGATTGTTTTCATCCACCTATGAGACCTTTTTCATGTTTTTCCATGTCTAATAAAACTTTTCATAACTCCTTGAAAGGTTTTACAAGTTTCTAACTCCCTTTCTTGCCATTTGCTTAGTAAACCTATAGATTTCAACACTCTAGGATGCCCTTTGTCTGAGATAGAATAGAGGGAATTTAACTTATTATCCTAGACCAAATTATGGTATGAGGAGCTTAATTAGGTCCTAGGGAATATATTTAATTTTTTTTAGGTTTTTTTGATACTCTTATCACCATCAAATACCCTAAAATCTAAGACAAATTTTTGAGAAAGTTGATTATGTGTGTGATGCTAAGACTATAGGTTATTGTATGAAACCCCTCTATGCTCTGTTACCACTATATGAGAGTATTGTTAAGTGTTAATTTTATCTATGGATCCCATCTCATATATTTTGATCATCAAACCTTTTCCAACTTTTCATTGCTCACCTCTCACTTTGACTAGTCTAGACTGCAGGTTGACTGTGACTGTGTTTCTCCTTAGAGGAGAACTTGCCTACAAGTGAAATTTGCATCTTGAACCCTTATATAAAATTTTATACATCTTATTTAGGTATTAAAATTACATTTTCCATTCATATAGACCCATATAAGTCATGCTCATGGTATACTAACTTCCAAATCACTATGTTTCAACTTATTGTCAAACTACAATCAACTATAGTTGACTAATTTGGAGCAAGCAAGGGAACTGTAGGTGAATATTAACCTTAAAATATGTGCCACATGGTATAGGATCCATTTTATTTATTTATAGTTAAATCTCATTAGCAAGTGTTTGTGTTTCCATGTCTAAGCTCACATCATAGACCTGTAGGAGTCTATAATCAACTGTGGGTAATTTTTATTAGGGCAAAGCACACATGTAGGTGGTGATGCAAGTCACAACCTCATACCTTCACTAATATTTATGCTCATTGTAACACTAGTGTGTCCCTTAATTTAATGGAATCACTAAACATTGAAAGCATTCTCTTGTTATGCTACTTTGAGATGTAATCCACCTGAGAGTCCAATATCCTGTAGTAAACACTGAAAGTTTGTAGTGAAAGGATACCAATAATAGAGGTCTCTTAACATCATGTTCCTCTAGCCAAAAACTCACTATATTTTTCAAGGTTATAACCCTATATTAAGGATAACATATGGATGTATTTAACCTCATCAAGACTCCATGTCACATCATCATTTGGTAACACCAAAAGTGGTTAAGGCTTCATTTTGGAGCTTTTAGGGAAACTTATCCTTTAACTTAGTTCTTCAACTTGAACATGGATTCTCAATTCTACCTACCAATATAATTCCTTATAAATGGTTCTAATAACTCATAAAAACTCTTAAAACTTATATGAAGGTTTCCAACATGCTTGTAATTCTCTATAACTACCTTCAGGTCTCTATGTAAGGCTACCTATAGGTGGACATTTTAGTATGTAGGACGATGAGTGTGGGCATGAACAATGTGCATATTTATGTTCTAAAACTAGTCTCAAATCTTCTCAACATAATTCAAATTTATTCTCTTCACCTTGAAGGGATTGAAATGTATTTCAATACTTCCATTCCAACATCCCCAATCTCCTGTAAGTGCACACTAATGGTGTATGACTAGGAATATATGAGAATTGACTATCAAAGTCCATAATATGATATTTGGGAGGTTTGGATTAATTAATAATGTAAAAATAATGTGTTAAACACATCTTGGAATATTCATAACATCTTTGTGACCATTCTTAGGACCTTTATACTACATGACTGTAGATGGAAACCAACAAAAAATTGATTGTGTGAAACATTTTTGACCACAACTTCATGAATGTAGCCATTGGAACTAAAATTTGTAAAGAGAGAGAGATTTATATGACTTTAAATTCATGAGATATATCCCTTCACATTTATTTAAAACCATTTTAGATAACTAAACCTTCTATAATTGATGGACATGTCTGCAACCTCACTAACATACTCCACTTGCAACCTAAGAGGTTTGAACTCATCAAATCACTTCCAATCATGAAAACAAAGATAGGATCAATAATATAAGGATTTTAAAATCTTGTATAAATAATTTCATGAATTTTATTGTACATACATTCTTGAACATAAGAAAAACTTGTAGGGTATGGTAATTAACAAGCAAACAAGATAATCAACTTCTTAAGAATGGTTCATAAAGTATAGGCAACCATTATTCCAAATCCAAATATAAAAATTAAGTGGAAAATTTTTAATATCCACCACCAATATCATTTGAATTGGAAGTCATCCTCTTGGTCGTACCATCAAAAGACCTACTGACCAGTTTCATGTGCCTAGTGGAGTGATGAAGAAGAGAAATGGTTTTGGCCCATTTTTGTCACTTTAAAAGTATATAAAGAATGGAAATGGAGTCAAGGAAGTTTAAAAGTCACTCCATTATATTTTCCACATGCCACTCTTCCCTATAGACTGTACAACTTCCAAAACCTCGTTTTCACTTATTTTATTGATTTTAGTTAACACCCGCAAGTTTTTTAGTTAGAAACTGACATATCTGATAGGGATTGACATGAGAGACATTTATAATGAGTTTAGAAAACTTGGACACATTGAAAAACCTTACCACCTTCATTTGTGACCCATATATGACTCCTGAGTGACATAAAATGACACAAGAACTAAATTGGACTATGACCAAGCTAGAAACACATTAAATCACATCAAATTGACCATAACACACAATATATCATGCTAATAGACCCCTATATCAATTTTTGGACTATAAGGGGTTCACCTATTTTGACTTGTGGTCAAAATAGTAATTAATTATATTGTTCATACTTTTTGCATACTTCAACAAGTGTACATTTGATGAAACAAGGATGTACAATCAGTTCTCTACACATTTAATTTTCCACATGTTTTTAGCTATAATCACATATCTAGTGAGGGTATCTTACTCATACATAGACATGCCATAATTTCTAGTGCATACTTTATATTGACACATGTCATAAATTATTTAGTTCCCTCTTCTTTATTCTAATTTTAAACCCCTTTCTTATCACTAGCTTGTATTGCTCTAAGTTTCAAATTTTAAAAAATACAAAAAATCAAATATTAAAAAAATATAAAAAATATTATAAAAATAAAAAATTAGGACCTGAACATGATTATATATTTAGTTTACATCATTTTCATACATAAATTATCTCATGATTAATAGATATCGTATTCTTTTTCTATCATATATATATATATATATATATATCATTGGTATCCATGAGTGTTATACAATATATACATAATCTTATAAGGATTAAAATGTTAGACTTTATGTTGAGTTGTGGAGATAAAAGCTTCACTAATGAGCTAATGTTGAGGTTGCTAGGCTTACACAGTAATTGACATTGGTCAGAACCAACCAATATCGGTTAGGGGTCGATCGACATCGGTCATCTTCAGACCGACACCGACTTCTGTGCATTTCTAACTTTTTTATTTTTAGGAGAACAGATTTGAGCCTTTGATTTAGAGGTGGATCTAAGGGTGGTGAATGCATGGCTCATGAAACCCTAGTGTTGTAGTATACTATATAGTAGGGTTAGAGCCTCATAGCATGTAGACAATTCAGTAATTGAGTTGATTGCAATTGATTGAGAGAGAGAGAGAACTCTTGAGGGAGAATTACTGTACATCTGAGAGGTGTGAGGAGAGAGATATTTCTTCATTGTATTTCCTTCTGAAAGAGTTTAATACATATTGGTTGTTTCTTGTATCTCTTATTATTTGTTGTTTCTGATTTCTAGTTACTTATTACTTTTGGTTTCAATTCCGTGTTTAGTTGCTTATACAAAATTAATCAATTATACTCTAAGATCATAAAAACTAGTATAAGAGCGTGTTAGTGTTTGTTGATTATAGAATTCATTCACAAGAGTTTTTGATTGAGTGGGAGCAAATTAATGGCAAAAGAAAGTAAACTAAGAATGGATAAATTCAATGGCAAGAATTATTAATTATGGAGGATACAAATTAAAGATTATCTGTATCAGAAAGATCTGTATTTACTGTTGGGTGGGGTTTCAAGGAAGTTCACAAATATGAAAGATGAAGAATGGAATGTTCTTGATAGAAAGGCTCTTAGATCTATAAGGTTGAGCCTGGCAGCTTCTGTGTTTTCTAACTTATCACAGGCAAAGACAATGGTAGAGTTAATGGATACTTTGACAAATTTATATGAAAAATTCTCAGCTTCGAATAAGGTATATCTTATGAAGCAATTATTTAATTTGAAAATGCAGGAAGGTGGATCTGTATCTAGTTATCTTAATGATTTCCATACAATAGTAAATCAGTTAAATTTAGTCAAAATAGTTTTTGATGATGAAATTAAGGCTCTCTTAATCTTATGCTCTTTACCTAAAAGTTGGCATAGTTTGGTAATGGCAGTTAGTAATACTGCATCTGCTTCAAATATCTTGAAAGTTGATGATGTTGTTAGTGTAATCTTGAATGAAGAAATTCACAGAAAAAGTACAGGAAAAGCATCAGGTAATGATTTAAGTGTTGAAAGTAGGGGAAGGCAAAAAGAGAAAGGCAAACAAAGGAAATCAAGGTCAATGATGGGAAGTAGATCCAAATCTAGAAATGAAAGAATAACCTGCTAGAATTATGGAAAGAAAGGGCATGCAAAGAAAGATTGTTGGTTGAAGGATAATAAAGAAAATCAACATGAAGGTAATAAAGAAGAAAAAGTTGTAGGCATTGTTGTACATGATGCTCTTATATTTTCTTTGAATAATAAAGTAGAATCATGGGTTTTAGATTATTGTGCCTCTTTCCATGCAACCTCATATAGAGAATTTTTCAATGATTATGTCCATGGAGATTTTGGAAAAGTTTATTTAGGGGATGATGAGCCTTGTAAAATTGTTGGCAAAAGAAAAGTGCAACTGAAATTACAGAATGACAACACATGGGTGTTGAAGGATGTCATGCATGTACCCATCTTGAAGAGGAATCTGATTTATGCAAGAAAGTTAGGTGATGAGGGTTGCATAGTAACTCTCACGACTAAATCTTGGAAAGTTTTCAAGAGTGCACTTGTATTAGAAAAAGGTAAGAGAGTAGGTACACTTTATCTATCTACTTGTATTACTGATTATTCTCCTTCTATTTTATCTACTTCAGATGTAGATGCAAAGTTGTGGCACTGTAGGCTTGGTCACATGAGTGAGAAGGGAATGAATGTTCTTAAGTCAAAAGGTAAACTTTCATATTTGAAAAGCATATATCTAGATTTCTATGAGCATTGTATTTTTGGAAAATAGAAGAAAGTGAGGTTTCTCAAAATTGGGTCAACAAAGAAGAAGCACAAGTTGAAGCTTGTTCACACAGACGTGTGGAGATCAGCTCAGGTAGCTTCTATTGGAGGATCACAGTATTATGTTTCTTTCATTGATGATGCTACAAGAAAGGTATGGGTTTATTACATAAAGAGGAAATCTGATGTTTTTGACACATTTAAGAAATGGAAAGCTTTGGTTGAGAATGAAACAGGTTTGAGATTGAAGTGCCTTAGATCTGACAATGGTAGTGAGTATTATAGCAATAAATTCAACAGTTACTATTCTATGAGTGGAATACACAGGGAAAGGATAGTTCCAAAGACACCTCAGCAAAATGGAGTTACTGAAAGGATGAATAAAACAATAATGGAGTGTGCACGGAGTATGAAGTTGCATGCTGGTTTGCCTTTACAGTTTTGGGTAGAAGCTGTAGATATTGTAGTTTACCTAATTAATAGAGGACCTTCTACTGCACTGGATGGTGGAATTCTAGAAAAAGCTTGGATAGGTAAAAAGGTAGATCTTTCATTTCTCAGAGTTTTTGGTTCTGAAGTTTTTGTGCACATTGATAAAGAAAATAGAAAGAAGCTGGATGTTAAATCTATGCGGTGCACTTTCATTGGTTATGGTTTTGGAGATTTCAGATTCCAGTTGTGGAATTTAAAAACTAACAAAATTATTAGAAGCTGTGATGTAGTTTTCAATGAGAAGGTGTTGTACATTGATCAGCTCAAGAGGTTGAATAATTTTGAGCAAGGCAATCTTGATTTGGAAGAGGTTATGATCCAAAATGAGCTCGCGGGTAAAAATTATCACTCACAAAAAAACATAGAGACCAACATCGGTCAGGTGGAAATCAACATCAGTCAAGTGGAAATTGATGTCGATCAGGAGGAATCGATGTCGGTCGGGTGCAGACCATCATCGATCAGAGATGACCGAGATCAGTCACTGTCAAAAAAAGATTTGGGCAGACAACAAGCTGTAAATGAGTCTCAAACACCGATAAAGAGGTCTAAAAGGGTAAGTAAACCTCCAATTCATTATTCCCCTTCTTTATACTACTTGTTTCTCACTTATGGTGGAAAACTAGAAAGTTTTGATGAGGCAATGCAGGTAGAATCTAGGGAATAGTGGGAGCATGGCATGAATGAGAAAATTGATTCCTTGGAAGAGATTCATACATGGGATTTGGTTGAGTTGCCAGTCGAAAAGAAAACACTGAAAAATAAATGGGTATATAGGTTAAAGGAAGGAGAGAATGGACAAATGAGACATAAAGCCAGGTTGGTAGTAAAGGGATTTACATAGAAACCAGGTATTGATTTTGGTGAAATTTTTTCTCTTGTAGTAAAGATGACTTCTATTCGGACTGTATTGTCTTTAGTTGCTATTGAGGATTTGCATCTTGAGAAACTTAATGTTAAGACATCATTTCTTCATGGAGATTTGGATGAAGAGATATATATGGATCAGCTGGAAGGTTTTGAGGTCAAAGGTAAGGAGAAACTTGTGTGCAGGTTGAAGAAAAACTTATATGGTCTTAAGCAAGCTCCAAGACAATGGTATTTGAGGTTTGACAGGTTTATGACAGAGCATGGCTTTAGTAAATGTCAATCTGACCATTATGTTTATTTTAACAGATTGGATAATGGTAGTTATATTATCCTGTTACTGTATGTAGATGATATGCTTGTTGCAAGTTCACACATGTAGAAAATTACTGAGCTTAAGGTAAAATTAGCTCACACATTTGCCATGAAGGATTTAGGAGCAGCAAAGAAAATCCTTGGCATGAGTATTAAGAGAGATAAAAAAAATCATAGTTTGATTTTGTCTCAAGAGGATTATGTGAATAAGGTGTTGGAGAGGTTCAATATGCAGGATGCAAAACTGGTAAGCACACCTATGGCTGGACACTTCAAGTTGAGCAAAGAACAGTGTCCTAAATCACAAGATGAGGTTGAGTACATGAGTAGAGTCCCATATGCTTCAGTAGTTGGGAGCTTGATGTATGCAATGGTATGTATTAGACTAGATATTGCCCAAGCAGTGGGAGTTGTCAGCAAGTTTATGGCCAATCTAGGAAAAGAACACTAGAATGCAGTTTAGTGGATTTTCAGATATCTGAGAGGGACCAACAGTAGGCATTTATGTTATGGAGGGTCAAACACTTCTCTACATGGGTATGTAGATTCAGATATGATAGGTGACTTGGATGGTAGGAGAAGCACCACAGGATATGTGTTCACTATTGGTGGAACGGTGGTTAGCTAGATTTCAGAGTTGTAAAAGGTTATTGCATTGTCTACTACAGAGGCTGAATACATTGCAGTCACAGAGGCTAGCAAGGAAATGATTTGGATGACTCAGTTCATGGAAGAGTTGGGAAAGTATCAAGAGAGTTACAAATTATACAGTGATAGTCAAAGTGCAATTTATTTAACAAAGAATTCAACGTTTCATTCAAGAACCAAACATATACAGCTTAGGTACCACTTCATTAGATAGGTATTGGAGGATGGACAGTTGAAGCTGGAAAAGATCCATATGGATAAGAACCCTGCTGATATGTTAACAAAGCTGGTAACAAAGGAGAAGTTGAATTTTCATTAAACTTTTGTTGGTCTTCAAGATTGAACTTGAAGAGGGAGAAATAAGCCAGAGATGTTTACAGGATGTTGTTGTATAGGTTCAGGTGCAACTATTTATCTCCAAGTGGAAGATTGTTGAGTTGTGGAGCTAAAAGCTTCACTAATGAGCTAATATTGAGGTTGTTGGGATTACACAGTAACTGACATCGGTCAGAACCAACTGACATTGGTTAGGGGTTGACCGGCATTGGTTAGGGGTCGACTGGCATCGGTCATCTTCAGATTGACACCAACTTCTATGCATTTCTAGCTTTTCTATTTTTAGGAGAACAGATTTGAGCCTTTGATTTAGAGGTGGATCTAAGGGTGGTGAATGCATGGCTCATGAAACCCTAGTGTTGTAGTATACTATATAGTAGGGTTAGATCCTCATAGCATGTAGACAATTCAGTAATTAAGTTGATTGTAATTGATTGAGAGAGAGAGAACTCTTGAGGGAGAATTGCTGTACATCTGAGAGGTGTGAGGAGAGAGATTTCTTCATTGTATTTCCTTCTGAAAGAGTTTAATATAGATTGGTTGTTTCTTGTATCTCTTATTATTTGCTATTTTTGATTTCTAGTTACTTATTACTTCTGGTTTCAATTCTGTGTTTAGTTGCTTATACAAAAGTAATCAATTGTACTCTAAGATCCTAACACTTTATTCTACCCAATAGCCTTGTTAAACTAGAGGTATATTATCCATAAGTTTTAATATTTATATATGTTATCATTTTATGACTCTTATACTGATGTGTTATGTGTCTTTTTATAATATTTTGAAAACATCTCTATTTCACATTGTGTACATGGATATGTTATTTGATAGGATATGATCACATTAAATTTACATGGTTTAGACTACATTTATAATTCTATGTTTAATTTATGTTGTTACTTATACATAGTAGATTATACCGTATTTATCTATTATGTGTGGCCCTTGGCCTTTATGTATAAATTGTTTGAGCATCTTTATGAGATATTGTTTGGTATGTGCGACATTTAAATATTTACATTGATTTTTGCCCTTGCTTTTTATTGTGTGTGGAATTTGAACACATCTCTTGTTTGTGATATTATTTATATCCTTTAAGTGTCCCTTGGCCTTGTATGTGCAATTTTTAATTTAAAATATTTGAACATGTCCTTTATATGTGTCCCTTGGCCTTATTGTATGATATTTCCATAGTTGTGTGCGTGTTTGTTCATTTAATTTTTTAAGTTTGATGAATGCCATGATCCATATCATGTACTAACTAATGCATAAGATACTAAATTTACATTCCATTACTATGAGCTTCATTCATACATTTCTATATAACTTGTCTCATATGTTACATACATAATTTAAATCACATATATCTTACTATGCTAACATATTTTTTGCATATGCTACATTATTCAATATATATAATGACTTAGTAAATACAAATGCAAAATATTCCTTACTCTAGGATACTTGTTTGGTTAAATAAAAATAATAATATAATTATAAAAAAATATTTTTAGGACTATTATTGGTTTACAAGAAGAAAACATGGAATAAAATGAGCGTATAATTGCATAATAAGGTGATCCACCTTTTGAATATATTCTTTCAGTTTGTGTATGAAAATATTATTAAAAAAATTATTCATGATTGTATTCTTTACACACGAGCCTCAAAGAATATTATGCCTAAATCTATTACAAATTGATTGGGCATTCCTTATGAAAGAGATAATTAGAAACTTACACGTTTTTAATCTTGCAAAACTAAAATTTGTGGTAAGTTTTGAGATATAGTCTTTAAAATTATTCAAAATAAAAGGATTAGATGTATGGGTAGCATTCAATTCCTTGATATTCTTACAAACTATGTTATATTATTAGGATAATATTGGTTGAAGGTGAATGGATAGTTTCTGGTAAAGATACAACATGGGTTCCTATATGTAATGAATTTACATTCATGCATAGGGAATATTGGTATGGTACACATATTGAACCCTTTGAAACTAATTTTATTTTCTAAAATTGAGATTGGAACAAATGGAATTTTGAGCTTAAATGAACCAAACCAACAAAATCCCATTAAAACCCAAAATAAACTTTTTGGTCTATGTGATTCGATGGTGCTTGTTCTCAAAATCATAGTGGGGTTGATATTGTTCTTATTTCTCCCATTGATTTTTTTTCCAACTATGCATATAATTATCTTTTTATTCCATATAAAATACTACTAAATATAAAGCATTGTATTTAGGATTTGAAATGACAATTGAATTGGACATCAAACATATAGAAGCCTTTGGTGTTTCTAAGTTAGTCATTATATAGGATATTATTTGTAAAATAAATTTGTCATGTTTGCATAAGTATACACACACATTTTGGTCTTTAATATAAAATTTTAAAGATTTCAATATATCACACATACTTAGGGAATATAATGTGCATGATAATAATATTACTATTTATACATTTAATCCAACCATTAACAAAGTTGACCCTATTGTTGGTTGTAATTTCATAGAGGTTTTCTAACAAAAAATTATCTATTTTGAAAGTGATTGACCTATTTATTATTGTGACAAATATATTGATTATTTTCTATCAAAAAATATATTTTTTGATAATAATGATTGTGTTCTCAATTGTGGTGATTATCTAAACCTAGATGGAAATAAATTACCTCTTAGTCTGGTACATTTATAATTTAAGTAGTTTATTAAACTAAAGAACCTTTAAGATGAATAATTTTGGAAATAATTCATATAAATATAGGTACTTAAGAAGACCCTAGATATGTGTAGATAATTAAATATGGTCTTTAGTAATTGACAATGACAAGTTTGACACACATTTACCATACATGACTTGAAAACCTAAATAAAGTCCTAATTCACCATCCTCTCGCACTTGTGTGTCATGCATCAACCATTTTATTTTATATTCATACATATATAAAAAACACACCATTTATTTCAAACCTACTAAATATCATGTAAAAACATATCCAAACTCTTATAACACTCTACTTGTACATGGGTTAGTTTTGATGGTATAATTTTTATTATCAGTTGATAATGACCCGCTTTGGTAAAAAATATCCCATTCTTAACAATGGATATATTATAAAATGAAATTCATCCTTAGGGTCACACCTTAATCTTGACATGTTGATGACATGAATAATTATTCAAAAATATTCATAAAAAAAATTCAATCACTCATTTCAAATCTACCTGACATCTATCTGGCACTCATCTATACACTATTACACACTAAGAGAATATACCCTATTATTCCCAATTTTCATACATATCACTAGGATCAATCATAATATAAGTCTTAAGTACTCAAAATATAGGTCAAATCAAGTATTATCAAGTAATAAAGCAAATCATTATATATATACACATAACAAAGGATCACAATTTCACAATCACACTAGGTATGAGAAATTAGTTTATCTTTATTTCCATCCTTGGAGTATTGGATACATAGGAAGTGACCAATCATCAAACATGGGTTATTGGGGTCAACTCATCCCATTAAAATTCTCCAATGTTTCTATGTTTCTAGCCCTCACAAGCATATATAGGATTTCAAGGTAATGAAGGTTGATTTATGGATATGTACACAACTCAAGGTTTGAGATCACACACACATAACAAGAAAATATAGTCGTAGGTGATCAAACAATCATTATGTTACACTTCCATGAAGGTTAGTACCAACCAATAGGTTGGTATCAACCTATGATTCTGACATGATCTTATTGAATCGACCTAGTGTAAGAAATAAATCAATTTAGGAATTGAGTGAACCACATGTGTGTTTATCCATAATTTCAACTTTTAGAGAATAATCACAGTAAAAAAATCAACCAAAAATTCTTACACCAATGATAATAAGGAAAATAAAGGTAAATTTAATCCAAATTTGGTTATGTCCCTTCATGATAATAGATAAGATAGTTATAAGAGCCTATTAGTTAACAATCACTAAAAGAGAAGTTGCAAAATAAAACTAAAGATAAGCAAGAAAACATCCTTAATAAAAGGTTTTTCATGAAGGAAAAACAAAATAAATATATACTTAAAATGGATAAGGTCATAAAGGTGGTTCTAAAGTAGGAAAATATAAGGCCTTCCTCATAACAAGAACCTTTCATTATCACCACTTACATAGATGGAAATTTGATGAACCAATGTCATGGTTATGGATATTAGGAGATATTTTTTTACACTACACCATTTATTGTATCCTCTAGATAGCATCTTCAACAAATAGATAAAACTAATGCATCTTCAACTTTTATGGATAAATTTATTTAACATTAATGTTTGCTTCAATAGTATGTCATATTTCTTTGTGATCGATATCAGGGATAACGGGTCCCTACTTGAAAATATAAAAAATAAAAAAATAAGATATGCCTGGCTTGATGGCATAACCATCAAGGCATTTGACAAACCAACTCCAAACAAACCAACTTATTGAAAATAATCAAATTATTCCATTCTATAGCTAAATACAAAATTCATCAAAGCATAATACTAAAAATACTACATCTCACCCTTTTTCCACTCTACTGTGAGAGTGAAGTATCCTAGTAGGGGAACTTGGATTAAGACTTCCTCTTTTTTCCCTCTAACTACTACCCATTCTTATTCTTTACCCAAATTACCTAAATCCATATTTTGATGTATACTATTTTCCAAATATGAGACACTACCAGTCTTATTCTTTCTATCAAAATCCATAAAACTTCTTACTTCTAATCCATCCTCAATAACTTGTGTATAAGCTACCATAGTTACTTTAATTGCATTTACATTCTCCTTGCTAAGGAATTTAGGAGCCATTTATGAAGCCCTAACAGAATCACATTTTGGGGAAACTATAAGCATCTCTTCATTTACCTCCTTCTACCATGAAGACTCTACCTTACGCTTGGAATTTTGACAAGAAGCATAAATATGACCAATTTGATGACATTTCTGACATCTAAAGAGAATCCTCTCAAGTTCAAGTGTTTGTAACCAAAATCTAGCTTTAATAATCATCTCAATATTTTTAGGTAGGTATTGAGAAATTACCATACAAACTAGAACCCTATCAAAAGTTGTCTATGAAAAATTCAAAGAAGAAACATCAATTTCCAACAGATTACCTAAGGATCTCCCAATAATTGACAATGCAATCTATGTCCAAACTTATAGAAGAAGATAAGGTAGCCTCACCCAAATGTGTCTAAGAGAAAGTTTTCAATCATTGGATTAAAATCTAGAAACTAGGGCTTAATAAAAAGAAGGTGATCACAACTCCAAGTTTTGGATTGTAAAATTTTATTATGATCAACAAGATTATCAAAAACTGCAATGAATAAAACTATGGTGCATGGGTAAATTTACACATTGCCCTCTAAAATAGGCTGCCATGTATCTAAAAACCATTGATGAAGAATAAGGAGATAAGGCTAAAACCTATAAAAATAACAAACTAAACCCCTTTCTGCATACCATTCCTCACCTCCTAGCACATCCTCTAGAGCCTCCTCAAAATTCACAATTAGGAAATCCTTAGCTATTCTTAAAATCCTAAGCTATTTTTTTATGAAACTAAATTTCCACTAGAGGACCTCACTACTTTGAAAACCTATTCATTTTTTAGGGTGGATAGCTTCCCCACCACCCCCACATTAATCTCCCCCACCCTTGAATTTTCCAACACCTTCAAATACCCAGAAAACAATGAAGACCTTCCCTTCAAAAGATAAGACAACACCCTACCTTCTCCATACTCCATTGGCTTGAGCTACTACTACTCAGAATTCATAGCTCGTATACACCCCTTTGTTTCCATCTCCATCTTATCAGACATCTTAGAGAGACTGCTAGTTGTGGAGGTGTGAAACTTCAACATCGTTAGTAATGACCGTTCCTTATTTGAACAAAAGTATGTCATATTACATTCAACATTATTCCTAATATAATAACATATAATGTTGTGTTTGGAGGATCATGATTAAATTTTATGGGGGCATTGATCAATTAAAAAAATGTTATGTTACATTTTATCAAAAAGGTAAGTTTATATTCATTTTAATAAAGGGAAAATATTTAGAGAAATGAAAAAATATTGAAGCTATTTATTCAAGTACTACTCATGATAAAAAGATGATACAAATGATAAACCAATTCCAATACATGATATAATTAATTAAACATTTTATGTGAAAGATAACTAATTTAGTGTGAATCATGTCATTGCGAGTGTTCTTAACAGTATAATATCATATGTGTAAGATCATAATTTAGTTACTAAAAAAGATCCATATTGGGCACATTTATTACTTCCAACTGGTTGAAAGTGAACCCTTAGATGAGTTCACCACACAGCCTATTGTACATAATATATTGATGTTTTCCTAATTACTCATCTATTATATACTTATAATTTGACATACATAAACTCATATGCTCTTGCTTTGACCTTTCTTCTACCCCTTGGCTTTATTTTCACTTAATTGTTGCCTTTTTCATTGTTATCATCATTTGAGAATTTTAAAATAGTGATTATATAAGTCTCTATCTTTCATGATATCCCCCTACATGTACAATATATACAAGAACAAATTATTTTTCCCCTCATAGACACTTCCAACAACCTAAGTCAAAATTTACCATTAGTACTAACTGTATTTAATGGAATTGACCTGCAACTTTTTTTCATAGTCATCCCTATTTATAATATAAATATCCATAATATACATATAATTTGATAAATTTCATAGAAAATATAATGTACACAATAAGATCATTTCAAGACAAATATAAATATGTTTGATGTTGCACACACATGGATGACTATACACTTACATATTATGAAATGAGGATGTCCATAAACTTCCTGCATATAACCATGTTATCACATTTAGTGCACACCATGCATTGATACATGTTGAAAATTGTGTGGATACCTCCATTGATTTTGTTTTTATAACCATTTCCACTTGGCTTCATTTTTCCATGTTTCAAATATTCCAAAAAAATATAAATAATCAGATAACCATAAAATGCAAAAACATTCAAATATCTAAAAAATTAAAATCAAGAACTAAGCATGATATGATTTCTAGTTTAAACTATTTGCATATGTTATTTATCATATGTTTTGTATATGGATTATTTTTTACATACACATAAATTTCAAGTATTTATGTAAGACATATAGGTTACACATGGAATACAAATGTTGGTTTTCCCTCTACTATGTGGTCTTGTTGATACTGGGGGCATCTTCTTCAATAGGTTTCACTATTATAGGTTATATCTTTCTATGACCTATGTACTATGTTGAACCACTCATATTTCTTACACATGTCTTTCTAGCTACTCAATTATTACATAGCGACAAATGATATGCCATTTTAATGCAATATAAAATTGATACATATGGATGGCATATAATAGTTACTTATCATATGCTCCATTGATGTTTTTTCTATTTTACATGATATGTTAATTTGTGTGTGGCCTTTGGGCTTGTTTTTTGTAACATCCATTGATGTCCCTTATTTACTACATTTTCTATGTCATACTGTGTGTGGCCTCTAGCCTTTTTTTTGAATAAAGGTAAAGAAAGTGTTTTGAAATAGGCCCTTTCAATTTAGAAGGAGAATACACATAGGCCTAAAAATATAAAATATAACAAAAAATAACACAATAGTGCTAACAAAAAGTTATTATCAATATCTGATCAATAAAAAAAGATAGTATAAGAAACATGACAACCACTAAAAAAAATCAAAACAAAGAACTAAACATCAAGCCCCTCAAGGGTTATGTTCTAATCTTCACATATTTTGTTTAGGAGATTCTCCATTTCCTCCAATACACTAGCCTCTTACTTCTTACTCATTTTGTAATTATTTTGCTCCCCCTTCTTCACCTTCACCATGTTTTTCAACACATTGATGTTCGACACACATTTTTTGACAGTCAACCTACTAAACCATACAATTTCACACACGTCTTCCTTAATATTAACTTTATATTTTTCCAAATTAGTGAATTTATCCTCCAACTATTTGATTTTCTTGAAAAGTTTCTCCAAGTCCCCTTTATTATTGGAATTGGAAAGTTGACTAGAGTTATTATTGAAATGAAAATTGATATGTTTGAGAGAGTCCTTGAAACTCTCATTATACTTCATTATCCATTTGAGAATGCTCTTGTGGATTTTAACATCATTCAAGATATAATTAAACTTGTTAGAATTTATAATATCAGGGGGCTCAAAAAGTCTCTTTTCCCTTAAATTTCTGACTTACCTTGGCTGAAGATTTCATTTTTCCACTTTACGTCCTTCCTACCTAAAGATTAGACCTGGATAATCTCCAGAGACTCAGTTTCATGCACATTGGTTTAATTATTTGAATCCAAATATTCTGAGTCCTCCTCAACCTCTTCAGAGTTTATTTTGATGGTAACAAGGGCACTTTCAATTAGACTAGGACACACAAGTCCAAAAAAAGGTCTTTGATAGTGATAGTTTTGGACTTCTTTCATCTATCATTTATTGTTGTGACATATTTATGTCTCTTGTATGTGACCATTTGGACTATGTGTGATAACTAAATATTGTGTTTTTTAAATTTTTTGAATTGAATAGTGTCACGATCTATATCATGCACTATTATTATGCAATTTTATTTAGAGATATTTATGCTACATGTTTCATTGATACACATATCTAGACATGAAATTACATGACTTGCATTCCATAGGTTATACACATATGTTGATTAATTCATAAATTAATATGATGACATAATATTCACATGATCAAATGATATTACATAATGTTATATTTATACATGACATGATATAGTTCATTCTGTTATACCCCAACACACCCCATTTTCAAAAATTCACATAGGGACTCATTATTGTTAAGACATATATATTTATGGTCCATTTCAACTTTAATAAATCTAATATTGATAAAATGTATACAAGCCTAAGGTTTTCCTCATAGTCTAATATTATTATAATTATTTCGAACAGGAGAAAATTGAAGGTTGGGTACCACTCTTGAATTATCTATAACCTTTGATTTTTATCTTTGTTAATGAATTGTGTATTCAATATCATGTTTTGATTTAAATAAATAATGAGACTAATTAATATATAAATTTTTTTAAAGCTTTGATGTGCAACAAGTTCCCATAATTTTAGATCTTCATCGAGTTCCCTAGATTGTAACAAGTGTCATTACCCAATTCACCCATAGCTAACCTCAAATATAATAGAAGTTTTGAGTCCTCCCAAGCATTAAAATTCATGAGATAATTCCACATAGAAGTATCTCATTCATTTTTGATAATCTACATTCTACCTAAAATTTAGAAGTATTTAGGCTAATAAGAGTCATAAACATGTCAAAATCTTATAAATCCAAGACACTATTGGTCTTCATGAAAAGTTCTAAGTCCTTGAGTCTCATAGATCTCTAAATTACTTCATGTTGTGACATGTCAATCACTTGGAGTCTATATTAATAAAATACATAATAAATTTAAAAATGGTTTTTAGACTTCTAAGATCATGCCAAATGGTAGAATCTCATTGACCCATGTTCTATAGGATCATGACATGTTAATAATATTCAAAACTCTCAAGTTCACTTGATCATTCCATAAGGAGAGATCTCATTAACCCAATTCATTTCAATTGAACCACATGGTCAAAACCCTATTTACTTAAGATTATTGAGAACCCTCCATGTGTCTTCATCTCGAGAGCAACAAGACAGTACAAAGGCAAATGAAAATTTTTCATAGGGATCCTAATATTTTCCCATGTAGCATCATCCCATGCACTCAACACCTTATAGAAAGTGGACACAATCTAAATTTCAAAATATCCCTGAGTTCCTAAGACCATGATAGGTGGAGAGATCTTGTTAGGTTGTGGCCTGAAGAGAATTCAAAGTAGAGTTATAAATTTGAGCACTCCAGGTAAATGAGATCCTAACACATGCCATAATTACAAAGGTTTGGAGCCTAATAAGACAAATTAAAAATACAAAGTTCAAAATAAGTTCTAAGATCTTAATAACCATCCACATGTCATGATTCCATACACACAAAACTTTTTTAGAAGGGGTATGCAGTTTAAATTTCAAAAGATCCCAAAGTTCTCATCATGACAGGTGTCATAATATCATAGGGGAGTATTCAAGATACATAGGCAATAATTAAAATATAGGCCAAAATAGAAGGAAATGGGAAGTGGAAACCTATCATGAAGTGATGTATGATCACTTAGAATTAAAAAAAATCCACCACACAGTAGAAAAAACACTCACCAAAGCTGACTTTTCAATTTCAAGTTGAAACAAGAAATAAAATTAAAAGTAGATGCATTAAATTCACATGAAATGGGCATTAAAGTTATAATCTTTAAGTGATATATGTAGAATCCTAAGAACATCAAATCACTTTGTTATTGATCAACAAGTTGATAATTATGAATTTGAGTTATCAAGGCTTCAAGAGCCCTAGTTTTTTTACTAAAGAATTTGAAAATATATTCAGTTAAATGCTTGATATGAATTTTGTAACACAATAATGGCTTATTCATCTAAAGCATCTAGCTATCTTCCTTCCCAATATTCATTCATACGAGTAATTGAGTATATCAACACAATTTTTTATAGGGGTATTATCATTTCCCCACTTCTCATCTCTCTAGGATAAGATTGAAAGAATCAATCCATATTCAATCCAAGACTAGATAGATGATGATAAAAAGAGATGCATGGATGACTTACTACCAATAAAATGAACGATCCTCCATAATGCAATCATAAAATTAGAGGTAATGACATGCATTTACCAACTTCATGATTTTTTTCAATGGAACTATTAATGGAAACTATTTACACCTAAGAATTTGAAAGAATATAGTGGCCTAAATTTATGGTGATTATTTTGAGAAATATCCATGACTTCCAATGATTTAAATGAATTACAACTAGGTCGTAACCGATGCCTTGCTAGATCATAACACAGTTGAAGGCAATTGTAAGTAGTAGCTGGTCAAGGGAGAGAAAATAAACATTCAAGGTATTATTTATTTGGTGCCTATAATCAAATTTAGGTTAAAAATTATGATGGTTATGTACTTAATAAATATGTTAAATAATTTTACCAGTATCACCTATGTACATGAAGAATGGGTGCCCTTGCTAGATATAATTTAACTTTTGACAAGGTCGTGGCATTTAGAGAGGTCATCAGTGTCAGACTCAAGGCACATATGCTCAAATTTTATGAAAGGAACCCAAATGAATTTTTTTACATGATGTAATATGTAATGGATTCCATCATGGGGATAATTCATACAAGCTACAGGCATCCCTAGAAACCATCCATAGAGTACATGAATAATAGAGTTTTTAATGACTTCTCTCTACTACATATTTATAGGTTTAGGAGAGAAATTAAAAGAATGATAGAAGAGATATACCCAATGGTATACCAAAATATTTATGTGTGATCCATGCCCCATCTTTCAAAAAACATTAATAAAGCTATTATGAAGATGGGAGACTATTAGATTTATCCTGATTATCTTGTAATCAAGATAGAAGGAAATAGGGATGCCCCTTTAAATCTCCCTTATTTCATTCCTAAAAAGGTAGATTAGCATGAAATATCCTTTCAAATTTAAAATAATGTGGATGAGGACATAGATTCCAAACATCAAGGATATTATCATAAGGTTCCTCTAATCATTGACCATATGCAATATACACTAAGGAGGCACCTCAACTCAATCGATAGGACTAAAAATAACTATGGGTTGAGCTAGACATAGTATATATATTGGAATCCCAAGGGTAGAGTGAGATAGTATGTCAAATACCTTATGAGTAAGGGAGTTTATAGTCCATATGGCCACAAGGTTTATGAACATGATCCCATTTTCATGAATGCTGCAAATGATTTTGAGGTCTATGGATAGATGACTTAGCATGAAATGCCTATGGTGGTAAACCAATCCATCTAATATGATTATTCCATCACAAGGGAGTAGGCAAATAAAATAGTGGAACAAGAAGATAAGGTTGAAATCCATTAGTGGCCTCAACCACATGCTCAATTATAACTTGAGTATGATCAACCACCCCACAATAAACAAAAGTTGGCCCAGAGAAGGAAGGTTCCCCTTAGGGGGAGGTAACTCTCCAAATAAGAAAGAATATTCTAAATAGATTACCAATATCTAATTTTATGACAATAGTGAATTATCCTCAATAAGATACTATATATTCATCTCCTATAAGTCAATAAGTAGCAACATTTTATTTGGCACCACTTCCACAATTGACTACAGTCTAACTAGTAAGTCTCCCTACATTTATACAAGGTTGTCTTACATCAATATCTTCCATAGTTTCAATTTAAACTCCTCCATCTTCTCCATCTATACTTTTTGTAACTCCAATACCTACATCCTCTATTTTCCCTACCATTTATACTACACTTTCACCTTCCAATGTTGAATTTACTTCATCCCCCACTCCATCCACTTTAGGGTAGGTACCTATGACTACCAAGCCATCCATGGTCACTATAAGAGGAAGCCAAAGACTCCTCCATATTTAACATGAAATGTGTTACTAGAAGAAATACCTATCGAGCATCCACTCACCAAAGGAGGAATTCTATATGAAAAGTCAGAGGCGAGAAAGGAGAGACTTAAAATAAGGCCAAAATAAGTGAAGGTTGTCTAGGTATTGGATAATGTTGAAGAAGATAAAATATGGGGAACTGAAGAGGAGTGGGTCTTTAAAATATACATAGATCTTGATGAGGAAACATATTTATTTTAGATAAGAGATGAGGATGAATTAGTAGATAGAGATACGGGAGGAAGATAAAGGAATGGAATAAGGAACATAGCTTAGAGACTACACATTAGAGATAGATGCATAAACCATATTATAAAAAATTCTTACTCTAGGATTCACTCAAGCATCTTCATCCTCAACTCTAAGTCTCTTCCCTAAATCCACTACTTTAATATCATCTAATACAATAGATAAATTAGCTGCCAGCACAAGTACATAGATTATCATTAAAGAGGAAAGGCATGTTTTGAATAGGGTATTGTCATCCCTCTTTTATATTATTTTTAAGGAATCTCAAATGGTTAATTTACCATCCACTATCCCAAATGTTGCATATTTCTCTCAATTTTATTCCTTATAAAGGTACTGTAAATAAACTTAGTCATTATATTCCCATGCTCACATTGAGTAGACTAAACAATAAATTTCTAATTCTCTAGGTACAATTTCTGATTTTTTTAATTCTTTTATTTATTTGAAGACTGCCTCAATAATGTCTAGGCCTGAAAACCCTAATAATAAGGTCCATTTTCAATGTTTGGTCATAATATCTATCTTCAATCCCCAATCTCCACCAAGGCCATTCATCTTATTGGATTTATCTATATCCCAATTAACTCCAACTAAATTATCCATAATGAATGTCATGAGAACTCTAGGAAAAATCATATACATAGTAGAGACTACACCCCAAAAGATCTCTTCAGAATGGGGCAAGGTCACTCCTTCACTTCCCAAAATTTCCATCCAAATAAATGCTTCCATTCTCTCACCAAATTTCATACCACCTTACATTTCCCAATAAACTTGTCAGCGAAGTAGAGTAGGGAGAGATCATTGTGTCTACCTAGGTTAAGGAGTCACAAGAAAGGAAAAATTTCATGATGGGCTTGGTCCTCACTAAACTACATATGATAAGTACCCATTTTGACAAAAAGAGTGTAATAATTCAAAGAGAGAGGAAAAGGAAGGGAGTGGAAAACAACACATGGGAGGAGTTAACATTGGAGTAAATGGAAAATATACCCCCCTAGCTAAGAAACAAATTAAAAACCCAAATGATCCCATAGAGTATACAAAGGACTTATGTTATTTTATAGACACAATAGGGGAGATGATGAAAGAAAGGTACATAATTCATGAGTAAGATAAACAAAGACTACTTCAACAACATATTATTCAAGTTCTTAGAGATAATGTAGATAATGTACAAAGTTTAATCACCAGTTATATGACATCTTAAAGACAATCAAGACTTTTATAGGTGTGTCACAACCTGAATGGGAAGGAATAACAAAAATTGGAATCAATTGAAGGAACTCAATAAAAGACTCAAATTCTTGGTTTAATTCATAATTAATAATTCATATAGTTATTTGAATTTGATGACTGCATATGAGGTAGCCTGGGCCTTGACAATGTAATTCCAAAGAGAGATGGTGCTTTTTAGTGGCACACTCAAATGAAAATTTTGATAACCCAATTGGTAGGCCAAGAAAAAGAGGCCTTTAAAATTTTAAAATATATGAGGGTCACATGCCTGATAACCTATATGGGGAAATTGATAAATAAGCCTAATTTTTACACACTTCTAAGAGCAGTTACCAATAATTTCAAAGTGGAGGTGGAAGTCACCATGTATAAAATCAACAAAGATATTCTTCAACTTATCAAATTTTCAAAGGAAAAAATGACTAAAGTAGAGGAACTCATGGTAGGATTTAAAGCCTCTAAAACTGAGCATCAAAGGTTGATGAGTGAAGTTGGTAAAATATTCAAAAGTTCTATGCTCAATTTTGATATTATAAATAAAAAATTTGAGGGTGCATATGCATATTAGAAAAGCTAAAAGTTGTTGAGGATGTTTCCAGGATAATGCCTACTACTCAACCAACATATGAATTAATATTTCAACCTCAAAGGCCATTTCATCAAGTTGTGCCTATTCCTTAGTCTATCATTGTTTCATCAACAACAATATCTAGTTCTTGTCCTATAGTACCTCCATAAACTTTAGTTATCATGTAAAGTTCACAATTTATTTCTCCTTAGGGTGGTGCCAAGTTGGCACCATATTGAAATATGAATGTATATATTTTCATGTATTCTATTATTACAAAGACTCAAATCTTTGGTGTATTTTTCTAATGTATATATTTATATTGTAACTATGCAGTTATAATAGATTATTATATTGTGTATCATGTACATGCATATTTTGCATGACTCCTAAAATTAAAAATTGAAATCTCAGACTTTGCTTGGAGGATGAGGCAACCCCTCCCTAGGATTATATATACTTGTATCCACATGATTCCAAGAGGAGGAGAATTTTGATTATTAAGGTAAATAAGAAATTTGAGGATTATTTTTTAATTTGTCTTGATGTGAAAATATTATTCTTCTCCAAGTTTATGATTCTTTAATGAATTTACATCATTCTAAGATTTTATTCTTTGGATTGTATAGAAGTATTTTTCGATATAATTCTTCATATTGTACAATAGATACTTTGAATGCTTTGTGTGTAATAATCATAATATCCTTTTATATATGTGTAATTTTAATCTCACAAACATAACAACCTTTGATTATGTACACTAAAGTTTACTATATTCTTATTTTATTAGACTCTTAATTATGTTTGACTATCTATGTGCTAACAGTAACTTACAACAACCATTGGATCTTTGACTACTTGTCCAATCGCTAGTTTAAGATTTAGTCTAGAAAGGTTTCATTTCTAATTGATTCCCAAATCCTTTTTTTATACCCTACCCCTTATTTATTTTTGAGTTTTATTTAAATTATTCCCACCGTGGGTTAGTTTTATCATCAATCCATCCATCTCAAATAGGTATAGACTCACATCATATGCAAACCATTCAAGATAAAAAATTATTCTACTCACCATTTTTGTACCGCCAAGTTGTTTAGAAAACCCAACACCCCACAACGTATGCCTTGGAGTGAATCTTGATTCACTAATCCTAAAACATTAGATGTTATCTCATAAGGCTTATTAGTCTACATAAAACACATACCAATAAGAATTTATCTAAAGCTAGAAGGATGGTGTTGATGTGGGTTTTATGCACACCCCAATAACCTTACAAGGTAGCCTCTAACATTTTAGGATTGATGAAAGTATTTCATTCCAAGACATGATTTGGAGGGTATTTAATTTTATAAAAACATGTTGGTAATATAGAGGTGAGTGAAAAATATTATTTACCATGGATGGGTCGTTTATGGATGAAACTAAATCTACTTGAGATGGGTTGAAGGGTGATGGTTCTAACTAAGATAGGCAAGACTTCCAAAATAAACTCAAAAAAGAAGGAAAGAAAGGGAAAAATAGAAGGTATGTGGACCACACAAGATGAAAATTTTTCAATACCATCACTTGACCTAAGGTTGGACAAGAAATAAAAAGACTAATGTCTATTACAAGATGTTGTATAACACTAACAGTCAAACATAGATAGAAGTCAAAGGGAATCAAAACATAATAAACTTAAACATACATAACTAAAGGTTGTCATGTTTGTTAGATTATTATTATACACCTACAAAGAGGGATTATAATTATCATGAAAAAGGTATTAAAATAAACTATAGATTAAAGTTAATAAATGTATTTAAAAAAAGATAACTCATGCACAATTAAAGAACTAAGATACCAAAATATTAACACTTCTTACACAGTCCATAAAATTGGATTAGAATCAAGATTTTCACATTAAGACCAAATTAGCAAAACTTCTTAGAATTTATTTTTAATCTCAACAACCAAAATTTTCCTCTCTTTGGGATTGGGAGGATACAAGTATAAATAGGCTTGAGATGGGCAAAGCCTCATCTGTCAATCACAATCTAAATTTATAAGTTCAAAAATAGAACAGTGTGTCTAAAACCATGCATGTACAATGATAACATTCAAAATAGACTCTCTAACTAAAATACTATATATATATATATATATATATATATATATATATATATATATATATATATATATATATATATAGTATTTTAGTTAGAGAGTCTATTTTGAATGTTATCATTGTACATGTAGTAAATAAGTTAAGAACTAACATTCCAACTTAGTTGGAACATGAAAATACATAGTTATATTTATCAAGGTGCTTGTGTGGCACCACTAGCTAAATAATTCGATGGAGTAACTATCATTATAACTAAAGTGACTATTAAATCTCCTTAAAGGATCAAAATTAGGTCTGTTAGAGTTTGCAGGATTGAAAATCTTAAAAATTGGGAACCCTATGTTGACATGGCAACACTGATAGATGGCTGAGTATTGGGACTGAATCTAAAGCTCCATATTTTTCTTTGAGTTTTTAAAATAAAGCATGGGATACCTTAAAATATTTATTATAAATACCAAAATTGAGTAATATATGGTAAATAAGTTAAGAACTAACGTTCCAACTTAGTTGGAACATGAAAATACATAGTTATATTTATCAAGGTGCTTGTGTAGCACCACTAGCTAAAGAATTCGATGGAGTAACTATCATTATAAATGAATTAACTATTAAATCTCCTTAAAGGATAAAAATTAGGTCTGTTAGAGTTTTTAGGATTAAAAATCCTAAAAATTTGGAACCCTATGTTGACATGGAAACACTGATAGATGGATGAGTATTGGGACTAAATCTAAAGCTCCATCTTTTGCTTTGAGTTTTTTAAATAAATCATGGGATACCTTAAACTCTTTATTAGAAATACCATAATTGAGTAAATAATGTCTAAAAAAAACTTGATGTTTTTAGCCATCAACCTTTAATGTTCTGATTTTGAGATCTTCAATTCAATTCCCAAGGTTTTTGCCTTTGTTACTTAAACCTTTGAAAAACTTATTAGTTGTAAAATATCATCATTGGTCTTGTATACTATACCTTCCATCTCCTCCTTGAAGCTAAGGAGAGTCTCAAAATTTGGCCTATTAACCAACTTTCCTATATGAGTGATCACATTAGTGACCCTCATGTCACTCAAAATTCACAAGGCTTGATTCTTATGATTTATAAAAAGTGTCGATAGAGCCTTCATCTGATTGTACCATGTAAAAGCAACATCCCTCTTAGAAATAACATAATTTAAATCCCATGATGCTTCTTGACCAGACATTAGATTCAATTAATTAAAGGTATTACTCCTAGAGAAATGGATAAAAAAGTTCAATTTATTCTCTAATTATTTAAATTAATCTCATAACATGAGCACCTTATTATTTTCTAATTGGATATCACCTCTGGAGACCCGAATGCTACTTAGAATGTCATACAACCTAGTGGATGCTCTTTGCACACTTTCATTAATTTTTAGAGGGGCATATATAACTTGCTTCTGTAGTAAATTTTTCTATAACTCCTCTATAATTCTAAACATTTCCTTCATGGCCTCACCATGTCTAAAAAATCAAAGAACTCTTCATTATATTTATTAGGATCATTGGGATTCCTTTTGGGTTTATTTTATAAGGGAAAAAAATTCTCCCTTTGTTTAAATTCCATTTCTTCCCTTATGTTCAGATTCATCACCTTCCTCTTCCTCACCCTTTGTATGCTACCACTTTTCTTGTTGAACTAGGTAGAGAGTGTAGGTAACTCTGTGACAACTAGATTTTGACTCTCATCCATTTTCAACTGAATTTCCTTTACCCATTGGGGACCAATAAGTTTACCTATTTATTCATCTAGACTTGAGTCTTCAGATGTGAAAGGTGGATGAGTCATAGGAGAGAGTGTTATTACTGGTGGTGCTAATGATGCACTTATTTGAATTGGTAACTAGAGAGGTGGATGAAAAATTCTCTCCCATGGTGATGGTTACCTTATTGGAGTAACTTCAAACACAAAATTGGTTAAACGTGGGGTCCTCTCAATAGTCATAGTAGTTGATTGCATGGGTGATGACTGGGGCATGAGTATCTCTAGCTAAGATGATTGTCTCTTAGGAACTTATGGAATTTTAGGGTTGAAAATAGAAATAGTAACTAGGCTCTCAAAAGGGATTGCCTTCTTAGGAGTATTTATTTGTTTGGAAGAATAAATAATATATGAATCAATATAATTAGACACAAGAGTTCTTGGAATAACTAGAGATAAATCTAAAATTGAAATACCTACACTGGTAACAGATGAAATAAGGGAAAAGATTACCTCATTGATGTTTATTCTCTATTTTTTCATGAGGATCTATTGATCCAAAGTGTTCAGCTATGTTAGGACCTTAGAGTACAATTGATTACTTTTGTATAAGCAACTAAACACAAAATTGAAACTAGAAGTAATAAGTAACTAGAAATCATAAACAAAAAATAATAAGAGATACGAGAAAAAATACAATCTATATTAAACTCTTCCAAAAGGAAATACAATGAAGAAATCTCTCTCTCCTCACACCTCTCAGATGTACAGTAATTCTCCTTCAAGAGTTCTCTCTCTCTCTCTCAATCAATTACAACCAACTCAATTACTGAGTTGTCTTGCAGATCTTGATCTTGCACCCCAATTACAATACTACCCCATGGGTCTCTTACATAGAATTGAAAGCAAACAATAATTAGAAAAATAGACTCAAGACTAATTTTAGTCTTTACATGCAAACTAACTGTTCTCCTAAAAATAGAAAAGTTGTCTAATTCTATAAACGCACAGAAGTCAGTGTCAGTCTGAAGATGACTGATGTCGGCTGACCCCTAACCAATGTTAGTTGTTTCTAACCGATGCCGGTCGACCCTAACTAATGTCAGTTGGTTCTGACTGATGTCGATTATTGTGTAACCCCAGCAACCTCCATAATATCTCATTAGTGAATCTTTTAGCTCCACAACTCAACAAGCTAGGGTTTATTCCACTTATGGTCCTCCCAAACTCATGGTTTTAGCTATTTCTAATTTTTTGTATTCATCATCTAGGGGTGCCTCCTAACTTATTTTTGGTAATGACCCTTTCATTATTTCTACATCATCTTTCTCTTCATCAATTGAATACTCAACTAAAGATATCACCTATTCAAGATATTCTTCATTTTCTTCCTCTTACTCAAGGGATTCATCTATGGTGGGAAGACAAAGTGATGGTATTTATTCTAATTGCTTACTATATGTAATGAGAAATGCATCAGATGTATAAATCAATCCTAGCTCAAAGAAGATAGATCCTACTTACACTTCTGATTGGGGTTACATTAGTTAATTAGGGTCATGAACAATATGGATCTTCTAAACCTAATCAAGGGATATATTACCATGATAATATCACTAGAGAGGGTTTGAAAGCCTCCAGTCAAGTAAAATTATGCAATAACCCTAACTAAGTCCTACATTTTTATATTCACCAAACTAATAATAATTAAAGTAAAAATGTAATCTAGTTCTCACTAAAGCTTATGGCACAAAGTGGGGGTAATAAAAATTAAAAGTAAACATGCATAGAAGACATATACTCACATTAATGTATATAGAATCATAAAACATGGAAGAGAAGTGAAAATTCATATCTATCTACTCTTACAAAGAATGAACAAAGTTAGAAATATTTACCTTTGAAGATGAATCCACCAAGCCTCAATCTCTCCCTTAGCCAAAATGATTCACAAGAGGTTGTTATGGTATGTAAGGATGACAAGGATAAATAATATCTAGGATACACAACATATCAATGCATCCAAAATACTTCTCTACAAGACAAAATCTGTATCTTTAAAGAAAGTATGAAACCCTAAGCTTGATCCTCAAGTAGAATGGTGGATAAGTAGATGTACAATATATCTTACTTATTATTCTCTTCTTTTAGAAATGGAAAAATTATTGTGTTTATATAGGTGGATCTAACCCTAAACCCTTACAAAATTTTTGGTCAACAAGGTCAACCTAGTATTATAATTGACAAAAACTCACTAGGTCACAGACTAGGTTGGCTAGGGACTGAACTAAACCCTTAATAGGTTTTATCAATAAGAATACAAGGTTAACACAGACAACATAATCATGTAAACTATAAAAAAAGGTTTTAGGTTAGGAAAAGGGATAATGAAGGTGGTAAAACACTAGAGGAGTATGTAAAATAGGAGGCAAAGCTTAGGGGAATGGTTTTAAAAAGATAAGTGTGTAGATAACAAGTGGAAAAAGGCACAACAATCTTACAAAGCACTAATTGTCTACCCACCCCTTTTCTGGTGTACCTCTTAAGGTATACACTTAAACAGACTGAGACTCGAGGGATTCCTACAAGATAAATAATGTCAGTACTTGATAAAAGTTTGAAAATATTATGTGTATACATATGCCCCACTCAAAACTTATCATGTGTCTTATAGGTGTAATAGGGGATGGTGTTTCAAGAAAAAAACATGATGACACATAATGATGATGCTAAATAAAGTGTAGTATGGAGTAAATAATATAAATGAAAGGATAAAACTGAAAAATACATACCTTGACTTACCTTATTACTTTAGATATAGAAGGAAATGTGAGAGATGTGAAGGTGTCCAATGTGAAGAACATTAGGCAAACATATAGAGATTAGTGAAAAATCATTTTTTTTTCAAAATAGGCATATAATAGTTATAAATATTCTCTACAACATCATTGTTGGGGATCTAGAACAACAAACATGCTCTGATACCACTTGTTGGGAGAGGGTGTACACCGGAAGCACACAATTTGATTACCAAACCAAGCAACTTAATATGCGGAAATTAACCAGATTCACCAAGTAACTAGAATTCAGAATAACACAGAATATGAGAGACAATACCAAATTGTATTAACACTTTATACAGAAAAGAATACAATAAAGAAGATGCCACTTCTTCTCCACCACCTTACAGAGGTTTCCCACGCCTCAAGTGAACAGTAATTCTTCTCCCCAAAGCTCTCCCTCTCACAGGTCCCAACACCCAACTCAAATACAGAGTTGGTGTTCACCTCCCGTGCTCCACGCACACCACAAGTGCTCCACGCACTCCACAAGCACTCCACGTGCTCCACAAGTACTCAAGGTACTTCAAGTAGATCTCCCATGAATCTGCAACAACCTGCAATTCAACAGACCATACTTATGGAAGGAACTGCCTTGCCTTCCTCTTGCTCTATCCGAGTACACACCTGTACTCCAAGTAGATCCTGCCTGATACTGCTCCCTGTTGTGTTACTGTCTGTATGACCTTGCACACCTGTAAATCAAGCAATGGTTCCAATCACCTGTGAACCTCGACCTTGCACACACATACACCTGCAGATCAACGATCTTACTTATTGAAGAACCCAGCTGGCTCTCCAATCCAGCACCAACACACCTGGTACTGTGGCACTAGGAGGAACGCACCATAGCTCTACCTCACACACAGAAGGAGCTTATAATTATGCTCTCTTACTCCCTAGCACACCTTTACAATACAACCATGAGTCTATTATATAGATCTCATCCAAATAATGATTAGACATCTAATTACAATAATTAGATCCGCAGCTATGAGTCTAAAATTAGCACTCATCATGCAAACTCTTGGTTCGTTAGCTAACTGCCCGTAAATAGCTCGCAGTCGAACCACACAGGCGACCGACGCCGGTCCTTGTCCGCCTGGAGGTGACCGACGTCGGCCGATATATGACCGATGTCGGTTGCTTCACTGTGCTATCCCACCGACGTCGGCTGATCAGACCGACCCCAACTTCTTCTGCAACTCAGCAACCTTCAGCAACCTCCTCTCCTGTTTGCATCAGTGAAGCTTTTAGCTCCACAATCCTAACAATCTCCCACTTGGAGATAAACAGCTGCACTGTACCTGTACCTGTACTCCGTCTAATCTGTTTCCTGGTTTGTATCCCTCTTCAAGCTCCCACCTGAAGACAACCCACCACACAACCTGTGGTGTACCACCTGTCATCCGAGTAACCTGCCACATCCAAACCTACAACACCTGTAGTGAAGTCCTGACCCTGCATAGCAACACCTGCTGTCGGTCCCTCTTAGAAAAACCTGAGAACCACTTCCCCGAATTGGCTCCTAACTCTCTGACAGTTCCCACTGCATGGGAATACTCAGGTCTATACCAGACCTCATGTGATTTTGGACACTGTACCTGTCCAGCCCTTAGTGTGCTCCAGCTCTGCATCCCGAACCTCGCCAACACCTGATTCACATCAGCTCCCACTCGAGACAAAATCAACCTGTGATCTCCATGCCTCCCATGTCAAAGAATTCCGCTGCTCCAAACTCCTCATGACATGCCACTGAACTAATCTTACCCTTAGCTCAGCAAAACCCTGTATGTACACCCCTGCTAGCTAGCATACTATCCACATACAGCAACAGAATGATGTCGTGACTCATCATCCCCCTGGTAAGACAAAACCACAGTAGTTACCCTGACATTGACTGAAGCCATGCTTCGTCCTCCACCTGTCAAAACCTGTACCACTGTCCTGCAGCTCCACAAGACCATATACCTGGCCTTCCGTCTCATGTATCCGTTCTCTCCATTCTTCTACTAAGGAATCCATTTGTCTCTGTGCTTTCATAACCTGCTGGCATATCTACCAAGACACCCCTATCTGGTTCTCCTCCAAGGAATCACATCCTCATCCATGCCAAGCTCACACCTGTTTCCTGGATCCTTCCTGCTCTACAATCAGCAACAAGTATGAAGAAGAGGAACAACGAATTTGAGGGCCTACTTACGCCTTCAGTCCTCCGTATGGGTGTTTGAGACTCCTTGACAGCATGCTGTCCACCCAAAATTCGTTATAGTGACCGACCTCGGTCACTCCACAGTCTGCATCCGACCGACGTCAGTTCCATGCGTCTGTACCTGACTACCAACCTGCCTACGCTGGTGTCCCTGCTGCCGACGTCGGTTCTCCTAACCGACATTGGTCTTACCTGCTGCCGACGTCGGTCCCATGACCGACATCGGTCTTACCCTGCCCGACATCGCCGGTGTCGGTCTGCACATGACCAACCTCGGCACCTGTCTGTTCGACGCCGGTTCCTCCTGACCGACATCGGTGTCTGTGTTCGCCTGTGAGTGATGACTTTTTACCCGCGAGCTTCTTTGAATCAAAATCCATGTCCAAACTGCCCTGCTCAGAAGTATCCAGCCATATCCACTGGGTTCTGTCCGCCATCTCCTCCATAGACACCAAGGCTTTCCAGTTCTTAAACCTGTCAAATATATCTGTCTTCCGCTTAAGAACATGCATCTCCTTCCTGCTCATGTGACCAAGCCTACGAAGCCACGTCTCCGCAACAAAATAAGAATCAGTAATATAAACAAGTAGATAAAGGATACCTGTTTTCTTACCACCAGCTAATTCAAGTGCATCCGCTGTGAGAGTTCTTGTGCATCTCTCATCACCCAATCTTTCTGAAGAAATTAGCCATATCTCCAAACCTGGGACCTGCATGACCTTCATCAACACCTGTGTGTTGGCCGCCTGCAATTTCAGCTTCACTTCCCCTTTGCCAATTCTTTGGCAAGGCTCACCAGCTCCTCTACCTGGAACTGCATGGAAAGAGGCAACCGAATCTTTTATTCAAGATTCCACTTTATCCAAGAAACCTGCAAACACATCCTGTGCAACAATACCTGCTACATCTGTATCTTCAGTTTCTTCATGCTGATCTGTTACCAACCAACAATAATCTTTTCCCTGCTCTTTCTTTCCATCAGACCGTGAGTGACCATCTGTGCTTTTCAACTCCTCCATTCTTAGCTTACTTTGATCTGCAGTTGCTCTACTCCCACTCGATCAGAAACCCCTGAGAGTGACCTGTAACCAAACACAAAAACTGCTTCCTCCAACCTCAGCTCAGATACCACCTGTTGGTATCAAGCTCAAGAACCTACAACCAAGGCTCTGATACCACTTGTTGGGGATCTAGAACAACAAACATGCTCTGATACCACTTGTTGGGAGAGGGTGTACACCGGAAGCACACAATTTGATTACCAAACCAAGCAACTTAATATGCGGAAATTAACCAGATTCACCAAGTAACTAGAATTCAGAATAACACAGAATATGAGAGACAATACCAAATTGTATTAACACTTTATACAGAAAAGAATACAATAAAGAAGATGCCACTTCTTCTCCACCACCTTACAGAGGTTTCCCACGCCTCAAGTGAACAGTAATTCTTCTCCCCAAAGCTCTCCCTCTCACAGGTCCCAACACCCAACTCAAATACAGAGTTGGTGTTCACCTCCCGTGCTCCACGCACACCACAAGTGCTCCACGCACTCCACAAGCACTCCACGTGCTCCACAAGTACTCAAGGTACTTCAAGTAGATCTCCCATGAATCTGCAACAACCTGCAATTCAACAGACCATACTTATGGAAGGAACTGCCTTGCCTTCCTCTTGCTCTATCCGAGTACACACCTGTACTCCAAGTAGATCCTGCCTGATACTGCTCCCTGTTGTGTTGCTGTCTGTATGACCTTGCACACCTGCAAATCAAGCAATGGTTCTAATCACCTGTGAACCTCGACCTTGCACACACATACACCTGCAGATCAACGATCTTACTTATTGAAGAACCCAGCTGGCTCTCCAATCCAGCACCAACACACCTGGTACTGTGGCACTAGGAGGAACGCACCATAGCTCTACCTCACACACAGAAGGAGCTTATAATTATGCTCTCTTACTCCCTAGCACACCTTTACAATACAACCATGAGTCTATTATATAGATCTCATCCAAACAATGATTAGACATCTAATTACAATAATTAGATCCGCAGCTATGAGTCTAAAATTAGCACTCATCATGCAAACTCTTGGTTCGTTAGCTAACTGCCCGTAAATAGCTCGCAGTCGAACCACACAGGCGACCGACGCCGGTCCCTGTCCGCCTGGAGGTGACCGACGTCGGCCGATATATGACCGACGTCGGTTGCTTCACTGTGCTATCCCGCCGACGTCGGCTGATCAGACCGACCCCAACTTCTTCTGCAACTCAGCAACCTTCAGCAACCTCCTCTCCTGTTTGCATTAGTGAAGCTTTTAGCTCCACAATCCTAACAATCATGATTCTAAAACTTTTTATGGTTTGGAAAAAGAGTTAGTAAAAACAAAGATATGGTCAAAACAAGAAATCTGATGGTAAATTTTTAAAGGGTAAATAATTTTGAATATTAAATATAAATAGGGTAAAAAAACAATTCATTTGGTATTATGTACTATTGTGATAAAAATAGAACTCTGAGAAATCTAGTGAGAGTTTAGAGAGATAGGATGGTGAGGAGATGATAGCTAAGATGGGGAGGATGCATAGTGACCACAAAAAGTGTAACACAGGTAAGTAAATAAAAATTTCAAAATTTTGAAAGTTTTTAATTGAATTTGAAATTTGGATAGAAATTTGATAATTAGGAAAAATATAGATACCAGTTTGAACCCTAGGAAATTTTTAGGGACACTAGGGGTCAAACGGGGTACTAGGTAGAAAGGGGTCAGAGTAATAAATACCCAAGGTATATATGACAATTGGTCAAAAAGTCATCACAATGAAAGAAAAAGGTTGACCAGGTTAGCTTAGTTGGTAGAAGACAAGAATTTTAGTGGGCCAACTTAGTAGTGCATGGCTAACTTAGTTTGTTTTGGAAGAGGGTCAATGTAGTACTAAATGGCCAACTTAGTTTGTAAGTGGCCGATATAGTACTGCAATGTGAAAAGAGGTTGATATAGTATTTTTAAGCTATATGGTGGCTAGCTTAGTACTAAAAGGGTTGATTTAATTAAAAAATAGGGAAATTTGGTAAAAAATGAAATTTAATTAAGGTAAATTAGTTTATTTTTGTGAAATTTGAAAGAATATATTTTGATTATGAGTGACATAGAGGTCTAATACATCCTTTGTTGTTTTATTTTTATATAGATGCCAAAGATTTTGGTAATTGGTTTATGCTTCATGGCTACCTGATCTATTGGAGCACTTGATCGATGTAGATAGAGTTAGATTGTTCACATTGGGCTTCGGAGCTATTATGGAGATGTGGTGGATCTTGTGGTCATGTTCCTGGGAACATTTGACCAACACATTTATATGGGTGGTGGATGGGGATACCATAAAAGTTGGTATCACATTGGAGGATGTACATGTATTGCTTGGACTTTTGATAGGGGGACATAACAACACCAGATGATTAGGAAGAGAGATGAACACTATCCTGGTGGACAACGTGCTTGGATAAGATTTACCCAAGACTAAGGGTGAGTTTTTTTGAGGTTTATATTGTATAAATTTTAGATATCCAAAAATTTGTGATAAGACTTGTGACATTATGAGTGTTATGTCACAAGTCGGATGACAAGGTACCATTATATGTGATATCATCATGTTAGTCTATATTAGATCAGGGGGTACTTTATGACTTGGGTTTTATCATCTAGGTTTAGCTTATGCATGATATATATGGGATGTTGTCTAGAGGGTAAAAGACCATGGGACTAGTGGTATTATTAAGTTCCTAGATATATGAGAGGTTCTTGATGTATCATATAGTTAGGTTACTCCTTGTGATTGATTATTGGTTACTTCAAGTAGTGAGGTGGAGACATAATCAAGTGGCACATGCCATGCCCCACATGTCAATGCTATAAATGGTCATATGAGGATAGATTATGTGGTATCCCTATGCTTATATTATGACTATTTGGCTAAATTGGGTGACTATGGCACCAAGCTTAGCATGAGTATGGATCATAACCCACTACACCTAGTGGGTAAAGCCTCATCTAATGGCACATTTTCCAAAGTAGTTTAGACTCACACACCTAGTATCACCTATAGTGGTGCTTATATGTTGGGAATGACATGTAAGAGAGCCAAGGGGTTGAGGAGGAGGAGGATCACCAATTGAGAGATTAGAGATCAAACCACAATGTATGAGACCATGGATTGGTTGAGTATGAAAATTGATAGTTGGAAAGGGCATGGACATGGATTCAAGGGTGCAATAGGCACCACAACTAGCACCATAATAGGAGGAATAATTACCTCCTCGATCACACCATCGATGGAGATGCTAATTATGAGATTAAGTATAGAGGGTGGTGATCTAGGATGATCCATTTGTCAGCCTAGGGTAGAGCTGGTCTATAGAGGCACCATTGAGGATAGGCTTAAGACATGCACAAGTAATGACTCTAGGTTTTGATTTGATTAGGAGGCATCCCATAGAAAAGGTGCTCAGGGGATGGGCTGATGGAGAGACCATACTCAATGGATGAGTAGACAAAGAGATGGTGGTTGGTATCATCAAGATAAGTAATAAATGCTTATGATTTTTAATTTTTATGATAGGATTCTTGTTATGTATGATGGTAGATAAATAGATTTTGAGATGTATATATGATCTGATATCTATCTAGTTTAACTATTATAGATCTTGAAAATGAGGAGGTCAGATGGGGATCCATGGTTATGGGAGCACACCATAATATTATGGATGGGGTGTTGGTATCATATGATCCATCACATTGGATGATCCTATGGTACCATCTACCTCAACTCAGGTGTGCTGGTTCAGACTAGTGGGGGAAGTTATGAGGCAGCTAAAAGCACATGGAGATGGATTACATCCATCGATATGAGTGGGAGTAAGAGAGGCACAGACATGGAATGTCTTGGCTCAAGAGAGAGTTGTGCATATGGCTAACACTATCTAGTTGGGATAGGTACAAACCTAGGTGGCCAACCTATAAGGACATGTAGTAGGTTTGAGATCTTGGACAACCTCTTTACAATGTACTATTCATAGGAGATAGTCCAAGGCATCTATGGGTAGCATGTCTATGTCATGAAATAGACATGGTGGAGCCCAACCATAGAGATGGATTGATGTATTTTTGTACTATTTGTATTTAAAACACATGATATATATAGAGATATTATATTTTGATAGTTGGATGTTGGTCTTATGTGCTATATTTTGGTTGTGGTTGTGGATGCATGGATATATTTCTTTCTATCACATATATTTTTCTTTTGTTGTATATGATATGTGAAATATATGTGTGGTGTTTTATTTTCTAGCATTATGCAGTATACATGCATGGTTAAAAAAATAGGTGAAAAGACTTGAAAAAGTATAATTAATCAAAAACAAATGTACTACACACTATATCAAAATGGTAAATGTGTAATAAAATATGACTAAATATAATAAACAAAGATGTGGTAAATAAGAGGGAAAAAAATGTTTTTAAAACCATGAAAAAGATTGGCACCAAATTAAAACAAGTAAAATCACACTAAATCATGTTGGAAAGTATGAAAATAATGTAATAAAGTGGAATAAAATGTGAAATATTAATGGTATAAAAAAATCAATTTAAGTCAATCAATCATACTAAATAATGTTGTAAGGTATAAAAGAGAAACACAAATTGGTAAACTGGTCTTAAAGTAATCATACCAATTCAAGTTGGGAAGTATGAAAAACTTTAAGAAAAGTGGTTGGGTTTTGACATATAATCAGAAAATAAGAAGATGAAAGTGAAAGATAATGAAACATAAAAAATAATAAATCAATATTAGAAGCATGTCAATGATGTGTAACTCATAATCAGTCACATTTTATCTCATATTTGACACATGTAATTTTGTTGTGACTTGGATATTAAAAAATTTTGTGAGGAAGGCAGGTATTATCCATGGTCTTATATTGAAACTCACAAAGAGAACACCAGTGAGGTGGAAATAATATGAAAATATGGTAAAAGGGGATGTTTAGAATAGTAAATGTGAACATTTTGGTTATTTTGTGAGGAAGGTTAGGTCCTATCCATGGTCTTACACTACAACTCACAAATGGAATCCTTAGGGGAGTGATTAGTGAACAAAAAAATATTTCTCAAGGGGAAATATTAGGATTGTCGGAAGTGAAAAAGAGATTGTAAGAAGCATAACTTAGGCATATTGTAATAAGACCTTAGGAGACATGAAGAGATACTAAGTGACTAGAGACCATCAATATACAGAGGATAATTATTTGCTATAAGCATAAAGCTATGTAGGTAAATGAGTGTGGTACTAAGATTGAATCATGTTGAAAATTTGGAACAAGAAAATTAAAATGGACCTACCTTCTGACAACATGTTCCCCATTCCTCAAGACCCCTTACTGAGCCATCATTCTACTGCGAATATTGGGTACTTACATGAGAAAGTAGGAAACACTTTTTTTTAAAATTTTCCTTTTCTATTCTAATGGCCTACCAAACCCCAATGGACTTTGGATCTATCATGAGGCCAATTATGGATTTTTATCTTTGATTATAAAGAGGAGATGCACTTAGAATAATGTCTTTTAGTGTGATTTTGACTTTAGAAATTTTTGAATGTTGCCTTTTAGATCATTGCCTTTTGTTAAATGAGCTAGCATTTGAATTTTTTATGGATTTTAAGATTCCTCATCCATATGGACTTGGAATGACCAATAATGATAGATAGAGTGATACACATGAATGAGCTTGAATCTTTGGCTAAAGGAAGCTACGTATCCAAAGATATGACTAACTAGAACACTAAGGCTTAACTATGAACCAACGTGTTATCTCAAGTCTCAACCATGTGTATGCTTAGTTTGAAAAAAGGGAATAAAGGGGAAGAAAGAGAGATCCAAAGTGGACTGGTAAAAGAAAATTATAATGATATGAATTTTTTACTAACTAATCACATGGTAAATAAGGAATGACTAAAGGGAGCAAGGTTTGTATAACCAAGTCATAATAACAATTATCCATGTTGGTAGAGATAAGATAGCAAATAATCATGAAAAGATTGAGGTAACCATAAGAAATGAATTGAAGAAAAATAAGTATGTAATTATGAAGAATAATCCATAATAAAACATAAGAAGAATAATGACGTCGTAAATAATATGTAGTGTAAAATAGAAATCACCATGTAAGATAGATAAGGACTTGACACAATGTCAGATGATAAAGATAGATAAAATTTGGAGCACACATCCAAAAAGAATGAAGAAATAAATGTAATAACACCATGATTTTGTTCATAAGTACTGATATATTTGTCCACACACATTATCCATAACATCTAATAAGTTTTTATGAAGTTGAATGTGAACTGCAACTAAAGTCTCATAGATCTTCAGGGAAAGTTGAGAAAATACTTCACATCAAATTTCCTTGATAAAAAATGTAGGGATGCCTAAAGGATCATGTCTATGAGGGATATCATGTAGGGGATGCTCAACAAAAGTCATGGGAATGGATTCTGTGGGAGATAAAGGGGTCATCGGTGAGGAATGTGCCACCAGGGAAAGACTCATTGATGGAGAGGGGTCCATGGGTGAGGGACTCAGAAGTGGAGAAATAATGGGTGGAAAATGGACCATAAGTGGTAGAGCCATGGGGGAAGAAGGGGGATATTTATTGCGAGTGTGACCTATGGGAGGAAGAGTAGTAGGTGATGAATGGTCATGAGGTGATTCTTGAGATGATGTTGAAAGATGAGAAAATGATCAATATGATGAGTACCATATTAGTGACAGAGGAAATATATCTCTCCATATTTGGGAATGTATTTAGGTAACACTTTTGTGGGAGGTATAGCCTTATTTGTGGGATGAGGAGTGGTTGGCTGCAAGGTGTCAATATATTACTACAACTTATGATAATGTGTGGATGAATGATTATCTGTACCATAGAAGCAACATATACACTTGTGAGTATTCTTGGTAGGTGTACTCATAGGAGGAGTGGAAACAAATGATGAGGAATATTGGTATAATGAATAATCTCTAGTCCAATGATTGGTAAATTTATGAATGTCATAATATGGTTGATTGACCCATTTTGTGGGAAAAGGAGCAAGCTATAGTAAAGGGATCAAACCATCACCAAGATAAAGTGGGGCTAGTGGAGAGACTAGGCAAGGTTTGACTGAAGGAGAAATAGGATATGAAACAAGAAGAGACTCAGCTATAGAGGGAGTGGGAATATGATCTAAATTGGGCTCTACTGAGGGATGGGTAGGATGTATGAAAGGCTAAAGGATAGTTGTAAGCATCTCAAGGATGAGGCAGCTAGAGGGGTCTTGGTATCTATTAAAATGATAGGGACTAGTCATGTCATGATCCATAAGCATACTCTTATAAGGTTATTTAAAAATCAAAGGTGTGCGTACCATCTCTACCCTTAGTGGGTTGGAAGATGCTGAGGATTGTAATTTTTTTGTTGAAGTGCCTTGAATGTTGCTTATAAGTTCTACCAACTATGTTGACTAGGTCAACCTAGTTCTGTGAAAACCCTATTTGTTGAAGCCTATTAAGATAATTGAGTCAATTTGGTTGACTTAGTTTTTTATCTAGATGTTGATTATAAGACTAAATTAACCTGTTCAACATAGTCTATTGTTCTAGATGTTGACTGAGAGACTAAATCAACCTATTTGACATAGTTTGCTATCTGGGACTAAATAAGAGTACTATGTTGACTTTATTGATCCAATAACCTATATCTAATGAAGACCTATATAGAAATGATAGAATAATTTTGATGTGACTGTGTGTTAAACATGCATATAAAAGTTAAAACTATACTGGCCTGGTCGACCTAGTATCACAAATATAAAAATAAAAAATGATAGAAGTGAAAAGTGTGAAAGAAAACTTGCAACATTGGGTTCACTAAAATGTATGCAATGATAAATGCATCAAATCTATAAATCAATCCTAGTTCGGAGAAGATAGATCCTACTTACACTTTTGATTGAGGATACATTAGATAATCGGGGTCATGACTAATATGGATTTTCTAGACCTAATTAAGGGATCTCTTACCATGATAATATCACTAGGGAGGGTTTCAAAGCCCCCAATCAATCCAAATTATATGATAACCCTAACTAAGTCTTATGTTTTCATATTCACCAAACTAACAATAAATAAAAATCTAATCTAGTGCTCACCAAAGCTTATGTCACAAAATCAGGGTAATAAACATTAAAAGTAAACATGCATAGAAGACATATACTCATGTCAATGTATATGGAATACTAATACATGGAAGATAAGTACAAATTCATATCTATCTACTCTTACAAAGGAGGAACACAGTTATGAATACTTACCTTTGAAGACAAACCCATCGAGTCTCAATCTCTCCCTTGGCCAAGGTGATTCACAAGAGGTTTTCGTGGTATGTAAGGATGAAAAGGATAAATCAGCTCTAGGGTACACAACCTATCAATGCATCCAAAAGACTTATCCACAAGACAAGATCCATATCTCTAAAAAAAGTATGAAACCCTAAGCTTACTCCTTAAGTAGAATGATGGATAAGTAGATGCAAAATATATCTTATTTATTCTTCTCTTCTTTTATAAATGATAAAATGATTGTGTTTATACAGGTGGATCTAACTCTAAACCCTTATGAAAGTTTCAATCAACAAGGTCGACCTAGTCGACCTAGTATTTTAATTGACAAAAAATCACTAGGTCATGGGCTAGGTCAGCTAGGGGCTGACCTAGACCCTTAATTAGTTTTATCAATAAGAATACAAAGTTGACATAGCTAGCATAGTCATGTAAAATTTCAAAAAGGGTATTAGGGTAGGAAAAAGGATATTAAAGGTGGTAAAAGACTAGAGGGGTATGTAAAATAAGAGGCAAAACTTATGAGAATGGTGTCTAGGAGACAAGTGTGTAGATAGAAAGTGGAAAAAGAGATAAAAATCATGCAAAACACCAATAGTCTGCCCACCCCTTTCCCTATGCACCCCTTAAGGCATGCACTCAGAAAGATTGAGACTCGATGGGTTCTTGCAAGATAAAGAGAATTAGTAATTGATAAAATTTTGAAAATATTATGTGTAGACACTTACCCCTCGAGGATGTGGGAAGATATTTAGGTTTCTTCTAGTAAGTGAATATAGGGGGAGTGGAAGATGGAGGATATGGTGAAACAACTTAAGGAGTAATAGTGGTAGAAATCATCACTATAGGTGGTGGTAAAAGAATTGTTGGTGGGACAATAGCAGTGGGAGGAAAGGTTAGTGGAGCTAGTATAGTAAAGAGTGATTAAGGAGAGGTTTACTTACTAATGGTTGTGGATGTAGGTAAAATTACCCAAGGAGACTGAGGAGAATTGGTAATAATTAAAATAGACAATAAAAAAGCCTATATAAAGTCAAGGAGACTAAACTAGCTAGCTATTGTGATTGGTGGCAAAGGTGTCATAATAAAAGTGTTCTTCTTCTATCCATCCAAAGGAGGTGTAGACTTATCCTTTATTGTAGTTGTTCCCAAAGCCAAAGTAGTATCATTTAAAGATGTAGAGGGTAGCTAAGGACCATGGAGACATCTTATAATTTCTTTCCTTAATTGAGGTTCAAACTCCATTTAGCTTCTTGACTCTCCCTCTTGAAAATTTATTTGTTCCCCTATAAGAGAGGGAGGTTGCTCTTATGTTTATGAATCATGTGATTGGAATGGAGGTCATTGATGGATCCATGCCCTTTGTGCCTATATTATATGACCCCATAATAATTTAGAAGGGCTTGATCCCATATCATAGACATTAGCTTATTTTTTATTTTCACTCACACCTCAATGTCATCTGATGCATTTAGAAAAACATCATCATGATCATATTCGTGGTGACTATATGAAATATTCACCTTCTTCTTGTCTCTAATTTATTAGAGGTATGTTATGATCTTATTCCTTGGTCCCATTACCTAAATGGGGCCACCTTTAGATTGTAGTAAATTTTGGCCTTCCCCACTTGGTTGAAATTGGTTTGACCACATATTGCAGTTGTCTAATGTTCAAAGGGGTTTTAAAATAATAGGCTAAATGTTTTTGGCCTAAATATTCATCAATGTTGTTGTATAATTGGTATGTTATTTCCTACTATAAAATTTTATTTAGGACATGGTTTAGTAGTAATAGTGGATATGCTATTGTTACTTTTATTGTAATGATAGTGACAACGGGTTAATACCAATAATCCCCCATTTTACTAAGGCTTTTTATTAGGTTTTTAGACAACCTAGGCATCTAGGTGCCATGAATGGCTTAAAAAACCTAAGGACATATCCCATCACATATCCTTTAAATCTAATTTTTGAATCTATATATGAACATGAAAGAGTAATATTCATAGATTCTGTTACCCAAGTAATTTGTTGAGGGTTGCCATAGTTTCCCATGTGTCTTATAAATTGTGCCTAAGACTGCATCTAGTAAATAGGACATAATGTAAAAAATCTAATCATCTACCCTTTGATAAGGATATAACATTTGTGTCTTCAGTTTGACACTTATGAACTTTCCTAGGGAAACTATTTTGTCAGAAGTTAAGAGAATGTCTAGTAATGGGATCCACTTGACCTGCACATATGTTATGCTTGCAAAAACATATAATTGATTTAAGAGATACATAACTATCCTAAATCTTGGTTTTAATTTTACAATATAAGTAGATGAAATCCCTCCCTTTAGATTAATTATTTGTCCTTTAACATACCACTATTTCAAATTTCTATCTATGGGGTTGTGCTCAAGCTAGACATTGGTTGAGACTTGGTCATATGTGGTCTCAGGGACCAGAAGTCTTGGATACCTATCAAATTCCCTATAAAAAATAAATTTTTCAATATTTATAATTTTATTAATGTGCAAGAAATCCCTATAAAAATCTCCATTAAGAAATGAATTTCTAAGCAAGTCTATACAAGGTATTACCTTTGGTTTTATTATTTCCTAGTGGAGGCCTTGTGATTTAATGGATAACAAGTCATATAAATATTAATTCTCATGTAGAGATATTTGATCTTATAAAAATTATGGCACCATATATTCCACTACATCCCAGAGCATTAAGTAGTGACGGAATTTAAAATCAAGGGCACATTTCTCAAACACAGTGTCCATGTAATCATAACTCCTAATGAATAATTATGTGAAAGGGGATTGATGATGTACCTAATTTGAAGAGGAGGCCATTCTTAAATATAAATGATATAATTTATTTTTAAAATTGACTAATTCATTTTTTCAATCTTATTTATAAAACTAGGGATTTTTAGATGCTCGAAGGCTCAAAATTATAATGTTTGATCAAGAGAGTAATGATGAAATGACTATTATTCATATAAATTTTGCATATATTGATCAAAGGTTTTAGATTTTAATGCATTAGTGGGTTATCAATGTAAATAATGGAATTTTTATTTAGTTCTCATTTTAATTCAAATGTACCAGTCAGCTTTGGCAGGTTCACTTGCTTGCCACATGGCAATAATTTGTTGACTTTACATGTCTAGTCACCTTATTTGAGATAGTTATCACTTCATTTTTTATCAGATCTTTTACTTTTTTGTTAATTTTATTTATTCATTTTATCCATACATCTCATATATTGTGACACTTATCTACTCCTCATTCAGCTAGGCCCTTTTATATTTGTGATTCTACTTTGTATGCTCTGGGGCCATGAGTTAATGTGATTGAGCCACATGGAGTGATCTCGGGCCTGTAGGAGCTCAAGAGGTCAAATCTATGACTAATTGTAAATTTAAAATATGTATGTCCATGAAGGTTTTATATAAATGAAATGTAGACACATGGTGTGTCCTCAGAGACCCATACACTTGAAGACTTGGGGCCATAGGACCATTAAACCATTGACTTTGATTTTATATTTCTAAAGTTGAGGTCAAATAAAAATGTGCCAAGTGTAACCTATTTATATCTTACAAGATTATAACCATTAAACTACAAATTCTTGATACCACTAGTCTATGTTAATCCTTTTAGGGTTTTAGTTGATGAAAATATGCCAAGTGTTGAGAGCTCAAAACTACGAAAGCTCAAAACCATTAGAATACAAAGGCTCAAAGCCATTAGCTAATTGATATTTTGTAAAGTCTCCATGTTTTTGGTTTCACAAAAACATTCCATGTGTGTGTTTTTATAACTCATAGACTTAGAACAAAGAATTTTATTTGAACTTTGAAGACTTTGTGTAATGCCTAATACCACTTGTCAACATCTAAGAGCTCAAGACCATTATAAGACTTAGAAACTTATGAAAAATCTGAAGGCTTTAGACAATGTAGTAATGCCACCTATCTCAATTCCATGTAATAAAGGTAAGGCTTGATTATGGGTGATTAATAAGTCCCTACCAATATCCCTACAATTATACATGAACATGTAGTAACACTAGGATAAAACATTGGCCATGTTAGTCAATAAATCAAAGCACTAATATTTTTGAAATGAACTTATGAAAACTTAAGGTTTAAAATAATAAAAAATGATTACTCAATATTTGATTTTCATAGTTCTAACTTCTATAAATTTAGAATTCTAAGAACAACCTTATATTTTTACATGAAAAAAGTTCATATTATGGACTTCTAAGGTTTATAGGACTCAAAATAGATATTTCTAACAATAATGAGTCCCTGTTAAAATTTTTGAAATGGGGTGTGTGTCTTAGGGCATAAAAAATGGTGACTCATAAGATAAAATATTTTTAATTATTTTTAGAACCTAGAGTTTTAGTAATGCATCATGATAAAACATCATCTCCAACAAAGAAAAAATAAGCAAACTAAAATTGGAAATAGACTCCTATTTCCTCATGCAACATATTAACCCTTTCCATTCCTTAGATTTATGTGTGTGATCTAATAAAATAAATTAACCTTGGTTATGAAATTTTTAACAAATACCTAAATCAACACTATATGTTTCATTTTGACTTTGGGTTTTGTAACCAAATAGTAAGGGAAGCGTGGACATTACTCTGTTGTTATCTAAGCATCTATAGTTCTGACAGAGATATAGTTTATTCCACTCAAAGCCTTAATCTACTAAAAACCATACATCCATAGCCCCATTATAGATTTCTTGAATCAACCATATTTTATCTATTTGTATGATTTTTTTTTAAACACAGATAGAGGAAGGGTGGAAACCACCATTATTTGGGTGTATGTATAAGAAAAATTATTTTCATCAATACCTCCCTACCAATGTGTCTCCAATTCTATGTTTATTATCTCTCCTCTAAGTTTTAGAATGAAACAATGCAATTTATCTTTAGAAATGAAAAGTCTTTCTAAAATTTGCATGAGTATATCATAGTATATCCTAGAAGTTTAGTAAATTGATTCAACCTAAGTAGAACCTAATTCAACAATAATACATATCTCAATCCTAGAAAGTCTAGTACTATCAGAATAAATTATTGTGAACACCAATTGCACTTCATTATGTATTGTTCCCTTGTTTTTGGCATCTCTCTTATGACTTTAATATAGGAATTTTGTTAGTTTGCTCTATAATTTTAAGAAACTAACCTAGGAAACATAAAAACTAATCTACTGAAAGAAAAATGTATAAAGTAAGAAAACTAATCTAAAAAGTAGTAAATCTAATCTAGAAATCAGGAAATCTACACCACTCCTAGTCTAAATTTCCACTTATAGTTTACTCAAATTCATCTCTAGTTGGAGCAACTATGAAGTAGTGTTTTAGAAACTATCCATTGACTAGAAAAATGAGGTCATTACCTTGAAAATATTTCAATTGAAAGGTATTGTTATCAATGAATTTTGATATCTGATATAGTCCAATATATAAAAGAGTGAAATTATCATGTTTTCCTTTCTTTTCATATGCCTTATCCCATAAAATCATTAAGTTTTAAATATTGAAAGCCTTGATCTTATATTTTTGTCAAACAATCACTTAATATTATTTTCATATTTACTAAAGTTGTGTAGTGATTCAGTTCTTGCATCTTCCATATGTACTATATCTAATACTCTATACTATACTCTTTTATCTTCTCTTATGTACACCTACATGAAACAGTAAATTGATATCTTGAGTGTAATAGGGAAGATTGACTGTTATCCATACACCATCAGAAAGGGTGAAACAGGTCTTGCTTATACCCAGCTCTATTTGCTCATAGTGTATATTTCAATAAGAGATGCCATTCTTTTGGTTTTTCTTATGCTAATTTCTTAATGACATCCATCATATTTTTATTGGTAGACTCAACTACCTTATTTACTTGTGGATAATAGTTTGAATAGAAATTGATGGTGATCTGATGCTCACAGGCCCATTCTATAAATTTAGAAAATTGAAAAGATGGACCATTGTCAAAAACTAAGAAAATGGGAGTGCCAAATCTGGTCAATATATATTTTTTTCTATAAAATCGATGAGATAAATTGATTTGGAATTATTTATTACTATAGCTTATGTCCACTTGGTACAATAGTCATTAGTTGTTAGGATAAAATTTTGTCTTACTAAAGAGTTTGGGTTAATAAACCTAATAAAATCAAGACCCCATTGGGTGGACGTCCCTCAATGACAGATGCAAAGGCATGGCAACATTCACTTCTCTTTTTTTAAATACCTGACACTCATGGTAGTTTCTCACATGGTTGTGTGAATATTTAAATATTTTTGAAAATTAGTATCCCATCCTTAAATTTTTTTGAGCTATTGTGTTTCCTAAGGAATGCCCAATACTAATCTTTTAATGTAGATTATCCAAGATATCCACGGCTTCTTATTTTGAAATACATCTAAGATAGATGCCCTTATATTTATTTCTATACAAAAATCCTTTATTTATCATGTAATGAGTTGGTTTGAGCCTGAGGGCTCACCTTTGTTCTCTATTTAATTCAAGAGGACATTTAATTATAAGCAAATGTGGATGATCTATGAGTACCATTCACCACCAACTATCTAAGTTTCTTTAATTTACTCAATATTGATATGGAGATCAATCTTAGTCATCATCTATATGATTCCCTGACCTCTTACTATATTTTTTGGTCTAATATTGAACTCAAATGCTTGAAGTTTGGCCATCCAATTTCCTCTTATTTCACCCAATTCATTTTAGCCAAGCGTGAGCTTGATGATTGGGTCTAGAAAAATAGAGAATATCTTGTTCCTCAAAATATAATGATTGAATTTTTTCACTTATTTGATCAAGGTATATATGTTTATCAATCATGAGTATTTTAAATCCACATCCTTCAGATTGGTGCTCATGAAGGCAATGAGATGTTCATTGTCTTCCACCTTTTGTGTGAGTACTAAAATAATAATATGATCTAAAGCAAATGAGTAAAGATATAAATCTTTATTGAAGTTTGGATTGATCAATTATGGAGCTTATGTAATATTAGTCTTGATGTCTAGGAAGGATTTCCTAGCTTCTATCATCCAATCTATCTTAGCATCTTATTCCAATATAACATTCAATGGCTTGACAATCTCTACAAAATCAACGATACATTTTCTTACAAAGTTAATCTTACCAAATAAAAATTTCATCTCTTTCTTTTTGTTAGGTGGAGTCACATTGGAAAGGGATCAAATCTATTCTAGATCAATGGAGATCCCATATTTGGTGATGATATGGCCCAACAATTTTCCTTTAGTAACTCTAAAGACACTCTTCTTTAGATTCAAAGAGACTTCGTATCTTATGCATCTGTCAAAGAATTTATATAGGTGGTCTATGTGATCATATCTATCTCTAGAAAGAATAGTGAGGTCATCCATATATATAATGATAAACTTACCCACCAATCCCTAAAAGAAAAAAATTATTGCTCTCTAAAAGGTGGATCCTGCATTGATTAGGTCAAATGACATCTATATGCAAAGGTATCCCACTTGGTGGTGAAGTTAGTCTTCATATTATCATCTAATTTAACCAGTACTTGATTTTAGCTTAAGAATCCATCCAAGAATGACATCATCTTAGACCCACTCACCATTTATATTACCTCATGTAAAGAGGCTAGAGGATAATTATATTCTCTAATGCTCTGTTTAGGTTCCTAAAATCAACATATAGTCTAATTTATTCATTCTTCTTTCTGACTGGTACCAAATTGGATACTAGGTCAAATGTCTAATTTGGAAAAAAAATTTGGAATCTAGGAGATTATATAATTCATTTTTGATTAAAGGTTCCAGAATTGGATTTACTAGCCTCTATCTTTTCTTGAAAGGTTTGTGTTCTAGCTTTAGGGGAATGGTATGATTTATCACCCGAGGGTCAAAAACCTCCAAGTAATCATATGTCCATGCAATGATATATTTATATTCTGTAAGCAACCTCTTCATCCTTTGACTTACATTATCTATGTAACTTAGCCCAATGTTTACATAATAGAACTATTAGTCAGTTCTTAGATTCATTTTGGTAGAATTAGACTCAATTGCTTTGAGTTGTTTTTGATTTTAAGCCTAAAGATATATATCAAAACCTTTTTATAAGGAGACCATGCCCAGTGGGATGTGGGTATCCTTTAGTTTAAAAATGCCATATTCTCCCAAATCTTCAATATGCATTATTTCAATACCTCCATCTATTATCTAGGATTCAAAGGCCCTAGAACTATTCACATATAACATAATCTATTGATCAACTTCAAATACTTGGAAGTTATCCACATTGTCTAGAATGGAAAGGCAAGGAACCAATTCCACTAAGAATTCAAGCATTTTTTACTCCTAGAGTGGTGTCAAATTAGAATTTGAAGCTACTAATGAGTCTGTTGTCTGGGTTTATTCCTTTAGGATGGATTTGATGTTAAACACCTCAAATGACTCAATCAAGTCCCATGCTCAGTGATTTTACTTATTTATGTAAGTGAGTTTGTAATAGTATTAGTTTTTGATCTAGGACAAAACCAATTTAGAGTCACAAAATATTTTTAATTGTTTGACATTATGCTTTAGTGTAAACTATAGGCATAAAATTAGAGATTTATACTCAGCTCTATTATTGGTGCAGGATAACTATAACATGTAGGTATCTAGGTATTAATTTACTTCTAGATATGTGAGGGGAAAATTGACATTAGAACCTTATTTTAATGTAGTTATGTCAAAGTGAAGGGTCCATAATTGTGAAGGACCTTTAAATTCCTGTTCTTGTCTAGTGGTAAATGTGTATATGCCTACATACAATGATACGAAGTGTACCTTTGGATTCATGGAATTATACTCTATGATCATGTGCTTCATCTTAGGTTGATGGTCCACTCAGATCTAGTTTTCTACTCCCTTTTAGGGTAGCCACATATGTGAGAAGTCAATGGCCATGTACTCATTGAGTTTCTTAAATCAATCACAACTCAATAATGAACTGTAAGCTTCTAGAATATTAATGACTAGGATATCAATGGTCTACTACATATGTGGTTTAGATGCTAGTTGAATATATGCATTTGTTAATTCTATGACATATGAGACCAAAGACTTGTCTAATTATAAGACCACTCTCTTTGACTTGTCAGGGGTCTAACCCAACTTATTGCATATAAATTTTGGCATCATATTGACTAACATTCATGAGTAAACCAAGTAGTTGTGTACATTATTTTAAAACATTTTAATAGTCAATAAGAAATGTGGTACATCTATCTAATATTTATAAACCATCATGTTTGCATGCAATTTTTTTGATTTATCAGTAGATGATCTTCTAGTTAGGGCTTTGAGTAACATATCTCTTTATTTAGTAATCTAGGATAACTCATGTAGGATGATGTTAGCCTTGATTTTATTAATGTCCTCAACAATAGTGTACCTTCCTCTATCATATGGATCTATAGTCTATAACTACTAATCTCTCTTAGGAAGAGGTGGATTGTTGTTAGCCTTTAGATTTGAAGGAGTGGTAGCATTATTATTTGAAGGCATTGAAGTAGTGACATGATGCTTACTCAAAATATAATTGTTCCTTACTTGATGATACTTCTTGAAAGTATGGATCTCTTTGATGGTGTCCTCTAGATCATTATCATATTCTTATGGAAATAAATAATTATAGGTCTCAAAGACCATGACTATGTTTGGATGTCATGAACTAGTAGAGGAAGATGGTTCCTTCTGATGTGTAGGATATTATTTTATGTCCACCTCTTAATGAAAGATATTGAAGGTAATACAAAAATTGATGCAATCTAAATCACCATGTTCTGTAGTTTTATGAACTTAGCAACAATTAGGAAGAGTTGCATCCATTATGTTGATTTATGGCATCTTTTTAGATGTAATTTGATCAGTATTATTTTTAGACCTGTTGAAAGCCCTGTTGTACCTCTAGAATCCAAAGTTTTAATTGGTGTTATTTGTTATAGTGTTTCCCATGAATTTTTACATGTTTAGAAACTTATTTATCAATTTATACACCATCCTTTGAATCGATTCCATTTCTCTTTTTATGGAATCAAAATTAGTATCATGTGTAGTGGTAGTATTGACTACTATCTAGGACTAGTTTTGGTTTTAATGATCATATGTGGAACTCTTTAGAAAGTTGGGATGCTGATTAGGTGGAACATGGGTTAAAGGTAATTGATGATACACTTGAGACTAGTTTTAGGCCATAATGTACTAACTTACATTTAGAATTAGACTAAAATCTATAAAAATAGGGACAAGATTGAGTGGGACCAATGATTGTAATTGACAGTTTAGTTTCTTGTCTACATTGATAGCATCAACATTATCTAAAGTTAACATGCCAATACCAAATGATCTATATAATAAAATAGTAGTGATGGGATATAGGGTATTTTTATACATCTCAATGGATATCACCTCAGTGGGATTATAAGAATTCTTAAGTTTGTTGTACATCTTTTAAAATATAATGTTAAAGGCTTGAATTGGCTCATTGGGCTCTCAAGTCATACTAGAAAAGTGTTGATAAAAAAAACTCACACTAGTGACCTAGACAAATTGTGTTGGGAAGGTATTTTGGCATGATTCCCAAGTTGTAATTGATCCTTTTAGGATATTCAAAAACTAGTCATAGGTAGCATTTTGTAATGTGAAGGGAAATAATCTAGATGCCACATTTTCTTTGGTTATATTCAATAGCTATAGAGAAATTTTGAATGCCTTTATATGTTATTTTTTAGTCCTTCATCTTGAGGGAGATAATGAAGGTATATATTTATTAGGGTTTCTGGGTAGATCAAGGAGAACTCCAATAACATTAACAGTAGATCCAGTTATCTAGGTTAGAGTTTGAAAGGGAACTTCCTATTGAGATATTGGGAGTAATAAAAGATGAGGATGCCTTCCTAGAAATAATGATTGGGATCAAGTTATTCTCCTAAGTCCTTTATTAGACCTAACTTTTATATGGATTTCTAAAGGTGGTACTAGCAAGTTAATATTTGAGGTAGATCTTGTTAATCTTCTAGGTACTTTTAATGTGACTCAAGTGATTCTTTTCAAAGAAATAGAGGTAGAGGTGGCCCTAATTATAGAACCATAATAAGTTCCTATTTATTTAGGTTTTATGCCTACCCTATTAACCTTATGAGGTATCCTTTAACATTTTAGGATCAATGAAAGGATTTCACTCTAAGACAAGAGTTGTAGGGTATTTAGTTTTATAATAACCTATTGGTGGAATAAAAATGAGTGAAGTAGATTATTTTCCATGGATGGGTCAGATATGGATGCACCTAAATCTACTTGATATGGGTGGAAGGATGATGGTTCTAACTAAGGTGGGCAGGACTTCCAAAAGAAAATCAAAAAAGAGGTAAGGAAGGGCAGAACCTTTGGACTACACAAAATGAAAACCTTTCAAGACCAACACTTGACATAAGGTGAGATAATATATCAGAAGACCAATGTCTAATGCAAGTTGTTGTAACACATCAACAATCAAACACAATTAGGAGTCAAAGGGAACTAAAGCATAGTACACTTAAACATTCATAACTAAAGATTGCCATGTTTGTCAGATTGCTCTTTCACATTTATAAGGGGGATTATAGTATAGCTTAAAGTAAACAATTTTATTAAAAATATATAACTCATGTACAATAAAATAACTAAGATACCACAATGAAACCATGTCTTACATAGTCCATAGAGTTGGAGAAGAATCAAGATTTATACATCAAGACCAAATTAGCAAAACTTTTCAAAATCTATTATTAATCTTAACAACCAAAATTATCCCCCTTTAGGATTGGGAGGATATAATTATAAATAGGCTTGGGATGGGTAAGGCCTCATCTCTCAAGCACAGTCTAAATTTACAAGTCTAAAAATAGAATAGTGTTTGAAACCATGCAAAGGAAAACCAAGGCTTGACCTTTTGAGACACACAAGAAGCCTCAACTATCCACCCATTACACAAATGGGACCTTAGACAAAGATGATGGATAAATTGATATTATAATGGTAGAGCAATGAGATACCTCCCATAGGGACTTACAATACCATTAGATTAGAGCAAATATAGTACAACATATTCACTAATCACCTACAGATCCAATCTACTATGAGTGGGACTCTACAATGCTTCTTGGGGATCTACACCATTATTAGGGACGCACTCACATAGGTTAAAAAGTAGCTTTCATATCACCTATCAAAAAAATGGTTCATGATATACTTTATACTGGGAAACACATTAGGAAAATAAAATAAAAGTGCATCAAGCTTCTTCCTTCCTCTATATAGGTTATCATTGTCCTGAGCCTATATATGTAAAACATCATTCTTTACACTAAGCAGACCCTCATTAGGTGTTTCTATGCCAAGATATACAAGGAGATCAATATCCTTAGAAGGGTATAAAATACTTGGTCAAACATATTAGAACACATTCATACTATTCAATGAGGGGCTTAGGGGTACATCATTTTATAGCCCTAGGTAGATCGATATTAGAAGATTTCCCTGGGTGGACCCTAGTTTTGGGGGAATGTTGTACTACTAAAAACTAGATGGTGTGTAGGTTTTGACATGTCTTATCAGCATATCAAATAGTTGTCACTATGGGTCAAAATTCTAGGTCTACCTATCAAATTATGGGAGCCACAGATCCTCAAGATCATTAGAGAAAAACTAGGTATCTATCTCAAAATATAGCCTAGTACCTCTGTTAAAAGGAACACTATAGTGGCCATTATTTACATGGAAATGAATATTACCAAAGGGTTGACAAATTACATTGATTTGGTGGTAGGGGACCTACACTACAATCAAATCTTAGAATATAGAAATGTTCCCTTTAGGTGTTCTTAAAGCCATATACATAGACATTTAAAGTCCTCTTGCTCGAACTATAAGAATATCACACCATCTATAGGGTCCAAAGATATTGAACACACAGAGTAACATGAGATCCTTCCTACTATGGGTATGGTAGGAGAAACTCATTCTATCATAACTATTAGAATAATAGATAAGTTATATAAGAGAAGTATAGAGTCTACGATGGGATTAGGAAACATTGTGGCATAGGGAACACACAAACATTTTACAGTGTTGACCTCATATGTCGCTCAAGGTTTGTATCAAGGGAAGATACAAAGTGACTAGTTATTGAATACACCAAACTCACTTGGAACATTGGTGGAGTTGGAGTCAGGGTGTTTTATCACACCATGGATTACACACTCTCAAGTCATTTTAGGTACACTAGATCATTTACATGATTTGCTATAGTCAAGCTATGAGCTAGATACTACACATACTTACCCAAAGGGAATGGTTATTACAATCAAACCAAGGGATCATGAAATGGTGGATTTTGTGGGAAATATTACTGAGTTTTTGAGTATTGATCTAGCTTCAATAGAAGTCATAAGGAGTATAAGGAATTTGATGGATATGGGGGAGATTTAGAACCAGTCATGTCAACACTCATCTTAGTCCCTATTCTAGAGACCACTCTTCAAACTTTACAAGATACCAATGTGGGAACAATTAATTTTTTAAACACTTCCATTTTAGAAAATTAAATTCTTTTGATTGTTGCTGAGTAAAATTTTTCTCATGAAGATCGTTACATATTACACACCACAGACTCCATTGATCATTAGAAAAATGAGTCATTGAACTCTCTTAAATTGACTAGTAGGGATTTTAGAGAAGACTCAACTACTCCTTCTACCCTCAATAAACTAGATAGGAGATGTTTCGTGAACAACAAAATATCTTCAAGTTTAAACATTTCACTCATAGTTTCTTCCACCTTATCCACAAAGAAGAGGTATATGACTAGATCTCATTCCAAGGAGATTAGTCAAAATTTTAGGGAATTTTCATAGGTAGGTGGGTTGAAGGCCTCCTCATCTTCTTTACCTCAGATTAATAAGGGAAGATGTACCAATATATCACACACTCAATAGGATGCTGAGAGAGAGGTTCTTATAGGTAGACAACTTACTATTCATAGGGCCCTTAACAGAGTATCCCATAAGAAGGTTAATAAATGACCATCATATCCCACAATATTAGGGGTATTGGAATGGACCCAAAAAAATGATCCATAAAGAGGTTAGTTATCAAGCATAAACCATGTGTATTAATTCTTAAAGAAACTATGTGCTTAGATGTGGATGCTTCAAGGTACTTAAAAAAATGTTTACCATATTGGTCTTTCATGGTTATTTGTTCAAATGGTGAATATGGTGGGCTGTTCATTGGTTGGAACTCCTACTTGGGCATGAAATCCTTTGTGATAGATATAAATTATATTCTTTGGACTTTCTTCTCTAGGGTGCTCAACATGAAATTGAGTATATTAAATGTGTATGCACCCTCACATAATAGGCTACTATTTTGGATGGATTTAGAGAACTTTGGTATCCTAAAATCACCATATCTCATCCTTAGGGGAATTAAAATTTACTAATTATAGATCTAAAGTCTATGGAATTGCTTTTAGAATGTATCCTATGGTGTAATACTTCCGGCACTTCATGGTTACACAAAACTTGGTGGATGTTGCTCCCACCCTAGTGAAATCCACTTGGTCAAATCATTAATTTGGAAAACAAGGTATATTTAAGAGGTTGGATCATTTCCTAATCAAGGAGGCATTCCTAATTATAATCAATGCTTATAAGGCTTTCACTTTAAATATTTTCACTTTATATCATAACCTTAACTAGTTAGAACTTGTTATGGGTGTCAAGCATCCTCAAGCCCTTTTAAATTCAATCCACACTAGCTCAATTATGAAGACTTTTTAAATTTGATCAAGGGAACATAGATTTCTTTCTCACATGAGTGAGGTGTGCCTACTATGATTAGTCTTCAATATAACCTCATTAGGGCCAATATTGTTGTTAATAATTGGGATAAAAACATATTTCAAGAGAGTGATAGAGTACTACTCGAGGTGGAAAATAAAATCAATGATTATCGTAGTACATTCCACGAGCTGGATTTCATGATGAATCACTTATGAAACACCTTATTGGAAAAGGAAAAGGGTAGATTACTAGACTAAAAAGAAGTAAAGTGGTGGATTAAGATAATAATAAATTGTCTTAAGGAAGGAGATGACAACACTGCTTTTTTCCATCAACAAACTATGGATTAGAGAGCTAAGAACTCCATTTGGAGTATTCAAGACAATAATGAAATGGTTTATATTATTTTTATTTTATTTAAAAGGTAACTATATCACATTACAAAAAAATATACATAGAGACATTGTGGGAAAATATTAGTGACATTTTGGTGGTTGAAACATTCTTTGATGGTTGGGTTAACGAATAACAAAATTCTACCCTCCTTCAACTGATCACATTAGATGAGCTCCATAAAACCCTTATCACTTTTCAATAGGGGAAGGCACCTGGTCTGAATGGTTGGATGATTGAATTATATTTTGGCTTATGGGACCTCATTGTAAACGACCTTCACCTAATATTTGAGGAATCACGCATGTCAAGTTAAATTTGTGCGTCCTTCTCTACCACTTTAATTACCAATATCCCAAAAGTTGATAACTCATTGATCTTTAAGAATTACATCCCATTTGACTGTGAAACCAAATCTAAAATATTATTTCAAAGATAATTGCTTCTCACTTAAAACCAATTATATCCAAGCACATTTCCCCAAAATAATTTAGATTTTTGGACAACCGTCTCATTCGTGATGCAATTGGCACTGCTCAAGAGGATCTACATACCATTAAAACTAAAGCTTGATCTAAATTTATTCTAAAATTTGATATATATAAATATTTTAACTAAGTTGATTGGATTTATATCTGACTTATCCTCACCCAGGTGGGTTTTTCTCCCTTTTTCATAAATTAGATTGAAACTGCTTTAAATTTGTCTCTTATGTAGTTCTTATTAATGGCTTTGCCTCCTCTTTTTTTACCCCATCTCATGGCTTAGATAGGGCTACCCCCTCTCACCACTCATTTTATTTATCATTATGGAGGCCCTTATCTATCACATCTCTCATGAAAGGGGTGATGGAAATATCTTGGGCATGAATATTGCCTATGCTACGAGCCTGTCACATATCCTTTTTGTCGATGACATCCTCATCTTTATGAATGGTTTTGTGAAAGAAGATAAATGTTTATAAAAAATAATTAATATTTTTTCATCCTCTATGAGGATTATCATCAAAATTCAACAGTCTAATATTTACTTCTTCTATACTCCCCTTACTACTAGGAACCTCATCCTAAAATTGTTGCCTTTCTCCACCCCTTTGGATGCTTGAATAAACTATCTAGGTTTCTTCTTAAAGGAAAATGATTACCATGCTAGTTATTGGATGTGTATATTTGATAAACTAAAATGGTGTATCACCCTTTGGTGTAATAGATGGATTTATATGGCTGGAAGGCTGGTCTTGATTGAAAGTGTTCTTGAGGCTATACCCGTTTATTGGTTATCCCTTTTCTCCCCAAGTTGATCTTTAACAAAATCAGAAAACTCTACTTAAATTTTCTATGGATAGGGAATAAGGAGAAAAAAATCATCCCACTAGTTAAGTGGGCCATCATTGCTCAACCAAAGTCAGTTTTGGGATGGGCAATACAAGACTTGGCTTTTTTCTCAAAGGCCCTTACTGCAAAAGGGGCATGTAATCTCATTAGCAAGCAGGGGTTATGGCACTCCATTTTATTTTAGAAATACATTTAGCCTATTTCCATTCTTGAACGGATTCATATTCATCCTAAAAAGCACCAAGGAGGATCTCTTTTCTGGAAATCTATCATCCAAAACATAGATACCATTGAATCTTCTCTTGTATGAGACTCTAGGGACGGGCCAAAGATCATTGTCAATAGGGATTTTATCTTTGGTATTCCTAGTGCTTTTATATTTACAGACACTTTGAAGGAGGCACTACACCAAAATCACATTCACTCACTGGCTAATGTATATGACTCAAATTTGGTAGATAGGTAGAAATTTAAATGGAAAACTACTTTAGATGTTGGGCTTGTGGATCAGGATGTTCTTCTCTTGGAAAGATATAGACTATGTTTGATCACAAATGCTATCATTATCACTATGAGAGAGGATAAATTATGTTAGTATTATAACTTAGATGGAGGACACTACCTAGTTAAGTTGGGATACAGATCACTTAGACAATAATGGGAGGTTGTAGACTATCCTTGGTGGTGAAAGGGACTATGGCAACTCCAAACACCCCAAAAAATAAAGCTTCATTTCTGGGTTACTCTTCACAATAGGATTTTGACTTGGGATAACCTTATGAGGAGGTGATGGCATGGTCCAAGTAATTACATCCTCTACAAAAACAATTCTAAAATAATTGATCATCTATTTTTACAATGCCAATTCACTAGGGTGGTTTGGGATGCCTCCACTACATAGGGTTTTGGTCTTATTTAGGAAGGAGTTTCCTTTAATGATGCTTGAAACTGATGGATTTCTCTATGTAGCATAATAACTAATTTAAAATATCTTCCTCTTTGGATTTGTTGGAGTATTTTACTTTCCCAAAATGATGTTATTTTTTAATAATAATATGTTATCTCACATATCTACTTTATACAAATTCAAATTTACATTGGTCCCTCTCGGACCATTATCCTCTACAGATTTGTGCAATATTCCACCATTGCATATTGATACTAGTGAGCCATATTGTTTTTGTGATGGGGCTTCAAGTGGTAACCCAAGGCATAGTGGAGATGGTAAGATTATTCACCTTGGAAATTCCACTATCTCTTTTAGGTAGGGCATCAAATGTCACAATAATTTTTTTTTTGAGATTCAAGCCATTGTCATAGCCCTCAAAATTGTCAATGATTATGGGATCACTACTTTGATGCTTTACACAAACTAAAAAATGGCTTGTGATTGGCTAAATGGAATGGCATACTATAGGCATATCACTCTCAAGAATCTATTAACTTGTGAAATAAACCTTGCTTCACTCTTCCATCCCTCACCATATCACATATCTATCAAAAACACAATTGTTAAGTAGACAAACTGGATAAGGATGCATGAAATCTTGTTGAAGGTATGGTGATTTTTCAAATTAAGGCATCTGACAGATCCATTATTGAGAGGGATTTCACCCTCAACTAATCTGTGATTGGCCCCATTTTGGGTATACAATTTAAAAAAAAATGTATACCTTGGTATATGTTCTTTTTCCCTATTTTATAGGTCAAGATTTTTGCTTCCCTGGTAAATCTACTTTTGATCTTTTAAAAAATAGCCCTTTGTATTATGATGGCTTATATTGGTCACAAACCTTTGGTTATTTTGATTGCCACATAATTTTGTGTGGCATATACTAGATGTATCTTTACCCTATGGAATAAAGGTTACCAATGTTTTCTTTTTGAATATATATATATATATATATATATATATATATATATATATATATATATATTCAAGGTAAATAAGTTAGGAACTAATATTCTAACTTATTGGAACATGCAAATACATATTTATATGTATCAAGGTGATGATGTGGCATTGCTAGTTGAAAAAATCAGTGGAGTAACTATCATTGTAACTAAATAACTACTAAATTTCCCTGAGTGATCAAATCTGGGCTTATTGAAGTTTTCAAAACTATAAATTCATAAAATTGGGAACCCTATGTTGACATGGAAACACTAACAACTGGTTGAGTAATGGATACTAACCTTGAAGCTCCATATTTTGCTTTGATTGATTTAAATAAATCATGGGATGCCTCTAAATATTTATTAACAGTACCAAAATTGAGTAAAGAAGGCCTAAATATCTAGATGGTTTTAGCCATAGACCTCAAATGTTTTGCTTATGAACTCTTAAATTCATCTCCCAAGGCCTCTACATTTGTAACTTCAACTTCAAAAAACTTATTAATTATATAATCTCATCATTTATATTATACATTATACCTTCTACCTCCTTGAAGCTATTTGCCACTGATTTAAGGAGAGTCTCAAAATTTGGCTTATTAACTAACTCGCCTATATGAGTGATCACATTAGTAACCCTCGTGTCACTCATAATTCTCAAGACTACTCTCATGATTTTAAAAAGTGTCAAAATAGCCTTCATTTAATTGTACCATGTAAGAGTGACATCCCTCTTATGAATACCATAATTTAAATCCCAGACTGCATCTTGACCAAACATTAGATTTAATTGATTAAAGGCATTACTCCTAGAGTAATAGATAAAAAAGTTAAATCTATTCTCCAATTTTTTAAATTGGTGCCATATCATGAGCACATTATTCCTCTCTGATTGGATTTCACCCCTAAATACCCGAATGTTATACAAAATGTTATACAACCTAATGGCTACACTTTGCATAGTTTCAACAATTTTTGTAAGGGCTTGCATATCTTGCCTCTATAGTAAACTCTATTCTACCTCCTCTATACTTAGAAACATTTCCTTCATGGACTCACCCATTGTGTCCACAAAAGAAAATAAATCTTGTTTATATTCAATAGGATCATTGGGATTCATTTTGTGTTTCTTTAATAAGGGAAAGAAATTCTCTCTTTATTTAAATTCAATTTTTTCCTTGTGTTTAGATGCACCACCTTCCTATTCCTCACCCTTTGTAGGATTCTAATTTTCTTGTCAAACCAGGTAAAGACTATACGTAACTCTGTGACAACTAGATTTTGTCTCTCATCCATTTTATTCTACATTTCCTTTTCCCATTGGGGAATAATAAGTTTCCCTATTTGTTCATCTAGACTTGAGTCTTTGGATGTGGAAGGTGGACGAGTCATAAGAGGGGTATTTTTATTGGTGGTGCCAATGATGCACTTATTTGAATTGGGAACTAGAGAGGTAGAAGAACAATTCTCTCCCATGGTGATGGTTCCATTATTATAATAACTTCATCCATAAACTTGGTTAAGCTTGGGGTCCTCTCAATAGTCATAGTAGTTGATTGCATGGGTGATGACTAGGCCATGGGTAGCTCTAGCTGATTTGGCTATATATTAGGAACTGTTGGCATTTTAGGGTTGAAAATAGAAAAAATAATTAGGCTCTAAAAATGGAATACCTTATTAGGATTCTTTCTTTTCTTAGAAGAATAAAGAATAAATTAATCAATAAAACTAAACGTAAGATTTATTGAAACAACTAAAGGTAAATTTGTAGCTAGAATACCTACATTGGTAATAGATGAAACAAGAGAAGAGCCTACCTCATTTATGTTTTATCTCTATTCCTCTATGAGGAGTTACTAATCTAAAGTGTCATCTGGGGTTTCTTCCACCTGTGGGCCTCCCAAAATCATGGATTTAACTCTCTCTAATTTTGCCTCTTCATCGTTTATGGGTGCTTCCTTACTTATTTATGGTTCCAACCCCTTCATTATTTCTACATCTTCTACCTCTTCATTAGTTGAATACTCAAATAAATATATCACTTATTTAGGCTCTTCCTCCTTTTCTTCCTCTTCCTCAAGAGATTCCTCTATGGTGGGAAGACTAAGTGATAGTCTTTCTTCTAATTTTTTACACTTAGAGGAGGTGGGAAGATCATTAGGTTTTCTCTGGTAAGTGAATATATGGGGAGTGGAAGGTGGAGGATATGGTAAAATAATTGAAAGAATAACAATGGTGGAAATCATCACTATAGGTGGTGGTGAAGGAATGATTGGAGGGACGATAGTGGTGGGAAGAAAGGTTAGTAGAGACGGCATGGTAGGGAGTGCTTGAAGAGAGGCTTATTCATTAATGGTTGTGTATATAAGTGAACTTACCTGAGGAGATTAAGGATAATCATGATAAATTGGAATAAACAATAAATAATCTTGAAGAAACTCAATGAGACTAAACTGGGTAGATTTTGTAAGGGGTGATAGAGGTGTCATAACAAAGGTGCTCTTCTTCTATCCATCCAAAGGAGGTGTAGGATTATCCTTTGTTGTAGCTATTCCCAAAGCTATAATAGTATCAACTAAATATGTAGAGGGTGAATGAAGACCAGGGAGGCTTCTTATAATTTCCTTCATTATTTGAGGATCAAACTCCCTCTAGCTTCTTGACTCTCCTTAAAAATCTATTTGTTCCCCTATAGGAGAGGGAAGTTGTTCTTGTGTTTATGATCATGTGACTAGATGGAGGCCACTAATGGCTCCACGCCTCTTCGTATGTGACTTCAAGATCATATTTAAGGTCTTGAGCCCATATCATAAACATTATCTTAATTTTCATTTTGTCCACACCTTAGTGTCATCTGAAGCATTCATAAAAACATCATGATCATATTCCTAGTGAATATATGAAATATTCACCTTCATTTTGTCTCTAAGTTTTTGGAGGTATGTTCTGATCTTCTTGAGATCCCATTTCCTAAATGAACCACCTTTAGATTGTAATAATTTATATCTTTCCCCACTTGGTTGAAATGTGATCTGACGATGTATTTTTTTTTTCTAATGTTCATAGGGGTTTTAAATAATAGGCCAAATGTTTTTGGCCTAACTCTGTATCAATGCTATTGTATATTTGGTATGTTATTTCCTACTCTAAAATTTTATCTGGGACATAGTGTGATAGTAATAAAGGAGATGATTTTGTGCCTTATATTATAATAATGGTGACATTTTGGTAATACCAATAATCCCCCATTTTGATAAGGCTTCTTATTAGGTTTTTAAAAAACTTAGGCATTTGGGTACCATGAATGGCCTGAAACACTTGAGGATATATCTCATCATATATCCTTTGAATCTTATTCTTGAATCTATATATGAACATGAAAGGCTAATCTTCATAGATTATATTACCAAGGTACTTTTTTCAGGGTTTCCATAGTTTCCTATGTGTCCTATGAAATGTGCTTAATACTACATCTAATAAATAGGACATCATTTATAAATTTCCATTAGTTGGCCTTTGATCAAGAGAGTAATGGTGAAATGACTATCCTTCATATAAATTTTAAATATATTATTCAAAGGTCTAAGCTTTGAATACATTAATGTGTAATCAATGTGAATGATGACATTTTAATTTAGTTACTATTTCAATTCAAATATACCAATCAGCTTTAGTGGGATCACTTTCTTGCCATATGGCAATAATTTGTTGATTTTACATGTCTAGTCACTTTGTTTGAGATATTTGTCAATTCTCATTTACCATATATTTTGTTTTGATATCAATTTTATTTATGTTAATTTTATCCATGCATATCTTAAATTGTGACACTTGTCTATTCCTCCCTTAGATGGGACCTTTTAGATTTGTGATTTCACTTTATATGGTCTGGGGCCATGAGTTAACAAGATTAAGCCATGTGGAAAATTATTAGGCCTACAAGAGCTTGAGAGGTTGTAGTTATGGCCATTTGTATATTTGAACTATGTATTTCACCAAAGGTTCTAGGTAAATGAAATGCTAACACATGGCATTTTCTCAAAGACCCATAGGCTTAAAGACTCAAAGACTTAGGGCCACAAGACCATTAAACCATTGACTTTGATTTTATATTTATAAAGTTATGATCATATGAAAATGTGCTAAGTGTCACCTATTTAGATCTTATAAGCTTAGAACCATTAGACTATGGAGGCTTAAAACCACTAAACTGAGTTAATCCTTCTAGGGTTTTGGTTGTTAAAAATATGCCAAGTGTCAAATGATAAGAACTTCAAAAGATAGAAACCATTAGACTACGTAGGCTTGGGACCATTATTTTATTGATATTTTGTAAAGTCTCCATGTTTATGGGTTCACTAAAACATGCCACATGATGTTTTTTTGGAGCTTAAAGACTCAAAACACTTAGAATTTTATTTAAACTTTGAAGACTCCTTGTAACACTGTAATTCCACCTATCAACATCTAAGAGCTTGGAACCATTAAAAGACTTACAAAAATAAAAGAAAGATGAAGGCTCAAAAAAATGTAATAACTCCACCTATCCCAGTTATGTGCAATAAAGGTAATTCCCAATCATAGTTGATCAAAAAGTTATTTCCAATAGCCTTGCAACTATACAAGAACATATAGGAACACTAAGATGAAACATTAGCAATGTTAGTCCATAAATCAAAGTGCCAAATTTTTCAAAATAAAATTACAAAATCCCAAGGTTTAAAATAACTGAAAATAATTGCTCTAGCTTTGATTTTTCATAATTTGAATTTCTATCAATTAGATTTATGAGAAAAACCTTAGTTTTTTGCATGAAAAAAAATTCATATTATGGACTTATAAGGTTTATAGGACTCCAAATAGATATTTCCAAAAATAATGGGTTCTTTTTGTTTCACATAAATTTTGTTTTATTTTCTAAGAATAAAGTTGTAAGACTTAAAATAAGGTTGAGGTTAGTAGAACCTGGATGTGGTTTACACTTAATGATCTAGATAGTTGTAGATACTCTTTTTTTGGGGAGGAATGACCTGTAGATAAAAGCACTTAAAAAATGGTTTGATTAGTTAGATAGTAGGGTGGATTGCCTAGAAAACTTGATCCAAGAAGCACAAGCTTCCTTGGAGGCTATCAATCCACACTTTTAAATAATCAAGTTTTGAAAATGAAAGATAAATTACTTACATAAATAACATAATATATTGGAATAAAATACAAGAAGTGATTTGAAATAAATAAATTTAACTAATTATATCAATAAATGATTAGATATTAATGCTAAATAAATCAGACGTGGTTCATAAAATAGGGTGATGTTCTATGATCAAGAAAATAGTCAAAAAGTGGAATTTGGTTAGGGTTTAATAGGTGAATTAACTTGCTGATAGAATTGATACACAATGAATGTTAGTGGTTGGGTGAGACTATTGGCAGTTGGGTGACCATCAGTGGTTAATAAACCATCAGTGGTTTGGGCCAAACCATCGAGGGTTAGGGTGACCATCGATGGTTACTATGGGATTTGGTTTGGGTCAAGAAGTTTAGTTGGGCAGGGTTGTAGAAAGATTTAATTTATGCTAGTTAGAGGCTTTTCTAATTCAACAAAAGTGAGAAGAGTACTTACACAGAAAGCTTTAATCTATGGCACAAGAAGATGATGATTTTATCTCCTCCTTTCACCTCCTCCTCTCTTTTTATAGAAGGAAGGGAGAGGCAAAACAATAGGTTCAAAGAAAGTGTTCAATAGACCATCTAATTTTAGCCTTAACATGCATAATTATGTGAGTGGATAAGAATGAAAAATCAAGGTGGAGTTGAGTTGGAGTTAACCATTAAGGTGGTTAAAGGCTGACTATCGGTGGTTGAGTCTAACCACCGATGGTTAGGGGTTGACTATCTATGGTTAATATGACAAAGGTAGGATGGTTAAAGTTATTCAAGTTGACTTAGGTTTGAGGGGTAATGGTTAGGCAATGGTCTCAAGGTGATCTCAAGATGGTTTAAGGGTTAGTTTGACATCTATAACTATAATGTTCAATTTTCTAGTGTCTATATTTACCCCTTTTTATTATGCAATTTGTATCAATAAGCTGCAAAATAAAAAAATGGATGATGGGTTGAATGTTTGGCTACCCTAAACATGGGAGGAGGTGTTCTCCATCAAAACAAGAAGCGATGAGGTAAAATAAAATCAAGTGCAAGTTTGATAAGTGGGTAAGTGGGTGATAGAATTGGTAATTGGTTGGGCACTGAAGCACAAACATGTATACAAAGTATGACTAAGTATGATACCCAAGATCGTGTATTAATAAGGTTACCATATTTGAGGTAGTCAGTAAAATAGGTGGTACTAGAAGGATAACTAACAAGTGGACTAAGTGACTGCATTTAGGCATGGTGGTTATGTTGCACTTGTAAACACAAGTCTCCTAGGTAAGGTCAGTATGTCTATAGGTATCTAAGGTAGAAAGTGATCTTGGGAAGACACACATGGTTTGTTTGTACAAGTAGTGAAAGTTTAAAATGATAAACATGGAAATGTAGTCATAATGGTCATAATGACCAAAGCAAGGTCATCACAAAACACATGAAAGTTGGGCCAAAATGACCAATATCAAGGTTACGTGGTTGGTTGTTTGGTTGGCAGAGAATAGGTACTCTAATGGTTGGTAGTGGGATTGTTTTTGTGATGAGAATTTATTTTTAAGATGGTGGGTGGGAGTGAAAAATCCTAAAGTGGTTGACTGTCAATGGTCAAGGTTGATCATCGATGGTCAACAAGTGACCATTGATGGTCATACATCAACCCTAAAAGGGTGATGGCAAAAAGGCCACTAAGGATTTTAGTTGTTCATTTTTTGAACTTGACCTACGATTCTTAGCTATTGGTGTATTTGAAAAAAATGTGATGGTTGAGATCCCTCATTTAGCCGAGTGAGTTGAGTGACTTGTTGACATTTGTGATTAGGTGTTGACTGCAATTCATTGGTTGGAGGTATTGACCAGAGATGATGTAGTGAGGATAAAAGAGAGTATGGGTTCAAGTGGAAGTAGTTCTTAAAGATATTCCATGATGATGATCAAGAAATGAGGTAGGTAGTACACTTATATTTGTTAGTTTTTAGACTTGATTTTTTGTTGTTGTTGTTGTTATTTAGAGTTGTGGATAGTTGAGATCTAGGGGTAGGATTTGTTGTTGATTTTTAGAATTGGGTATGTAGGTGGGCTTAGAAATTTTTATCTCTATTTTTTATTGTGTTTTTTTTGTTATTTTGAGGGATTTTTCCAAGCCTTAGGGATTGAGGAACACTAGAAATCACTACATAGTGACCATCAATGGTCAGTACACTGACCATCATCAGTCATTATCGATCTACAATGGTCGATAAATGAAAACCAATCAAATACTATGTTGTCCATCAGTGGTTAATCACCCGACCATTAGTGGTTGATGGTTGATCGATGATGGTTCCAAAAAGAACCATCATCAGTCAAACCTCAATCATCGGTGGTTGTGAGAAGGTTTAGAAATGGGGAAAGTTGGGTAGAAGGTCTAATTGAAGGGTTTAATTTAAGGGAATGGTGGAGGGTTTAGCATAAGGGTAGTGGTTAAGGGGTTTAAGGTAAGGGTAGTGGTTAAGTTTTTAGGGTAAGGGTAGTAGTTATGTAGATGAGACAAGGTAGAATAGGTGAATTTGAAGGTAACTCACAGGTATAGGTCAGATTAGGCATAATTTTTGGGTATTGAGACGAGTAGATTTAATGTAGTAGGTAGGAGTAATTGGCAGAATTCATAGGTAAAGTATGTTAGATTAGGTGAACTAAGGTATTTCTATCAAACCTTAAAGGTGAGGGAGCAATTATAGATGCATGATAGAGTGTTTCAAATACTTGATGAGGTACATTGAGGCATGACCAATGTAGATTAGGATTATATGACTAATGTAGGTTTGGGAGGCATGAGATACTATTGACACATACCTCAAGATGTAATGATGTTAGTGGCACTCATCGAGAGATGGGATCCAACCACTTACACATTCTTACTACTAACATGTGAGATTACTATTTTAGTAAAGGGAATCCATCAGACAGTGTGGCTACCCATACAAGGTGAGCCAATATACCATATCACTAGTGATGAGAGAGATGGGTAGATGGATCACCTATATGGAGAGGACCTTGTGCTAGTGAGGTGGAACATAGGAGGATTTCACTATACACCTTTGTTTAAAATAGATAGGGATATGAGATGGCTATTCATAATGATGATGATAGCTATCACATGTTATGCTTTACCAAACTCAAGTAGTTGGAGATTTCCATAATTACTTTTAGGGGTACTCATTGATATGTGGTTTGATAGGATAGTATTTATATGGGAAACTATCTTACTAGTTCATATATATCAGGAGATGTGGGGATACCATGCCCACATGAAATATGAGATCAATATTGGTTTCATTTTATATTGTTGGGCCTATGAGCATATCTGATTATTGAGACCCAAGGGACTACCTTGGCATGGTTTTGTTTAGATGGATTTTAGAGTCAGATACATGAGGTGGAGAGGTGATTATGCTCTCATAAGACTAGGGAGAGGAACACATGATGTGGATTGGTACAGGGAAGAATGGAGGCACTAGTTATGGGAGATGTGATTTGGCATCCTTATGTTAAATTACTAGCATGGATGAGTTATTCCTGACATACACTATCATTATAGAGCTATAGATGGATTCTTAGGAGGCAAAACCATGAGGTTGAGCTTATCCCTTTTGATAGGTGAGGAGGCAGTTCAACCTCATTCAGGATATCTTAGGGGAGTTCTCGAGGTATAAAATAAAGGACACAAAGTTTCCATTGCATGCTCAAGTGCTAGAGGAGGTATTTATTGATCATGAAGAGCTGTTGGTGAGGGTTGATATTGATAATGTAGGTGTGACTGATGGCTGCCCTGCATGGTTCCAAGCACATTATGATGTTGTAGTTTTTGGAGGAGAGGATGGACATCAGGATATGGATGTGGATGTGGATGTAGAGGTGGGGGGGTGGTGATCAGAAAGATGAGGATGCCCCAAATAGATAAACACTAATTATCGAGAGGGACCAAGCATGGGTGGCACTAGTCATAACACATGCATCCTTAGTGTCAGTGACCCAATAGAGGGATGAAACACAGGGTTAGGTGGCCACTCTTACTAGAGAGAGGGATTAGGTTAGGTCTCAACTAGCCACTATTATATAAGAGAGGGATTCTCTTATGTAGGTAGGAGGGCGAGTACCAACACCTATAAAACCACTGGGGACTATATCCATGGTGAGTTATGTAGCAATAGTGGAGGAGATGAGGTATTATGAGGTCTTAGTTTTTACACATCTTCTAGATGAGCCCAAATGGGGTGAGTACAGAGTAGGGATCACCAGAGGGGCCAAAAGTGTGATACCAGGTCAGTGGGCCACATCTACAAGTGGATATGCAGGATCAAGAGGTGGGTAGGTGCTAGGAGGTAGTGGTGATCTAGGGTCTTAGACTCTCATGAGACCTCATATTTTGATGCATTATATGATTTTGATATTGGCCTGTGAGATTATGTAGTGAGACATATATATCCATTATGAGACATGTATATTATTGTATATATGATCATTATTTTGATTATGAAATCATGATATATAGATGTGATCATGGTTTATGGGTTGTGTTGATGGTTATGATTATGATGTTATTTATGTGATGATGTGATGTTATGATGGTTATGATGTTATGGTTTATGTATACTCACCTAGCTAGGCATGTGATGATGTGGCTATTTAATTTATGCTCATGATGATATTTGATATTAATGAATGTTGTTTATGATATGATGATGATTATGATGTGGTTATGGTTTATTGATGACTATGTTTATGATGCATGCTCATGATGGTGTTGATATTTTATGGATGTTGTTTATGTGATGATGATTATCATGTTATGTTTTGTTGGACATGGCTATGATGTTTGTGATTATTATCATGGTTATGGATAATCGTGTTCATGTTGTAGTTATAGTTCTGATGTTGATATGATAATGTTCATGCTTTGAATCAATGAGCCTATGAATCCTTATCTAGATTAGATATGTGGTGGATAACATATGTGAATGACTCTTTAATTTTTGATGTATGATTAAATTGTGGTAGATATGATAGATGGTTAGTTGATGTGATTGATCACATGATGATGTTTGACGTATGAGATGGTTAATTCATTAAAATTTTATTATGATTAAAAACACTTAAATAAATAAGGTAAGAAGCCAATCAATAAATGAAACACATTTGTAGTTAAATGTTTTTTATGGATTGTATTCGTATAGATGAAGGTGAAGTAATCTTAAAACACAAAGAGTAAGTTGGATAATGAAACTAAATGTGAGAAAAGATAGACAATCAAAAGATAAATGTCTTAATGAATATATCAACAAGTAGGTATGAGAGAGATAAGAAGAAGGCACGATGATTATTAATTGGCAAGGATTGAGACAAACTTAAGGTAGATTAGTTTATGAACATAAGCCCTCTAAATGCCTCACATTAGTGTTTTCTAGTTGGTTAAAAAGTTTATTTGACCACCCAATGTCAAGTAAGCTCAAAAATCCTTTGTTTATAGAGGGTATAAAGGGGAGGTGGATGATGATGGAATTTTTTTGTGAAACTATCATTCCTCTTCTATAGGTCACCAAAGAGCTAATATAAACAAGTTCATGTCATATAAGGTGTAGACTGATCGATGCAGAAAATCTACTTGTGAAAATTGATTGTTGATTTCAAAATTATTTTTATTTTTTCCTAATTTTGATAGTGGGTACTTTGATTAGGATGATGATCGATGTGAGCAGATTTCCATGAATTCTTATGCTTTGACAAATGATTTACTTAGCCATCCTTCAAGGAAGTGGTCTAAGTTTATGAGATTTATTTGAGGCTTTGTGATAATTGTCCTTCAAGGGAGTAGTCTACCTTATATTGAGAAATTTTGATTGGTTTTGGCATTTATCCTTCAAGGGAATAGTTTGGGAATGCTTGAAATGACCCATAGCATATATGATTTGTTTCTTATGTGATATTTTTTATTGATTTAGTTTTTTCTATTGACATGGATTTTCTTATATAGGCTCAAAAAGATTCACCTTTTTGAAGGTAGAACTAAAGCACAAGAAGATTGATGGGTAAAATAGGTTTAAGTGACAACAACCATGGGAATATATCCTATAAAGGAATGGAAAGTACCATGAGAACCATGCCATTGGTAGATCTATGGTACCCATGTTCAAGATTAGGTGAAGGCTATAATGGATAATCATATGATTTTTCTTTAATTGGTTGTCCTTAAAATAAAGGGATACATGTGGGTGAAAACAAGGGATGGGATTAAGTTAGACAAAAGGTGAGTTTAATGTTGTTTAACAAAAGAAAGGATGCAAATGCAAAGCATTGAGGGGATCAGGTTTTGGTTTCCATTCAAGAGAGGATAACTTGTAAGATGTCGATCCTTACTTGTGTATTATGATATAAGGTCCAAGCCAATTGAAAGCAAACTTACCCCATTTACTTTTATCCATATTGGTTACATGTTGATTTTATTTTAAGATGAGATCTTTGATGTTGAACTCTTACACTTTGAGGTGCTTGTTATCATCATGCTTGATTCTCTCTTGATAGACATGAAGATGAGTAAGTGTGACTAAATAACATTCATCAAGTATCTCAAGTTGGGCTAAATGTTCTTGAAAATAATCTCCCTCAGAAATGAAATCTTGTAGGGATATGTAAAGAGAGGGAATTTGGACTTCGAGAGGCAAGACAACTTTTTCTCCAAACACAAGAGAGAAAGATGTAGCACTTGTAGGGGTTCAAATGCTAGTACAATAAGCCCATAAGGCAAAAGGAATGTGTAGGTACCAATCCTGACTAGATGAATTAACCATTTTAGTGAGAATATTATTCAGAGTTTTGTTAAAATCTTTGGCCTATCCATTTGATTGTGGATGATAAGGTGATGAGAAGCTTAACTTGATACTGAAAGTGACACGAATACCTTGAACTTGTTTGTTCTTAAAATATTTACCATTATCGATGATTATTTTATACGAAACACCAAAATGATAGATAATGTGATGCTTGATAAAATCAACAATCTTTTCATCTTTGGTTAAGATGAGAGGAATAGCCTCTACCCATTTGGTGAAATATTCTTTTGTAGTGATGATATTATGATGTCATTGTGAAGAATGAGGATTAATTTCACCAATAAGATCCATGCCCCATTATAATAAGGGCAAAAAATCCTTGGAAACTTGAAGACTATGGCTAGGTGTGTGATGTAAATTAGTGTGCTATTTAAATTTAACACACTTATTCACATAATCACAACAATATTGGTTAAGGGTAGGCCAATAATAGCCAAGGTGAAGGATACATTTAGCAACATTTAGGCCACTAAAGTGTCTCTCATAGATCCCATCATGTGTTTCCTTGATATCACGAGAGGCTTCATGGTTATTAAAGCAACAAAAAAGAAAGCCATAAAATACACTCTTCTAAAAGATTCCCCCTAATATAGTGTAATGAAAGGTACCCTAAATGAATTCTCTTTGATCATTCCTAAAAAGATTGGAAGGGATGATGGCAAGGTTGAGATAGTCAAAGATCTGCTTATACCAAAGGTCAAGTTAGGTCTCATCCACATTAAAAATGGTTGGAAACTCTAATTTGATATAATAAGGCTAAGTAAGATGATGGATAATGAAATATAGATTAGATTTAGAAGGTGCATATAGGATCTAGGAATTGAGAGAAGCCATCATATCGACAAACTTATTTGTAGATCGTGGAATGGCTTGGATAAGCTAATGTTCAAACTATGTCTAGAGTACATCAGTAAGCTATTTATACTATTTAAAAACATCATTCTTACATTGTTAAGAGCTATTGATTTGATTTAATACAAGTTGAGAGTCACTAAAGATACTAATTTTTTTGACTCTCAAGGCTAATGCAATTTAGAGACCTATCACTAAGTCTTTGTACTCAGCCATATTATTAGTACATTTGAAATATAACTTTAAGGATAAAGGAAGAGGTTCACTATGAAGGGGGATAAGGATGATTCCATCTATCCCACCATGTTGACACTTTAAACCATCAAAGAACATGGTCACTTGATAGGTGAAGTTTACTTGAGAAAGGGTAGTGATGGAATCATCGAGAAACTCGAGAGGAGGAGATTGGTTGTTTGATAAGGGTGCTTCAGCCAATTGGTTAGCAGTAACTTACATTTTAATTGACTTATTTTGGAGGAATTTAAGGTCAAACTCATCTAAGAACATGAGCCACTTATCCATATGTTAATTTTGATAAGGATTAGAGTGCATATACTTGAGTGGGTTAGTGTTGGTGATGACAAAGGTCTTATGGTTGAGAAGGTAATGGAAAAGTTTGGTGGACACAAAGACTAAGGTGAGGCAAATATTTTTGGTATGGGTGTACTAAGTCTCATACTCTATAAGTGTATGGCTTATGTAGTAAACAACTTGATCTTTATGTTTCTCATCTTGATGAGGTAACATTGCCCCTAAGGAGTGGTTGATGGTCAAAATATAAAGATAGAAAGGTTGATATTCCTTGGGAGGAATGAGGATAGGTGGAGATAAAAGGTACTCTTTAAGTGAATCAAAGGCCTTTTGATAGTTGTTATTCTACTTAAAAGATACATCCTTCTTCATAAGGTGGTGGAAAGGTTGGCATCATTCAAAGAGCTGAGAGATAAAGTGATAGATGGATTGAAGCTTCCCATACAAATTATGGAGTTTCTTGAGGTGGGTAGGAGGCATGTCAAGGATTGCTTTGATTTTGGTAGGATTGACTTTGATTCCATGAATAGAGACAATGAAGCCAAGAATCTTGCCTAACAAGACCCTAAAAATACACTTCTTGGGGTTAAGGCAAACATAGAAATGGATGAGGCATTTGAAGATAATCTTAAGAATGACTAAATGATCTTTACGACATTTGGATTTTACAAGGAGGTCATCGACATAGTATTCTATAATTTTTTGAATAAGGTCATGAAAAATGTAGGTCATAGTGCACTGGTAGGTTGTACCAGTGTTCTTCAAACCAAAAGGCATGACCCTATAGTAAAAATTCCACTAGGGGGTGATAAAGGTAGTTTTGTGTTGATATTTAGGGGAAATCAAGATTTGATTGTAATCTAAGAACCCATCCATAAGATATAACATCTCATGGTTGGCTATAAGATCAACAAGCTAGTCAATACTTGGCAAAGGAAAGTCATCCTTTGGGTAAGCAAGGTTAAGGTCATGAAAGTATACATAAATGTGAAGTCCCCCTATGGATTTGGTGATAGGGATGACGTTCAAGACCCATTGGGGATAATCAGTGGGTTGAATGAAGTTTACAGATATGAGGCATTGAAGCTCTTATTTGATGATAAGGGTTATGTGAGGCTGAATTCATCAAAAAATTTACCTAACTTGGAATCACAATTGGTGACTATATTATGGGTAATGATGGAAGGGTCAATTCCTGGAAAGTCACTATAAGACCAAGAAAATGTTGTGCTACGATCTCATAGGAAGGATGAGAAGTCCCGAAGCTCCTTGGAATTTAGTAATTGACCAATAATGATGATGTGTTGGTTATTCAGAGTACCCAAGTTGATATCCATGGTGGATTCATTCAACATAGTTGATGTTTCAGAGGGGAGAGATTTGTGGATATAATATTCTTCTATACCTAGATACATAAGAATGAAATCATTATCCTGACATTGAGTGATATTAATGATAGGAGAATCATCTCCTACCATATTAGGATGAGTTAGAGGAATGGTTATGGTATGAGTGAGAAGGTAATGTTAGGGGTCTAAGGTTGATCATGTTTATGAAATTTTTTTTTATGGGGGATGATGTCAAAATCCTTAGATGTCAATGGTGGAGGGGATGATGAGGATGGTATTTCCTCATCAATGATGGTAATAGGAGGTGGGTTGGTTTGATTTTTATGTGGCATGAAATCAAGGCCATGATTTTCATGAGGTTTTTGGGTTTGGATTGGAAGAAAATCATATGACCCATGTTCATACCTACCTAGACCAAATCCCTTTCAAGAACACCTATAGAGATATGTCTTGGAAAACTTTGGTTTATATAGATTGGAGAAACTAGAGGTGAATGGTCGAGGTGAAAAATAGTGGTGGAAGTGTCAAGGGGTTTATCAAGTCCCCCATAGATTAAATTGGTTTGATAAGTTGAGGCCTAAAAGGAATAATAGATCAAATATTGGGGTCATAACCAGGTTGTTGGTCGATATTCCCATACTCTTGGAGAGTAGGAAAAGTGTCTAGTGTCAAAAGGTGATACTTCATTGGTAGAAGAAGATGGGATTTCATCTTTTATTGATGAAGGCTTGTTGGATGGAGGGAAGAGAACATAATTAGGTTGGTACATCATGTTGTATGATGTAAAAGGACTCAGGTTAGCTTTTATGGTAAAAACTTGACCTTCATGTTCAAATTTGATACATCGGTACAGGATGGATGGAACACAACCTATGGAATGAATCCAAGGGCATCCTAATAAAACATTGTTCTAGAACTCACCTTCTACTATGTAGAATAGCTCAAGAATCATGTGGGGTCCTAGATGAATGTGAAGGACAATAATTCCTAAAGTTATGGCCATGGTGCAATTAAATGATTAGAGCACTTCTAAGGTTTCTAATATAATCTTGTCTAGTAATTTAAGTTGGTTTTATGCATGGGAGGAGATAATGTTGATTCTAACTCCCCCATAAATCATAACCCTCTTGATATAGGTTTGGTTGATGTATGTGGTAATAAAGAGGGGAGGATATAGATCATTGGGATGGATGGAGGGTATTTTTGAATCCTTGAAGGTAACAAGGTTGCAAAGTTAGAGATCTCCAAATAAAGGATGCTAGAGGTTGTGGGTCTTTTGGTTAAACCTCTATGGATTTCAAATCATATATCATCGATTAGAAGTGATGGGGTAAGGTATTTATTAGTACATACAAACTCATATTTATCGATGTTTAGTAAAGTTGTTTCAGAACTACTCATTGGATTGATTAAAAAAGGTTGGATTGAGAGGGACCCAAGATGGACACCATGGGCTTGGTTGAATGTTGTAAATGTGTTGTGTTGCTTGGTGATTGGGTGGTGTAAAAGGGATATGTCTATGGAATGAACACCTTTTCCTTTCCCTTATCCTTTTGTTGAGCATGTTATCATGTGACCACATGGATGGTATGGATTTGGGAAAGAGTCAAGCTATAAGATTATTTCAGTTCCTCTTCACTCTGAGGTGAGAGTGGGGGAGTAGGTAAGTGTTGGTTGATGGATCTTGGTTCTTGGATCAATGATGGGATCATAGGAGGCTCATTTGACAATAATTCATCCTCATGATATAACTAATGAATTAATACTTGGAGAGCCTTAAATTTATTCAGATCATGCCCAAGTGTTATATGGTATGAGCATAATAATTTGTCATTATAATAAGAGGGTTTAGGACTATGTGGGTCACATGGTTTGATAGGTGGAAAGGTCAAGAAAGATGCTTACAGCAATCTCTGTAGGATGGTTGAGTAAAACTTAGGCAAAGGTGGTGAAGATGTTAGAGTTCTAGTTTTAATAGTTGGGATGGAAGCTTTATTAAGAGTAGGCTTAGTAGCAGGAGATTTGGATGGTGGAGTATTCTTGGTAGTTGGTTCTTTAGAGGCCAACTTTTTAGAAGTAGTAGGCTTGGCAGTAGAGGATTTGAAGGTTGAGATCATGAAGAGGATAGGTAGGGGCATATCTAGAAGAGGAGGTTGGGCTTGGGGTGTCTTTGGGAGATGGAATTTTTGAACCAAAGGATGAGGTCCTAAGATAGAAGAAGGATGTGGTCCCAAAATGGAAGGAAAGATATAAATAGGTGGTAAGGCTCTAGTTTTAAAGATCTTAGATGGTTCTTCTTTATTGGTTGGCTTAATTTTTGGTGGGTTAGGTGGTGCTAAATCCAAATTTAGCATAGTGTGAGTAAGGCTTTGAGTAGGGATCATGCCAAGGTTTTTGATGGGTTTGGTTGTGATAGGGGAAGCTACTTGGGCTATTTTGGGTGGAGTTAGTTTGGTCAGTTTGACTATGACTTGAGGGGTAGAGGTTTTTAAAAGTTTGGTTGAGATGATGGTGAGTTCAATAGTGGAAATGGAAGGTTGGGGATGATAATGGCGTGGTTGGAGGCTCTTGCTTTGTTGGGTAAGAAAGCTTGATATGGTGCCAAAATGTGGCATAATCTACATTGGGTTGAGATAAGTAATCCAAGTTTTGAACCAATCTAGAGAAGGGATTATAGATGAGTTTGATCCCTTAAATATTGACCTCAAAGTACAAACCCATGGGTGGAGAGAGAGAGGAGTGGTTACCTTATCTTTTTCCTCAATAAAAGGGTCTAAGGTTTAGGAAGATGAGTCTCCTATAGGAGAGGTAGGTAGCGTGACCTCTTCCTTAAGAATGCTTTCCAAATGAAGAGTGGATTTTTATATGATGGAAGAGAAGGATATGGTGGTAATAATTAATTCTTTTGGTATGTCTTCCAAAAAAGAGGTGGGTAACTCCACTACGTCGATAAGTGGAGAAAGGGAGTGGTTACTTCCTTGGTCTTAGTTTTTGAAGGAAGAGAAGGTGACTCCACTACCTCAATAAGTAGAGGGGAAGGAAAGGTTGTTTGGGCAATGGTTTCCTCAACAATGAGTTTGCTAAGAACTATGTTAATGGTATGGACCTCATGGTTGTGAGAGGATTTCACTCCATTATTTTCATTGTTTGTAGAAGGGGAATGGTTTGGGAATGGCTATCTAAAGATGTCAAGTGATTTATTTAGGGGTGCATTAGGGTTATCCAACATAAGTTCCCCCTTGTTGAAGAGATTTTGGACAATGTTCTTGAAGGTATTTGACCTACTAACATCATGTCTAATGACATGGTGGAAGGCACACACTTCATTCTCCTTATACCAACCAGGTACAAGATGAGAGGAATTGAATTGCTATGGATGTTTGATTGGCAAGAGTTGTATGACATTTGATTTCAATAACTTTTCCAAGACCAAAGAATATGACTCCCCTAGTGGAGTAAATTGTTTTTGGTTGTTGCTAGGTTCTTAGTGTTCTGGTTAGAGGAATTGGAAGATTTGGATTGGTTAACAATAGGTGGAGGAGTGGTTTTAAGGATAAATGCATTGATGGTTCCATTATTTTTGGTGTTAGAGTTGGTTTGGTTGTTAGGTTTGGAGGAAGAAGTCTCATTTGATTTGAAGGTCTTCTTGTTTCTCAATTTTAACTTTCTCTCATCAATGGCTCTATTTTCTAAGTTTTGTGTCATGGTGAAAGCTTCATCAAAGGTCCTAAAAGTTTGAACCTACAAAGTGGAGGAGATGTGTTTGGCACAAGCATGAGCAAAGAGCTCTATCATCATAGGTTTGGGAAAAGAGAAAGAGAGTTGATTTATCAAGATTCTCTAATGGGATATGAAGTTAGCTATGGAATCATCATCAAATTGCCGAATGGAGTAGAGATTAGTGATATAAACCTTCTTAGAGATGTTTATATAAAAGTGGTCTAAGAAACTTTGAGCTAGTTGGGTAAAATAAAAGGGGGAGTGCTTTGTAACTGTACCAATCTAGTGTTAGCCCTGATAGAGACATGGGAAAGGTGTGAAGAAGGAGAGCATAATCATAGGCAATCAAATAACAATAGTGCTTAAATGCTCTTAGATGTTTTTGAGGGTCTTCCTTGCGCTAAATTTTTTAAAATTTTAGAATTTACCATTGAGTAGGATAAGGTCAAATGGGGATGGATAGATGAGTTAGTTCATTGAATATTTTGTCATAAGATAAGAGGTTATGGGCACCTAAAATATATGACTCCAAAGTAGTCATTTTATCCATTAACATTTTGATAAGATTCATTTATGGTTGTGCACCCCTGTAGTTGTAAATTATATTATGTTGGGTTTGAGTAGGTACAGTATAAGGATTGCCAGTGAAAGGTTAGGAGGTTATCACATATTGGTATGTGGATATGGGTGGTTGGGATGATGCCACATATGGATATGTGGAGATATGTGGTTAGGTGAAAGGTAGAGTTACATACCCTTGTGGGTTAAGGATGTAGCTTGGGTTTGGTGAAATGGGCACCTATTGAGAGATTGATGTAGGTTGGGTAGGAGGTATAGTTGGGATGGTAGCTAGGGGATAAGTGGTAACTTTGGTACTAATGGGTGGAAGGTTAAAAGGTATGGGGACCACCAATATCTAGAATGGAGTGGAGGTAGGTGGGTTGAAATCAAGAGGAAGGGTTGTAACACTAGTAGAGGGTATTCTCATGGTAATTAGAGTACCAATGCTTAAAGGTTGGGTTGTTCTTATACTAGAAGGGTTGTTGGTTGGAGTGGAAGGTGTTTGGGTGTTGGTTGATTGGGTGGGTTGGTTTTGGATGGTGGTATTGATAAGATATTGGTAGAATATGATGCCTAGGTAACTAAGGGTTGGGTGGAAATGGTGGCAACAAAACTATTGCCCATAAAGTGGGATGGCATGCCATAGGGTGGGTCAATAGGTGGAACCAAATTAGGGGTACGGTGGGATATGATGTTACGGTAATATTGGAGGGTTATGGGGTTGTTATTCAAAAAGTTGGTGAAGTCAGTATCACCTCAAGAAAATGTTTGAGGGATGTTAGGACTTCCATAAGGATGGGGATAAATCTCTACATCTGAGACATACTCCCTAGATTAAGGAGAAGAAGAAGATGGATGATTTAAAGGTAAATCCTAATTTTCTTGGTTTCTTAGTTATTGCCTAGTTAAAACCATGTAGATAAGGGAAAGAGGAATATACAAGTAATATCATAACTCAAAAGAGAATCAATAAAAAATAAAAAATATCCCAAGGAAATTAATGCATACACTAATGTCCTTTAAAATATTAGGATACTTTATTATCTCTCTTTTGGATTATGCCTCAATTTTTAAAGAAGTTATGAAGACCAACTTGAGTTTGTAGAGTGGGTACTAGAAGAAGATATCTAAGGATTGTTTTAGGTAGTTAAAGGATCTCAAGATCTATACTATAACTTGGTACGTGTATTGATATTTGGGCTTACACCCTCACTTCACACACTACAATGATAAGGGTGTTAAGTGTTTAGCCAAAATATACTAAGTTGCTAGAGATTATACTCAGCCAGTGTAATGAGTTGGTTCTCCCCTTGGTGATAAAATCCAAGTAGGATAGCCGAGGAAAGGTGATCACTAGGTGATTAAATCTTAGTCGAGCCATATGTCAATGTTTCTATGCTTGATTAGGTGTAAGTGGTTTGGTGTCATGTGTATGACGAGACTAAAGTTATGATTAATTCAATTGATTAATTAAGCTATGTGAGCTAAAATAAATAAGTAAACAATGTATGTAGTTAATTTTAAGCCCAAAATGAAAATTTGATTTCATTGTATGAGTAGAAAATAAGAAGAAAAAGCACCTAGATGGAACTATGAACCTAAGAAAAACTCAAGAGTCCCACCAAGTATGCTAGAATGTTTCACATAAATTTTTCTTTATTTTCTATGAAGAATGTTGTAAAACTTAAGAAAAGGGTGAGGTTAGTAGAACTTGGATGTGGTTTTCACTCCATGATCTAGATGGTTGTAGATATTCCTCTTTGTTTAGGGAGGAATGACTTGCAGAACAAAGCACTTAAAGAAATGGTTTGATTAGTTAGATAGTAGGGTGGATTGCATAGAAAACTAGATCCAAGAAGCACAAGCTTCTTTGGGGGCTATCAATCCACACTTTTAAATAATCAAGTTCTACAAATGAAAGAAAATTATTTGCATAAATAACAAAAGATAATAAAATTAAATACAATAAGTGCTTTAAAAGACATTAATTTGACTAATTATAGTAATACAAAATTAGATATTAATGCTAAATAAATTAAACATGGTTCAGAAAATAGGGTGATGTTTTGTCATTAGGTAAAAAGTCAAAAAGTGGAATTTGGTTAGGGTCTAATAAGTGGAATTAACTTGTTGTTAGAATTGATAAACAGTGATCATTGGTGGTTTGGTGATCATCGATGGTTAAGAAGCCATCAGTGGTTAGGGCCAAATCATTGGTGGTCAGGGTGACTGTCGATAGTTACTATGGGATTTGGTTTGGGTCAAGACATTTGGTTGGGCAAGGTTATAGAAAGATACGATAAATAAACTAAATCTTGATTCTTGACAAGAGACAAATACTTAACTTTTATTGGTTTGAAGAATGTTAAGGGTGGCTAAAACTGGTTGTGGATCCTAGAGAAATTCTGGTAGAGTGATGGTACCTTGGATTGATGATTGATTAATTAACACACTTTTGATCTCTATTATGCTTGTTGGAGGATGTTCTAGATTTGCCAAAAGTGAGAAGAGGACCTACACATAAAGCTCTATTCTTTGGCACAAGAAGCTGATGATTTCTCTTCCTTTCACCTCCTCCTCCTCTCTTTTTATATAAGAAAGGGATAGGTGAAAAAATAGGTTAAAATAAGGTGTTCAATAGGCCATCTAATTTTATCCTTAACATGTAAAATTATGTGAGTGACTAAAAAAAAAAAATCAAGGTGGAGTCGAGCTAGAGTTAACCCTTAAGGTGGTTAAAGGCTAAACATCAATGGTTGAGCCTATCTATCAATAGTTAGGGGTCAACCATCAGTGGTCGATAAGACAAAGGTAGAATGGTTAGATTTAGTTAGGTTGACTTAGGTTTTTAGGGTAATGGTCAGGAAGTGGTCCCAAGATGGTCCCAAGATGGTCTAAGGATTAGTTCGACATCTTAAACCATAGTGTGTGATTTTCTAGTGTCTACACATATTTAAACTTTTAAAATGGGGTGTGTGTGTGTGTTAGGGAATAAAATATGGATCTTTATATTTATTTAAATAGATCATTTGAGTTGTATTGGATATACCTAGAAGGCTAATAAACTCCAATTCAGATATTGACATGCTATTCCCAACTTTAAAAAACCATATAAAAGTTATGTTAGATAGAGAAGTCTTAAGAGGACCTCAGACCCAATAATATTCCCCAAATAGAAGACCCCATCTTCTTATACATTTAATGGCCCTAACTTAGCTAGATGGTTATACTATTGTTGTCCTTGGAGACATGCATGATTTACCTAAAAACCCTAAAAATCATTTTCCTTCCTTTCCTCCCTTGGAAGGTAGGACTATTGTATAACACAAAGACTTTCAAGACTACTTTGGGGATATTAAATATAACCAATAAATATATGGCATGCAAACTCTTCCATTTTCCCTTGAAAGATGATTCTTATGATTGGTTCCTTTATGTCCAATAAAATTTGATTACATCTTGGAATCAATGTCAAAATACATTTCTAGCATAATTTAAACAAATCACTAGCCCAAGTTTTGTATTCCAACACTTTACAAACATGAGGAGAGAACCTAATGAGCTAATAAGAACCTTTGATGTAAGATTCCAAAATATGTATAACTGAGTAGACATTGCTTATAAACCCAATGAAGCATTAACCCTTGAAATATACAAAAATACTCTAGATTCCATGACATGCATCTTCATATTTAGAGCACCTAATATTATTACACTGACCCTGGCCTATGCTAAAGCTATTAACATTGATAGGTAGTCGAATCTTGAATCAGAAGCCTTGGCTCCACTCAATATTGGTCCTGATTTTCTAGCCCTCAATTCCATTCGTAATGTCAATTAAAACATTGTGGCTCAAAACTAGAATCAAGTGTACACCCAATTACCTTTAGCCCATGCTCCACCTAACCAACATCTTAGCTTCTTGAATAGTCCTATGTCAACATATAACTAATAAAATAAGAACTACTATTTGATACCAATCAATACTACTAATACACATGGAATTGATTTTGATTCTATAAAAATAGAATTAGATGTTATCTAATGGATGGTATAGAAGTTAATTAATGAGTTATTGAGAATAAAAAAATGGATAAGAAACACCAAGGGGGAAAATACCAATTCAAAATTCCCAATATCAGAGATACAATAGGGATCTTAACAAATCTATAAATAATGTATAACAACAACCACCTAATAAGGTGCCTAAAATAAACATCATGGAAGCAACATTCCCTAATTAGTGTTGAGTCCATAACATGATGCAACATGGTGAGCTAGAATGCATATAATTATACACCACCTTTGAGATCTTTTAGAAAGAAATGGATAGAAAGGAAAGCTTTGTAAATACACCAACACCATCTTCTTCTACCACTTGAGGTCCTTATAAAAAATAATGGTTTTTGAGACATGAATTCCCATGCCCAATGGAAGATGAGAACAAACTTGAAGATAATATAGATGAAATACATGCCTTTCATTAGTTCCAAAAGAATAATTACAACTTGAGGAATAAGTATCCTACTACTGCTTTGATGCCTCCAAACAGTAATGATACTAATTATCTAGATCCTAAGGCTAATAATAATCTACCCCTTCTAAAATGGAATGATCAATTACAAAGTACACATACATAGAGTAAAGGAGGGTACAATATTGTCAAAGATATGAAGAATATCAAGGCCAATATCAGTCTTTATGAGGTGGCTCAAATCATTGAGCATAGATATTTTCTACTCAAGGCCCTAACTAGGAGAATTTTCATTGATAAATTGAAAGTTGTATATACAAACATCATCATTTACAATGATAAACTTGAGGTACCAACTTTTATATTAATTGTCAAATTGTTTAGAAAGAATGTGCATAATTCTTTGGTAAACTCAGGTGCCTCAACCAATGTGATGCCCAAAACTATATGTAATAAATTGGGGTTGACCTTAAATATGTCTAAAAGAGTAGTCCTACAATTGGACAAGTCATTTGTACCATGCATCAAGGAGTTAATGAATGTACATATTCAACTTGTCTTAGATCCACGTGTATAAAAATACATAGACATTATGGTCGTGGACATTCTAGAAGCCTGTGGCTTACTACTAAGTCATGATTGGTCAAATACATTGAATATATACATGGAAATAAACTTCTCACACATGTAATTGACTTGGAAAAAGGTAACCAACTAGATTCATTTAATTGAGAACCAAAGATGAATTACCTGATCATGGAATATAATGGAAAGAATAATAAGGTTGACTTTGCATCCTCACATGCAGATGTATATATGTTCACTACAAAGTAAGAACCTCATAATTTTTTTTTGAAGGTCCTTCCTAGTTATGGACTCTCTATTTAAATGGAAATAGACATAAACAAGGTTTAGGAGTTGGTATAGCTTTGATCGACCCAGCTCAGAAGTAATATTTGGTGGCATATAGATTAAAGTTTCCTTATACCAATAATCAAGCTAAGTATGAAGCTCTCATCCTTAGTCTATAGTTCACACTAAAACATAATGTCAAGCAATTGTAGATCTTTGGTGATTTAGAGCTAGTCATCAAATAGATCAAAAAGAAATAATAATGCTAACTTTCTTACTTGAAGAAGTACAAACATAGAGCCTAGGATATGATTGAATCCTTCAAAGCATTTAAAACCAAAGCCATCCTAAGGGAAGAAAACCAACAAACAGATTAACTAGTGGCTTTAACTACCAACCTAGCACCACTCTAAGAATTTAAGATGTATAAATTTGTCGTGTATATATTTCCTTTCCCCTCTATCTAAGATAACATGGATAAATTTCATGTATTTGGTGATGATCAACATATCATACAATTTGGGAATAGTTTTAGAGCCTTAAGATCCTATAAAATAGATGAAAAGGATGTCGAACCTATCAATATAACAGATTTAGGAGAAGATAACATCTTATAGATAAAAGAGAAATACATTCCTATGAATATGGTCTCACTATAGAAAGCTTTGACATGGATCCATAAGCTCAAACATAAAAAATAGTCTAAGGTGATATAATCTAATTTTGTCAAAGAAAATGTGGGAATTGAGCAACACCCCCAATATGTAAACATTGGTTTGAGTTACACTGAAAGTGAGAAATAAAACTTAAAGGGTCTACTGAAAACATACAAAGATGTGATATCTTAGGCATATGAATATCTAAATGTCTTTGAGCCTAGGGTCATACACATATTATCTTATTAAATCTAGAACAATTCCTCTAGGCAGTGATAGAGGCTAGTAAATTCAATTTTGGATCCCCTCATCTAGAAAAAGTTGAAAATCTATTGGATCCAAATATCATCTTTCCAATTAGGGATTCTACCTGGATAGCCAATATGATACCAATTAGGAAGATGAATGGAGAAATTAGGCTCTGTGTTGGCTTCAAAAATTTGAATCGAGCATCAGAAAAGGATAACTCACCTTTTCCCTCTTTGGATGAGGTAATCCAAATTGTTAGAAAATATAAGATGATGTCCTTCCTATATGGATTCTCATGCTATAATCAAGTGCTGGTAGAAGCATAAGATATAATTAAGACTACCTTCACCAATAAGTAGGTGATTTTTGTATATAAAAGGATGTATTTTGACCTAATAAATGGAGGAGTAACATTTTAATGAGCTATAGAATTTAACTTTAAATGACTTGTTGGCAAGTAAATCATCATCTACAGGGATGACCCAAAATATTTTCAAATGATAGATATGATCATGTAGATCATCTATAAAAGGTATTTGATAGATGTAGGAGATATAGGGTATCACTTAATCTAAGTAAGAGCATCTTTGGAGTCACTAAAGGGAAATTATTAGGCCATGTCATTACCACATATGGGATCACCATTGACCTAGAGTGAATGCATGCCATTTCTAAGTTAACACCCCTTAATACCAAGAAATAATTGAATTCTTTATTTGGAAAGATAAAATTTGTGAAGAAATTTATTTTTGGGTTTGTAGAGATTATCAATCCATAGATTGCTATGCTAAATCAAGATGCTAAAATATAATGGAAAAATGAAGCCAAAAAGACTTTTCAATTTTAAAACTACCATTATTCAAGTTCCAATTTTGATAAGTCCATACTTAACTAAGGATTTATTCCTTTATTCATTTGCTTCAAAACATACTATAGTAGTAGGATTCACACAAAAGGTAGATGATAATGAACATCCGATTACTTTTATGAGTACTAATTTTAAAGATGCAAAGTTAAAGTATTAAATGATAGATAAACATATAGATGCATTGATCAAAGCTATGAAGAAATTTAGTCATTACATTTTGAGGAAAAAAACATATGCCATTGTATAATACCTATAGTCATCAAGATTATGCTTGGATAGAATGAGTTAAGTGAAAGAAGAGGCAAGTGGATAGAAAAAATATAGGAGTTTGATATAGAAATTAGATAAAAAAATATAGTGTGAGACCAAGGAATCATTTAGCTCATGACTGAGACTGATCCATGCATTTACATTCAATAGATCTATGAGACTCAAGTAACTGGTGGCGATTGATATGCCCACATCATCCACTACATTAATCGTAGGTACATATGATCTTGATTTGAATAAATAACAATGGTGAGGTCTTAAGATCAAATCAACTCATCATATGATAAAGAAGGGAGTTTATATCAACATAATTATGAATGCATCTATTTTAAGAGTGTTTCAAAAGAAAAAGGTATAAACATATTAGATAATTTACATTAGAACATAGGCAATGGCCATCCATCAGGCAATACAACATCTCATAAAATCTTGCGAATGCGATACTACTAGCCTATAGTTTTTAAAGATACTCATAATCATGTTATGACTGTCCATGAATGTCAAATGTTTAGAAAAAGGGAAGTGTACACTACCATACCTTTTTAGCCAATCATTAAGGGACATCCTTTTGCTCAATAGGGTCTAGAATTTATTGGAGTGATTAACCCAAATTCCTTAGTGGGACATACATTTATCCAAGTAGCCACTGATTATTATACCAGGTGGATAGAATTTGTGGACGTTAAAAATTCTAAGACCCAAGATGTGGTCAAATTTTTAGAAGAAAACATACTTACTAGGTTTCACACACTAATTTCATTAATTTGTGATAATGGTCTAGTATTACAATCTAAAAATTCATTGAATGGGCCTACAACCACTATATTACAATCAAGTTTTCATCAACTTATTATCCACAAGAGAATGGAGTAACTAAGTTTACTAACAAGAATTTAATGGATGTCATCAAAAAATTAGTATAAGATAAACCAAGAGAATGGCATCTTTTATTGAAGTATGTACTGTAGGCAGACAAAATAAGACATAAACAAGCCCTTAAGGTTTCACCTTTCTTTTTAGTACAAAAATAACATCCATTCCTACCTATCACTCTCAAGTTATCAACATACTCATTTATGTAAGAGTACATGGGAGAAGAATAAAGAGTCTAGTCTAGAGTACTTGACATAGTCTAGATGGAAGATGCACAAACTAAAGTACTTCATAGCTTCAACAAACACAAAGACATAATCAAAAGGTAGTTTGATAAAATATCTAAAATCAAGGATTTCGTGATTATATACCTAGTGATTTTTTGTGATATGACATATTATAATAAATGATAACATGATAAGTTCACTCCTATATGGATTGGTCTATATAAAATATTTGAAATACTAGGTAACAATGCATCTCATTTAAAGGACCTCTAAGGTAATGAATTTGATTTTATAGTCAATGGATAGTTTTTGAAGCATTATTTCATAGTTGATATGAATGGAGATGCCACTGAATGACTATGAGGATGCATGTAAATGTAGGAGTATATTAGGTTTCCTTATTTTTAGAATATATTTCCTATTTTCTTAGATTAGTATCTCCTATTTTGTGTATTTGTTTTTTTATAGTTAGTGTTGTTACTTTCTAGGTTAGTTTTATTAAACTACATAATAATCCAATCAACTTATTATACTGGGGTTATGAAAGACCTACCAAAATCAAGGGGATGACATAAGAGGAAGTAAAATTGGCATTTACTAGGATCTACTCTAGTAGTACTTGGAATTCTAGGATTGAGGTATGTGTTATGACTAATTTAAGTTTTATCAAGATTGAATAGATTCACTAATATACTCACACAAATTTTAGAAATACTTTTCATTTCCAAAGATCAAATATAATGATACATGATAATACTTAGATGAGAGATAATAAACATTGAAATGGATGCATACTACTAGGTATGTATTGATAAAAAATAAGTTTTATTATATATACACCCAACCAATGGTGAATTCCAACCCTTATTCCATTTGTGCTATAAAAAATTCACACAAACTTATGGAGGAAGGGTGATAACTAATCTCTTTTAGGGATATGGATGCTTGGTTAGAAGTAAAAAAATGTTTAAAGTAGAATCAAAGGTATTTCTATTAGGGCTATGAATGCATAGCTGATAGTAGAGCAATGCTTAAGAGTCCCTTATTGTTTGGTTATAAATTTTAAAATAAACATGAGACTTATAGTGTTTATCTAGGTCTTTGTCAAAATTATCATAACAAGGGAAAATAATTTTCATAAAATCACACATAGATCCTTGGAATGGAAAGGGTTAATATGTTCTAGGAGGAAAAAGGAGTCATTTTTAGTAGACTAATTCATTTATTATTTACTTTATGAGGATTGAACTCTTGTCATGAAACATTAACTAAGATTATGGGTTCTTAAATACCATGGAGTATTTCCCCACTGATTCATTACTTTTTGTAACCCAACACACCTCATTTTCAAAAATTCAAAAAGGGACTCGTTATTGTTAATGAATCTATATTCATGGTTCATATAATATTGATCAAATGTATACAAGTGTAAGGTTATATGTGTAGTCTAATTTTATTATAATTATTTTGAAAAGGAGAAAATCAAAGCTTGGGTATCACTCTTGTATTATTTATCACATTTGATTTTTATTTTTATTGACAAAATGTGTACTCAATATCATGTTTTAATTGAATAAACTAATGGGATTAATAAAAATATATAGCTTGTTTAAGCTTTGATGTGTAATGAGTTCATGTAATTTCATATCTCTATCAAGTTCCCTAGATTGTGATAAGTATCAATAACCCTTTCACCTGTAGTCAACCTCAGTTATAATAAAAGTTAGAAGTCCTCTTGAGCATATAGATTCATGAGATCATTATATGTGGAAGTATCTTGTTCATTTATGACATTCAACATTATACCTAAAAGTTCTAAGTATCTAGGTTAGTGAGAGTCATCCACGTGTCAAATATCATAAGTTTGGGAAATAACTGATCTTCATGAAAATCTATAAATCCCTAAGTCTCCCAGAATTCCAATATTTCTCCATGTGGAGACATCTCAATCACTTTGAATTTGAAATAATAAAATACACAATAAATTTTAAAAGGGTTTCTAGAATTCTAAGATCATGCCAATTGGTAGAATTTCATCAACCCATGTTTCAAAAGATCATGACATGTTGATCATGTTAAAAACTCTTGAGTTCCCTGTATTATGCCACATGGTGATATCCCATTAACTAAAGACTTTTCAGTCAAAACACATGGTTAGAACCCTATTTCCTATGGATTCATGAGAATCATCCATGTGTCTTCATCTTGGGAGAAATAAGATGGTACAAATACAAATGTGGCATTTTCCTAGGGATCTTGAGATTTTCCACATGACATCATTCCATGCACTTAGTGCCTTTTGAAATGTGTAAATATTCTAAATTTCAAAATATCCCTGAGTTCTTGAGACCATGATGGGGGTTAAATCTCATTAAGTCATGACCTAAAGAGCATTTAAAATAGAGTTATAAAGATGGACACTCTAGGTAAATGAGATCCCAACATGTGTCATAATCTAGGAGGTTCAAATCGTACTAAGACAAATTATAAATAAAAATTATTAAAAAAAGTTTAGAGATCTCAAGAATTGTCCACATGTTGTTATCCCATGCACACAGAGCCTTTCTAGAAGGGGTACACAGTTTAAATTTTAAAAGATCCTCAAGTTTCCAAAATCATGACAGTTGTCATAATATTAGAGGGGTGTAGTCAAGCTACGTAGGAAATAATTCATAGCTTAGTTAAATTCTAATAAAATGAGAAGTGGACATTTGTCATGAAGTGATAACTAAGCACTCAAAATTAATGAAAAGTTTTCACATGGTAGAAAATACACCAACCAAAGCTAACTTATCAATTTCAAGGTGAAATGGGAAATAAAATTAAAAGGAGCTATTGCATTAACATCACACAAACTTTACATTCAAGTGTCAAAATTTATGTGATATATGTAGAATCCTAAGAACATCAAATCACTTTGTTATTAATTAACAAGTTGCTAACTACAAATTCAATCTATCAAGCCTTCAAGATCCCTAGTTTTCCCTCTAAAAAATTTTGAAAATATATTAAGCTAAAAGCTTGTTACAAATTCTAAAACACAATAGTGGCTTCTTCATCTAAATCATCTATCCATCCCCCTTCCCAATATTTAATCATAGGGGTAATCGAGTATCTCGACATGGTTTTTGACAGGGGTATTATCATTTCCCCACTACTCAACTCTCTAAGATGAGATTGAAAGAATTAATCCATATTCCGTCAAAGACTAGATAGATGATGATTGAAAGACATATGTGGATGAATTACTACTAGTAGAATCTATGGGCTTCCATAATGTAGTTGTCAAATCATAGGTAATGTCATGTATTGACCTACTTCATGATTTATTTTTTAATGGTGCTATTATTAGAGACTATTTACACTTAATACTTCAAAATAACGTAGTTAAAACATTTTTAGGGATGTAATTGATAAATATCTATGATTTATAATACATTTAATGACTTACAACTAGCTCATAGACAATGCCTACCTAGATCATAACACAATCAAAGGAAAGCTTAAGCAATGGCTAACCAAGGGAGAGAAACTGAACATTTGAGGTACTATTTCTTTAGTGCCTATAATATAATTTAGGTGGGCATTAGGATGGATATGGCATTGATAAATAGGTTATACAAGTTTACCAGTATCACCTACATACATAAAGAATGCATGCCTTTGTTGGATATAATTATAATTTATGATAAGGTCATGGAACTTGGAGAGGTTATCAATGTTAGACTCCAAACACATATGCTCAAATTTTATTAAATACCCCTAGATGGATTTTTTTTACATGATGTCATATGAAATTGAATCCATCATGGGGATAATACATACAATCTATAGGTAGCCCTAGAAACCATCCACAGAGTATGTGAACAAGAGGGTTTGCAATGACTTATCTCTATTGCATGTTTATAGGTTTAGGAGAGAAATCAAGAGAATTGTAGAAGAGGTATACCCAATAGTATACCAATCTATTTATGGGCACTCCATGCCCTGGATTTTAAAAAAATATAAATAAAACTATTGTGAAGATAAGAGACTACTAGATTTATCCTGATTGTACTATAATCAAGATAGAAGGAACTAGGGTTGCCCCTTTAAATCTACCTTGTTTCATTCTTGAGAAGATATATTAACAAGAGATATCCTTATAAATTTAAAATAAATTGGATGAGGACCCAAAAACCAAACATAAAATATATTATCATAAGGTTCCTTTGAGCATTTACCAAATTCAATACACACTTAGGAGGCACCTTGACTTAGTCAGGAGGACCATACCTCATTATGGGGTAAGCCAGGAACAATGTAAAGATTGGTATCCTAAGGGAAAAGTGAGGCAATACCTTAGTGAACTTATGAAGAAGGGATTTCATATTCCATATGGCCATAATAGCTATGAACATGATCACATTTTCTTGAATGTTAAATATGTTTCAAAGGTCTATGGATGAATGACTTAACATAAAATTCCTATGGTGGTATTCCAAACCATCCAATATGATTATTCCATCACAAAGGATTAGGTGAATAAAATAGTGGAGCAATAAAATAAGGTTTCAATCCATTAGTAGCCTTAGTCACATGATCAATTATCACTTGATCATGATCAACCATCCTCCCCATAATAAACAAAAGCTAGCTCAGAGGAAGAAGGCACCCTTCAGGGGGAGGTATATCTGTAACTATAAAAGATGATTCTAAATAGATTATTATCACCTCGATTGATGACAATAGTGTAGTTTCATGGAATGGAACTATGGATTCATCTTATATAAGTCAAAAATAAATAATATTTTCTTTGGCACCACTACCCTCATAACTAAAATATAGTAGGCAAGTCTCCCTATGTTTTTACAAGGTTATCTTGCATCAATACCTTCCATAGTTTTAATTTTAACTCTTCCATATTCTCCATTTATGCTTTATGCAACTCCAATGCATGCATCCACTATTTCTCCTACTATTTCTACTACACTTATAATTTCCACTACTAAAGTTCCTTCATCCCCCACTACATCCACTTTAGGTCAGGTCCCTATGACTACAAATCCATTCATGATCACCTATAAGAGGAAGCTGAAGACTCATCTAGTTTCAACACAAAATGTGTTAGTGAAAGAAATACCTATCAAGCATCCACTCACCAAAGGATGATAGGTGAGAAAGGAAAGACCTAAAAGAAGGCCATAAAGAAGTGGAGGTTTTACAAGTATTAGATAGTGATAAAGAATATAAAATATAGGAAATTAAAGAGGAGTGGGTCTATGGAATAGACACAATCAAAAGAGGAAACATATCTCTCTAATACAACAAATGAACAAAAATATGTAGACACAAAGATATTATAGGAATATGAAGGAATGAAACAAAGAATAGAGCTTAGAGACTAGACATTAGAGGTAGATGCATAGTCCACATTACAAGAAGTCCCTACTTTAGGCCTCACTCAAGAATTTATAGCCTCAACTCTAAGTCTCTCCCCTGAAGCCACTAATTTAATATCATCTGCTCCAAAATATACATCAGCTACTAGATCAAGTACAAAGATTCCCATTGAAGAAGAAAGGCAGGCTTTGAATAAGTTAGTGTCATCCCTCTATTCTATTATTGTTAAGGATTCTCAAATGGTGAATTTACCATACACTAGACCAAATGTTGCATCTCTTTCCATTTGATTCATTGCAAAGGTATTGTAAATAAAATTACTCATTATATTCCCATCCTCACATTGAGATGATTGAATAATAGGTTTTTGATTATTTATATCTAATATCTAATTATTTGGATTTTTTAATTCATTCGACTATTGCCTCAATAACAACTAAGCCTCAAGACCCTAAAAAGAAGATCCATTTTTAGTATTTTCTCATAGTCTCTATATTCAATCCCTAAACTCCACTAAGTCCATTTTTCTAATTGGATTTATCCATATCCCAGTCAACTCCAACTAAATCCTCCATAATGACTTTCATGAGAACTCTAGGGTAAACTAGATATGTAGTAGAGATAATACCCCAAAGGATATCTTCGAAATGGGGTAGTTTCACTCCTCTACTTATCAAAATACCCATCCAAATAAGTGATTCCATGCTCCCACTAGGTTTCATACCACCATCCATTATCCCATAAATGTTTTAGCTATAATAGTAGGGAGAGTTCAGTATGCCTACTTGAATTAAGGAGTTATAGGAAAGGAATAAGGATATGATGGGCTTGGTCATCATTGAACTTCATGTGATAGTACCTAATTTGACAAAAAGAGTGGAACAATTCAAAGAGTGAGGTAGAGAAATAGAGTGGACAATAGAATAGGGGAAGAGGTAACATTGGATCAGAGGGAAATATATATTTCCCCTAGTAAAGAAAAATAAATAAAAACCCACATAATCCCACAGAGTATATAGAGGATGTCTGTGATTTTGTAAACACAATAGGGGAGGAAATGAAGGAAATATACTGAATTCAAGAGTAGGCTAAACAAATAATACTCTAGCAGCATATTTTTTTGGTTCCTAGAGACATTTTAGATAATGTACAAAGCACAACCACTAGGCTCTATGATATATTTAAGATAATCAAGACCTTTAGGGGAAAGTCATAGCTTGAATTTTTGGAGCCAATTAAAATAACTCAAGAAAAGATTCAAGTTATTGGTCCAATGCATAATAAATAACACATAAATTCATTTGAATTTGATGAATGCATAAGAGGCAGCCTGGGAATTAAACTATGTAATTTTTAAGAGAGATAGTGCTTTTTAGTCGCACACTCAGATGAAAGTTTTGATAACCAATTGGTAGGCCAAGAAAAGGAGGCCATTAAAAATTTGAAAGATATGAGAGTCATAGCGATGATAAAATTTATGGATCAATTGATAAATAAGCCCAATTTTGACACACTTGATTTCAAGTTTTGACAGCTTCAAAGTAGAGGTGGAAGGCACTGTGTATAAATCTAGTGAAGAGATTCTGCAACTTATCATTTTTTCAAAGGACAAATGACTAAAATAGAGGCACTTAAAGTAGGATTCAAAATCTCAAAAACTAAGCATCAAAGGTTGATGGGTGAAGTTGGTAAAATATTCAAACCTTTTATGCTCAATTTTGATATTATAAATAAAGAGTTTTAGGCTTCCTATGCATTATTCAAAAATATGAAAGTTGTTGAGGATGCTGCCAGGATAGTGCCTACTACTCAACTAACATTTGAATTAATAGTTAAACCTCAAAGGCCATTTCATCAATCAATTTTTGTTACTCCTTAGTCTACTAGTGTTTTATTAACACCAATAGCTAGTTATTCACCTACATTACCTCTATCAACTTCAATTGCCACATCAAGTTCACAGTTTCTTTTTCCTTCAGGTGGTGAAAAATTTCCACCGTAATAAAATATGAATGTAGATATTTGAATGTATTCTATTGTTAAGAATATCAGATCCTCATTTTATTTTGGCCATGTATATATTTATATTGTAACTATGTAGTTTTGGTGGACTATTCTATTTTTATCTTATATATGCATATTGTGCATGAGTCCTAAAATTGGAAATTGTAATTTCAGACTTTTATCAGAGAATGAGGAAACACCTCTCCAAGATTATATGTACTTGTATATACCCAATTCCAAAAGAGGATAATTTTGGTTGTTAAGGTAAATAAGAAATTATAAGGATTGTTTAGTAATTTATCTTGATGTGCAAATCTTATTCTTCTCCAAGTTTGTGAGTCTTTGAAGAAGTTCCATCATTCTAGTACTTTATTCTTTGGATTGTTTATAATTATTCTTAGATAGAATTATTAATATTTTGAATTAGTTAATTTGAATTCTTTTTATGTAATAATCATAATCTCCCTTTATCAATGTGCAATTACAATCTCACAAATGCAACAACCTTTGATTATGTGCACTAAAGTTCACTATATTCTTATTTCATTATAATTTTAACTATGTTTTATTTTTGGTGTGATAACAGTAACTTGCATCAAGTGTTGGTTCTTTGACTACTTTTCCAATCCATAGTTCAAGATCCAGTCGAGAAAGGTTTCATCTATGATTGATTCGCAAAGTCTTTCTTTTGCCATACCCATTCTTTCTTTTGGGATTTTATTTCAATTTTACCCACATTAAGTTAGGTTCATCATCAATTCATCCATATGAATTAGGTCTAGACTCATGTCATATTTGAACCATCTGAGATAAACAACTACTCCTATCACCAGTGTTCCACCACCAGGTTATTTATAAAATCAAATCCCATAACTCGTGCCTTAGAATGAACCTTGCTTCATTGATCCTAAATTATTAGAGGATACCTCATAAGGTTCCTTGGTGTGTATAAAACACATGTAAAAAAATTCTTATTTTAAAATGAGCAACTTACAATTTACATCCCTCATCTTAAAATAGGGCATTACAGTGGGCTTAACATAATAGAGTACAAATGAAAAAAAAATATTCATATGGGTTAGATATTACATTTTTTTAGGTACATGGCATAAATATACATATTAATACATATTATCAGGGCATATTCTATGCATATAAATTTATTTTACATACAATTGAGCACAATTTCATACACACTTGGGAGCATATGCACGGGCATGTGCGTAACAGTTTACAGGAACCAAATTTTAAGGTTATACATTCACATTAAATTTAGGATATAAATTCTCAAATTTAATATATAGATTTAGTGGACATGATAATGATTCATGCATATATAAAATAAAATTATAATTGAATGGAAAATGGTTGTCAGTTTGATTCACATTTATCAAAACCTACATATATGATGAGGGCATGAACATTTTTTATTCCTTTGTGATGGTATTTTTTTTACAGGGTTAAAAATTGATCAAACTGGAGAAAAGCATTACATTTTAATTTATAATCCATCTATAATGGTTGATTCATATATGAAAAAGAAATTCATGATCAATTCTCTCATTTCTTGCATATTATTTTCTTATAGAGTTGAACCTAACCACATGGTTCTCTCTATCATTTTACCACATATTTATTTGGGTTAGCATATTGTGTAATTTACCCACATACTTAATGGTAAATGTATATTATATTCCCAACTTAGAATCCTATATAGTTACACAAATTTGGGGAATGATCACCCCAATTCTCCAATGACTCAATGAGGAAGTATCATCTCCAATAATTTATGAAGGAAACATGGTTTTCACAAACACACAAATATAATTTATCCCTTACTTTTTTATTTTTATATTTTAGGTTTCATAAATGGACATCAACTAATTCATTTTTATTTCATGTTTCTATAAAGTGAAACTACACATTTGAAGCTATCTCCTAAAAAGATAAAGTATTTTATATATACTTAGGTATATTTTATCCTTTTACTCTAATAATTTCATCACTAAAATAAAATGGGGGCATTTTTATATACTAAAATCCAATCTTCAATACTTAAAAATGGAAATATTGACACACATTTACCATGCATGACTTGATCACCTAAAAAAATTCCTAATTCACCATCCTCTCACACTTGCATGTCATATAAAGATTTAACCCTTCTATTCTATTGTCATACACCAACATGAACTTTATTGTCTATTTCAAACTTATTATATGTGTGTGTGTGTGTGTGTGTGTGTGTGTGTGTGTGTGTGTGTGTGTGTGTGTGTGTGTGTGTGTGTGTGTGTGTGTGTGTGTGTGTGTGTACATACATACATACATACATACATATGTATATATGTATATATATGTATATATATGTGTATATATATATATCTGTGTGTGTGTATATGTATATATATGTGTGTGTATATATATATGTATATGTATGTATGTGTGTACATAAATACATACATACATACATACATGTGTGTGTGTGTGTGTCTACACACACACACACACACACACACACACACACACACAGAGTAGTCCACATGTACTTGCATTAATTTTGATGGTATGGTCATATGATCATTATAGTTGATAACTGTAGACACTTCTTTTTGCCACTGTGTCTAAATAGACACTAGAATGACTTATTGCAAAAAATGCAAGTTAAGCTTAAAAATCACTAAAATTTTCTGATTCATTAGTTCACATCATGTGCATCTTCTAAACTGCATCAATGTATCCCTAACTAGGAACTATATGCAATCATATATTCCTATAATTCATCTCCAGTCAAGTTGCGACCTAGTAAATTAACCTTTTCGACCATGTGTGAAGGATAACTTATCAAAATTTAGAAATGGAAATTAACGTGATCATGATTGCTTAATTGATTAAACCTAATTAAATACATATGTGAAAATCCCATGGCTAATTAATTGTTTAATTTATATTTTTAGAAAGTCTTAAATACAAATTGATAACATCATTATGACATCACATAGATATCTAAAATGATGTCACCATCATGACATCATCTTTTATGAGTTATCAAACACTCATGAAATATCAAATAAATATCTAGATTTGTGAGCCATGCCCATTAATTTAAAATATTAATTGCTTGTACCCTCCCAAACCTAATCATGGTTAAACTCTAACATGATTTCACTTGGGTTAAAGTTAGTTTGGAAAGCTATAAATACAAGGCTTCACCCATTATTCAATAAGATATTTGGGTGTAATGTTATCATGTAAAAATACCTTCAAGGAGTCTTTTGTGTAGTGCTATAATACCTATTTGTTGAGAGAGCCAAGCCAAAAGCTAAATCCAAGCCCAACAATGCCAAAGTGACAAGGAGAGATTGTGCCTTTTTATATCATATTGTTAAATCCTTGCAAATATTCCCTTATTGTATATGTAACACTTAATACTTTTGGTGTCCATGGAGAACTTGGGATGAGACCATGGTTAGAAATTGATTGTTTGAATATGTTTAAACATGGTTTTGAGTTATGATTAAATATTATTTTGATAATGTAAAATAATTAGAAAACATGTTGCATTAAGGTTGTTTATAAAGTCATTATGTCTTTTGAAAGCAAAAATAAATCTTTATGCTTTTCCATTATGAGTGCACCCTAGGGTTTAAAGAATAAAATGTATCCATTATTGAGCATGGAATAGTAGTAAGGGGAGAAGTTGGTACATGGAAACAACAAAGGAAGAAGGGATAAGGTGGACATCCTTGAAAGGAAGGAGGCACCAAGGTAGACCCAGAGCTTTTATTTTTAGGTAGGGTTAATATATTTCCTTATTAAGCTTCATAAAATTTGTAAATCTTTTAATAATATGGCACATTTTAGTTGGTATTAGTGCCCTATACATGGTATATACTCATTATGGTATGCATAGGTATACATATTCAGTATATGGATTGATATACAATCAATGTTTGATGTTTATTGGTGATTTTTGTTCACAAATTATGGGTAAGGTTTTATTTTACCTAATGTATGATGGGTATAACATTTTTTGTGCATGTCATATGGTTTACCTTTTGAAAAAAATAAAAAGAGAGATTTCTGCATGAGGTCTCTTTTCAACATAGGTCGACATTTTCATATTTATGATCATGCTAGCTAATTTGCACTTTGATAAACATCTTGACTTATTCACCCTAATATATTTTTATCATGTGACCATTTGGATTGAAAATAATGTGTTGGGAGATATCCTTTCTTAGATATTTAGTTCTTTTTTCTAATAGACCTTGTAAATTATGTAAATTTGGGAAACTTGATGGAAATAATGACTATAAAATTCCATGATTGCCTTATTACTATATTGATTGTACTTTCATATTATGTTCAATTTTACTACCAAAGCTGGATAATAATTTTGAGGAGATTTAAGGATTATATTTCTTATTACTATTTTGTAAAATAGTGAGTGAGTTCAACTCATGAAACTTCCATATAAGTTTATTGTTAAATACTTATACACATAGGAAACTTCTATTGTAGGCACTTTTGAGATGAAAAGTTGTTGGTGTACTTATTATTATTTTATAAATTTACTGAGGCATGGTTGAAATTTTTTTATGCTTCAATGGAGAATGAATGTGAACTGTTTGATAAACATGTTTCAAGGAAGAATGATTGTGAACTGTTTGATAAAAATGTTTCAATGGAGAATGGTTGTGAATTGTATGATAAAAATGATTAAATAGAGAATGATTATGAACTATTTGATAAATATACTTTAATAGAGAATGATTATTAATGGTTTGATAAAATTCCTCAATGGAGGATTTTGAATTGTTTGACAAAATGCCTCAATGAAAGATGATTATAAATTGTTTGACAAAATTCCTCAATAAAGGATGAGCGTGAATTATCTGATAAAATTCCTCAATGATGGATGATTGAATGCAAGTGGAATTTTTCTATTGTCCTTCCTTCATTCATGCTTACTATTGGAAATATTGTTATGTTCTATTTTTATTAAAAATTTACCTTAATTGGTAGGGTTATGCCCACATTGATGGTTAGTTATGCACTCTTTATGTGGTTGAAATAATTAATTTGAATGGTTGGTTATTACACATATTATGTATCTTGAAACATACATTTTAAAGAATTAAATTACTTTAACTAATGATTAGTTGTGCATAATTTGGTCTATTTTATTCACCTTATTGTTACACCTAGTTGGGGTGATGTATTGGTAAGGATGCTATCTCCATGGTTTTGTTCTTAAAATAATAAAAATAAAATAAATCCTAAGTGGGGATGACTACATTATAATTAGCTGAAATTAAGCTTCCATTTAACTATAAAATGTAGTGTAGAACTACTCAATCAAGTAGGCATGGTATTTGTTATAATTTGGATAATGGTATAATGAGTTGTTAAATGAGATATATATATATATATATATATATATATATATATATATATATATATATATATATATATATATATATATATATATATATATATATATATATATATATATGGAAATCAATTTGGGTATGAACTTAGATCTAATAGCCTTACTTATTTTATCATACAATTATAATTTTTCAATTCAAGAGATCTTTATATATATATATATATATATATATATATATATATGAATATCAATTTGGGTATGAACTTAGATCTAATAGCCTTACTTATTTTATCATACAATTATAATTTTTCAATTCAAGAGATCTTTATATATATATATATATATATATATATATATATATGAATATCAATTTGGGTATGAACTTAGATCTAATAGCCTTACTTATTTTATCATACAATTATAATTTTTCAATTCAAGAGAGCTTTATATATATATATATAAACTTTAATAGATTCATTATGAGGTATCTTAATATTATGTCATTCACTTTATTATTAAGGAAACTTAAAATCACATTGAACTGGTATGATGACACTTTATTTGATGACTTGTTAGTCTGAGAAATAAGGTATGAACCATAATACATATATTATATTTTTTTTAGAATTAATACTTAAGTCCTAATGACTCAAGTAGAATATTGATAAGGGGATTGGTAAAATACTTCCCATATTGAGAAGTGTTGGTTGGATTTGTTGATATTCTGAAGGATCATAGAATTGATTATTTTTACTTTGAAAACTTGCTATATTGTTAGAAAATTTATTTATTTAGATTTTTTATCATGGAAGTTTATAACCCTACCAAAATTATCCAACCCATTCTCTATTACTATAGATTGTAGGTAATAAGAATCTTTTTGTACGTTGTTGTGGAGGATCAACCTACTCTACATGTAGTCTTTCTTATGTTTATTTCTTGGAAATAATCAATTGTATTAATAGCAGAGTTACCAATTTGTAAATAATTCTTTGAACTTGATCATAGACCAATTTTGTGCATAATATCCTATCTCCTCAATGGCAATTCTCTTCAGAAAAAAATACTTGTATTATAATTTATGATCATGCTATTAAAGCTACGGATAATTTTTGATGTAATATGAAGTCTCTAGTTGTCAATATATAAAGTATCCAATCTTTTAAATGACTAATGTTCAGTGTGTAAACTATTTGACTAATGCTGTATATTTAGAGATATTGGTGAATGACAAATTTTGTTTACCTTAATGTTGAAGTAGTTTGTATATTTATATTATAAGGAATGACTTAAATTATTATGTTTCATGGTTAGTTGGGTAACTGTAAAATTGTATAAAGATTGAATCCTTTAATTATTTGAACTTTCCATTAGAAGTGTTCATTAAAATGGCTCATAATCCTTGAGTCAATACATGTATGTATAAACCTTATTTTGAATCAACTAAAATTATAACTCCCTTGGATAGTTATGGTCCATCATTTTTGTTTGCTTAATGAATTATAAAGGATTAAATAAGCATGTACATATGTGTATATTTCTCCTTAGAAAGTAATTTATAATTATAGAGAGTTGGAAATTATTCCAATTTCTAGTTAGATCATTCACAAATCATTGATAATAGTGTATCTAATGTATGCATCCTTGAATAAAGAATACTTAGCTGGATTTTAGAGCATATAATTGATTCCAAACAAGTATATCAAACTTGAGTAGCATCATATGTTGTTACCCTTGTATTATTGTAGCACGATGATTCCATCTAATTTATAACATTTAGAGGGCTGAAAAGACCCTCCATGAGCTCTTTTAGGGATTATTTTTACAATAAGGGATGAAGCTCCTCTCTATAAATTTCATATTTATGTTGATAGTAGTTGTGGGAGTGATTCATCTAAGTTGGGGATTGTATTTCCCTGACTATCTTAAGATAAAATTATAGATCTTCTATGATTTTTGTATATGTATAAAATTGGTTATCATTACTTATATGGATTTAATGATTGTTGTACTTCTATAAAATAAATTTTTGACTAAAATTTTACTTATGTTGGGTAAATAGTTTTTATTTGAAATATTGAATCATGTCTTTGTGATTTATGAGTAAAATTCATGGATTTTTGTCTTCCTCTGGGTATTCATTGAATGACTATGAGAAATCAATGATATATTTTAATTTGATAATTGAGAGAAAGACTCATTTCTTGGTTAATACGCTAAATAATTAGATAGGGATATATATTACTACAAGTTTTACATGCTAAAACTATGTCTCGGCATCCTCCTCATGAAAGTCACTATCTAAAAGGAAGTGCCATATTTGATTGAATAAGAAAGATATTCTCCTACTCTTGAGCCCAATGTAGGAATATGGTAGTAAGACTTTAATCTTCATTCCCTTTATAAAATTATGCAGTGATCGAAATGATAATAGGATTCATCCCCAGCTTTTAAGCCATAGGGCTGGAATTATCTACCCTCCTTTAGAGAAGTCTCTGCTAGTTTTAAAGTTATTGATTCCAATCTTGGTCTCCAATGAAGTTAATATAACCTCAAGGTATTATTATCATTGTTTGAATGTGGTAAAGATGATTTGTGTGAATTTATTTTTTGTATTCATGTGAATGAGAGAGATATGGAGGATTTTTCTTGAAAATATTAAACCTTCCATGTGGTTAGGTAATTGTTATGGTATTCTATTATGTTTGAATGATGTTTTATTATAAGTGGTTTCCTTTCACATTATGTGGATTTTAGGGAATATTTATGTATGAGATACCTATGGATTTATCCATCCCTAATAATTTGAAGTGTGCTTTCCTACATTTTGATAAGAATCATATAGACTAATAGTAAGGGTTGAAAACATCCATTTATAAATAATGAAGATACTTTTGAGAAATGTCTCCATATCTTCAAATTAAATCCATACACTATTTTACTATAATGAAGCTTATTTGAATTTTGTATTGTGAGTAATTGTGAACCATTATGTGGTGTGTGATTGGGTTAAGTCGAGTATGTTGGGGTTTCAGTATAGATGCTTGACCTTAGACTTCATAAAAAAAAAACTAGCATGTTTTTTTTAGTATCTAACTAGAAGATTATCGCATGTGGTATCAGAGCTAAGGTTCCAAAATTTAGCCTAATGTGCTCATTATTGAGTCTATGATGCATAAAAATTATAAAAACATGTTTTAAAGATACAACTCAATGAAATTAAAATTGAGACATTTTAGTCTAAAGGAATAAATTATGTGGAAGGGACCAAGAACCTTATTGTGGTTCAATCTATCCATGTACATGTAAGGATTATATATTATATTCACCATATGGAATGGAGTAGTAACACCATGTGGTTCAATTTTATTTTATATATTCTAGTGGTGAATGACATCTATCTCCTTTTGTAGTGAGCTAATTTACTTTTAGTAAAGTTTCACGCCCATAGTAGTGGCACCTATTGTAAATCAGACTTGCACCCCTATGCAGGTATTTTTAGGAATTCACAATCTGATGAAACATGGAAACAATCCTAGGCTATGGGTGACCTAATCAGTGGATTGAATCTCTAGATTATAAGGGCTAGCTCCCCTTCGTGTATCAATTAAGACCTTTGTTTTATGATACAAACTATCAAGAAAAGAGAGAGAAACTTGAATGGAAATCCTATCTAATAATGGTGATACACCTATATTTATGATTGATCCACTCAATTAGATCTCCTAAAACATTGATTTAGACAAGAATAAGGATGAACTTTCAACTCTAATTGACCAATATGCATAAGTATTTCATGAAAAGGTTTGATCTAGTAACTAAAACTTGAGGGAAATGAAAGAATAAACATGATTGAAGGCACTAATTAGCCACTTGAATCCACTAAAATTCTAGCCAAAAGACATTTAAACATAGAGCATTACCTGCATAATTTGACTAGATAGTAACTAGGTAAGAATCAAGACTTGGCAAGGAAGAAAACTCTATCACTTATGCAAATCAATGATTAAATACACTATACCAGCTTGCTAGAAATTGAAAACAGTCCTATTAATATAAAAAAAGTTATAACTCATTTTTTGGAAAAATTTTGTCTTGAAAAAAGAGGGATACAATTCAAGGCTGAAAATCCAACTTATATAGAAAAATACACAACAACCAAGAGGTTGGCATTGAAAATAGAAGAAGAAGACAACTCTTTCATTAGCCCAAGTCTAATTTTTGTTATGCCAAGATAAAAAAGCCTTCTAAATTTGTCTTTTCTTATCTTTATCTTACTTGAAAACTCCTTGGCATTGAAAATGGATGGTGGCCCTATTTTGGACTAATCTATTCCATACATGGAAAGCTACCCCAATCTCTAAATAAAGAACTCTGCTTGAACTGTTTGAAACAAGAGAACAATCTCATTTGCATAAATCAATGCTAATACTAAACTTATAATTCTATTTGAACTACTAGAACATTGAAAGCTTTTAATTGCATGAAAACCAAGGAGAATCATGATATTGACAAATAGTCAATTGAAGCTTTGACCAACTAAAAATAGCCTTTTACCATTAAGTTCCTCGATCCTTTCATGCATTCAAGTCTCTATTCTAGAACTGAAAGAATCATGCATGTCTTGGACCGATTTGATTATTTCATTTATTATTTGGCATTCCTTTTATTTTAGTATTGGAATATAGATCTTCCTATCGACTAAAAAACAATATCTTTATTGTTCTTTGCATGTTCCCTTCAGCATTCATTTTCTAGTTTATTTGCTCTATTTATTCCTGCTGACTTTTCCTCTATCTATTTGTCTTAGGCTCCACATGGATTTTATTTCTTTCTATCTATTTCCTTGGAAAAAAGTATGAAAGAATTCTATTTCCATAGGATTTTCATTCATCCTTTCCTTCGAATTATCTCCTTGTCCAAGTCTCTCGAAGGAATTCTTTCAGATAATTTGTTTGAAGGAATTCTTTCAGACTTTTGTCTATGACCTTTCTTGAAGGGAAAAAGCCCTTTGATATTTCTAAAGTGTCCCTGTTGCTCCAAATGACCCTTAAAAAATCTTTAAATTCCCCTCATATTTTTTTAAATTGAATTTTTTGAAGGGAAAGTGCCCTTCGGGCTTTTTTTGATTGGTCCATTTCTCACAGACAATTTATCTACAAGAATTCATGCCTTTGGGATTTTATAAAATGGTCCCTTAGATTTTCTATTTGGAACCTTCCTAAAGGGTAGATACCCTTTAGGGTTTCTATAATGGACCTTGGCATTTGAAATAGCCCTTGGCTTTGTAAAGTTCCCCTTTGAGCTTTTTGAAAAGAACCATTTGGCATAAAGAGATGACCCTTCAGTTTTTCTATTTTGAACTTTCTCGAAGGGTACATACCCTTCAGGATTCCTGTAATTGGTCCTTTCCTCTTTTAAATTGGTCTTTTTCAAAAGACATGTACCCTTTGGGATATTTTGAATGCCCCTCAAGCTTTTTTAAATGGTCAACTCATCTTTGAAATTGATTTTCAAATTTCTTCGAAATGGACTTTCCTCCTCAAAGTGCCTCTCAGGTTTCTTTGTTTTGAACTTTCCCTAAGGGTTGTTACCCTTTGATATTATTGTAAAGGACTTTCTTGAAGGGTACATAACCTTCATTATTTTCTTAATGGACCCTTTTGAATAGTTTAATGAAATGTAATTTTCCCAAAGGGACTCTAATCCCTCAAAAAAATTGTAAAGGTCATGCTTCCCTTTTAAATGGTCTTTTGGATTTCTGTGATGAAATATCCCAAAAGGCACATACCCTTTAGGTTTTTTGTGAAATATCCTTCTTTATAAGGGTGTATACCCCTCAAACTTTTCAAATGACCCCTTCAAGTTTCTTTTGATCAGTGCCATTTCCTTCAGACAAAATGTTCGAAGGAATTGAATCTTCAGCTAGTGATTTTTTGAACAAAAATTTTAAAGGATTCAAACCCTTTATAAATTTAAAATGATATTTGCCCATTTTTAAAACCACAAAATTTTATTCTCTTAAGAATCTACTCTTTCAACTACTTGAATAACATATGTTCTTTTCGTGTAGGGCAAAAAATTGTCAACATTCTAGTGACTCAACTAGGAAGCATGCCTATTATGCTTGAGAACTCAAACCATAAACATGATATTGAAATCAAAAAAACAATGGTAGACTTGGTCCATGATTGTAAATCTCTTTTGACTAGACATGAAGTAACCTTCATCCTTCAAAATAGAAGGGAAACATAAAATAGGAAAGCTAACTAACAAAGCAAATGTGCAAACAAGCACTTATTCAAACAAAATAGAATGAAACTATTGTGCTTAAACAACACATAGAGGAAAGAAAAATAAACCATGTATAAGGATATTTTCTCTTCAGTAGGAATGTTTTAGATGTATCCCATTGACAAGGATCAAAAGCTCCTGACCATCCATCTTTGCAAGTTAGAAGGCATTATGGGATTTGCAACTAAAAATTATGTATGGGCCACTCCAAATAGAATCAAACTTGGTGTGCCTTCTTGGTTTATCTCTATCCTCATCCCACTTGAGGACCAAATATCCTTCCTTGAAACTTCATGAAGAAGCTATCTTGTCAAAAGTTCTCTTTACCTATGCTTGATGAATTTTCATGGCTAACATGAATTGATTTCTTGTCTCTTCCAACTCCATAAACTTAGCATACCTAATCTCCATAGGCTCACTCTCTAATAATTCAAGTTAATGTATTAGTTTCAAAGTAGGAAATTCAAGAGAAATGGGTAACCTTGCTTCCTTACCATATACCAGCTTGTATGGGGAGTTGGCTATTGAATTTTTATAGGTGATTCTATCAGCCCATAGATATAAATTCAATTTGAGATGCCATGACCTCTGATTATCTTCAATAGTCATTTTTATGATCTTCAATAAGTTTTTATTCATATATTTAGCAAGGCCATTGCCTTGTGGATAATAGTCTGATTAAGTGCTGAGGTAAATTCCATGTTGGACAGCCCATTGACTGATCTTAGATCCCACAAAATACATTACATTATCATAAATAATAGTTGAAGGAACTCTAAATCTAGTAAGCAAACCTTCATAGAAATATAGAACATTATTTTTGTTTACTTCTTTCAATGCTATTGCTTCTATCCAATGTGTGAAGTAATATGTCACTGTTAGAATCTATTTATGCCCTAAACTTGAAGGAGGATTAATGAGGATAATAAAGTTTAATCCCCATTGAACAAAGGGCTGATCCACCATAATTTTCTGAAGAGGTAAGGTTACAAGTTTCACTTTTCCTATAAACATAACATGTTGTTTGCACTTTCTAACCCAAGCATGGAAATCACCAAATATACTGGGCCAATAGTACCCACCTCTCATGATCTTAAGTGTTTTAGTTCTTATATAAAAGTTTCCTCCATCATGGAATTATTCAAGCAATCTCTGAGTTTGGCTTAGTTCTACACATCTTAGCAACATTCCATTGATATCTTTCTTGAACAAAACACCATCAATAAGCAAAAATGGAATTGATTACAATCTAAAATATCTTCTCTTTGAAGTACTGAGATGAGAGGGATAAATACCATCTTGGAGATAACCTATCAAGTCATGAAACTAGTTGGAAGGTGAGGTGTGACTAGTTGTAACCTCTTCATCATTTGACACCAAACTAAACTCATTAGCCTCTTGCAAGTCTTGTGCTAGATGCTCACATAATAATTTGCTTCTAATCATCTTTGTGACTTAGATTTATACATCATATTCCATTAACTTGGTTATCCAACCAAATCTCTTCTCATTTATATCCTTGTTCAAAAGAAACTCTTTGATGCTTGGATGAGAAACCATTAGATGTATCTTATTGTTAGACAACAAGTGTCTAAACTTCTTAAGAGATATTATGACTAAAAGTACATGGTTTTAAACAAAATAATACCTTGTTTCATACTCCTCCAAAACTTGACTGATGAAGGCTATTGGCTGCTCCAAGGACTCATGATTTTGCTGCATAAGAATGCCTGAAATGGTGTCCATGTTAGCATAAGTGTACAAAATGAAATATTTCATGAAATATGGATTTATAAGCATAGGATCACTAGCTATGTCCTTTTTAATATCTTCATACCCTTTTATTCCTTCTTTAGAGCAACTAAAGTTCTAATTTTTCTTTATCATGGATATAAGTGGCTTAGCTAAAATGGCAAAATCTGAAATATATCTCCTTATGAAATTGATTTTCCCAAAGAAAATTTGCAAAGCCTTTTTGTCCTTAGGTAAGGAGAGTGTAAGAATGGATTGAATCCTTTCATAATCTATGCTTAAACCATGCTTTGAAACAACATGTTTAAGAAGCTTACCTTCATGAACTGAGAAGACACACTTTTTGGGATGTAGAGATACCCCAAATTGCTTACACCTTTCGAATAATTCCCTGAGATGAACTATATGATCTTTTAATTATTTGAAAATAGTATTATATCATTTAATAAACAAGTTGAAACCTATTAAGAAGGCCTTGGAATGCCATATGCATGGCTCTTTGAAAAGTTACTCCAGCATTAGATAAATTGAAAGGCATATTTCTGTATGCAAATGTCTCTCACTTGGTTTTGAAGGCTGTCTTAAATTGGTCTTCTTCCTTAACCAAAATCTGATTATATCCACTATATCCATCCAATAAATAAAACCTCTCTGAACCTGCAACAAGCTGTAAAATTTGTTCCATTGATGGCAATGGATAGTGGTCTTTAAGTGAAGACCTATTCAAATCATGGAAGTCAACACACAAATGAATCTCACCATTCTTCTTTCTTAATAGAAAAATATTTGCCACCCAAGTTGAGTGCTTGATTGGAAATATAATAGTTGATTCTATGAGCTTATGAATCTTAGCTCTCATCAAAGGCTCAATCTTTGGATTGATTGGTCTTTGTCTTTATCTCACTGGTTTAGTTTCTTCCTCTAACTCAATGGTGTGTTGAGCCAAAATTGGATCAAAAACTTTGAGATCACTATACTACCATGAAAATATCAGTAAAACTTCTACATAACTCAATGAAATATTTCTTTTGGGAAGGAGTGCATACCCTACCCAACTTCAAAATCTTACCAAATGCAATATCTACATTGGCATAGTGCTCTTACTTTGTTGACAAGGATGACTTCTCTTTCCTTATCTCATCATCTCCAATGAACATATTTTCAAGAGTGACCAATCCTTTGGGCAGCTTATTCATTTTTAGTTTCATAATTATCACCATACTATTGCGAGTGTTTTGATTGGTTTCTTGAAGAAAACTCAGCCTCTTCTTGAAAGAATCTCAGAATTTTATTATCATCTTCGAACACCTACAAATTCTCATGATTATCTCTAACTAAAGACCTTAAAACTACCTTTATATGTGACTAAATTTTTTCATTTTATTATATCAGCTAAGATACTAAATTTTTCCCCAAAATAGCCAACCTATCAACATGTTTATTCTTATCTCTTGGTATCTCTTGAATGTTAAAATCTTGAAAATATTTAAGTAAATCCCAAATTCAATGCTTGTAATATTTAAGCATAAATTTTTTGTATACATTAAAACATCTTACTTGGTGGACTACAAGCTCACTATCTCCGAAAACTTATAAAGAATTGACTTTCATCTTCCTAGCCCACTTCAAACTATGAACTAGTGCTTCCTACTTAGTAACATTGTTTGAACAACTAAACTAAAATTTAATAGAAGAGAAATACCTTTTCTTTGATGGAGAAACTAACATCATTCCAACTCTAGTTCCATGCTTATTTTTTGATCCATCAAAGTACAATTGCCACAAACCTTCATTAGACTCATCTTCTTTGACCACGGTTAGAATTGGTGCATCATTTTAATGAAGGCAATACACATCAAGACCCTCTTCTTCAATCAGATTATAGGGATCATGTTAATGCAAGGTAGAGGCCCACTCATCAAGAAAAAAATATAGAACTCCATCGAAAGGTGATTCCTTTTCTACACCACTAATTTCTAGCATATCATCTGAGATGATATAATTAGTATTCATAACACTTGGCATATATGGATCTATATGAAAATGTGAAATAGGCTCAAAATGAATTTTTACCTTGGTACCATACCTATTTCTAAACAATAAATAGATCCAATCAGCTGATAACTATCCCTCAATCTTTGAGGTGAAATCCCTTGAAAGGCACATACCAAAGTAGGGAGGCAAGTCCACCACAACATCCTACTGAATAGTAATGTTGGGAAATGCATGTAATGTCAATTTTAAAACCTCTTACTTGGTGGACTACAATCTCACTATCTCCAAAAACTTATAAATAATTGAATTTCATCTTCCTATCCCACTTCAAACTATGAACTAGTGCTTCCTACTTAGTAACATTGTTTGAACAACTAAACTAAAATTTAATAGAAGACAAATACCTTTTCTTTGATGGAAAAACCAACATCATTCCAACTCTGGTTCCATGCCTATTTTTTGATCCATCAAAGTACAATTTCCACAAACCTTCAGTAGACTCATCTTCTTTGACCATGGTTAGAATTGGTGCATCATTCTAATGAAGGCAATACACATCAAGACTCTCTTCTTCAATCAAATTATAGGGATCATGTTAATGCAAGGTAGAGGTCCACTCATCAAGAAAAAAATCTAGAACTCCATCCAAAGGTGATTCCTTTTCTACACCACTAATTTCTAGCATATCATCTGAGATGATATAATTAGTATTCATAACACTTGGCATATATGGATCTATATGAAAATGTGAAATAGGCTCAAAATGAATTTTTACCTTGGTACCATACCTATTTCTAAACAATAAATAGATCCAATCAACTGATAACTATCCCTCAATCTTTGAGGTGAAATCTCTTGAAAGGCACATACCAAAGTAGGGAGGCAAGTCCACCACAACATCCTACTGAATAGTAATGTTGGAAAATGCATGTAATGTCAATTTTAAAACCTCTTACTTGGTGGACTACAAGCTCACTATCTCCAAAAACTTATAAAGAATTGACTTTCATCTTCCTATCCCACTTCAAACTATGAACTAGTGCTTCCTACTTAGTAACATTGTTTGAACAACTAAACTAAAATTTAATAGAAGAGAAATACCTTTTCTTTGATGGAGAAACCAACATCATTCCAACTCTGGTTCCATGCTTATTTTTTGATCCATCAAAGTATAATTGCCACAAACTTTCATTAGACTCATCTTCTTTGACCATGGTTAGAATTGGTGCATCATTCTAATGAAGGCAATACACAACAAGACCCTCTTCTTCAATTAGATTATAGGGATCATGTTAATGCAAGGTAGAGGCCCACTCATCAATAAAAAAATCTAGAACTCCATCGAAAGGTGATTCCTTTTCTACACCACTAATTTCTAGCATATCATCTGAGATGATATAATTAGTATTCATAACACTTGGCATATATGGATCTATATGAAAATGTGAAATAGGCTCAAAATGAATTTTTACCTTGGTACCATACCTATTTCTAAACAATAAATAGATCCAATCAGCTGATAACTATCCCTCAATCTTTGAGGTGAAATCCCTTGAAAGGCACATACCAAAGTAGGGAGGCAAGTCCACCACAACATCCTACTGAATAGTAATGTTGGGAAATGCATGTAATGTCAATTTTAAAACCTCTTACTTGGTGGACTACAAGCTTACTATCTCCAAAAACTTATAAAGAATTGACTTTCATCTTCCTAGCCCAATTCAAACTATGAACTAGTGCTTCCTACTTAGTAACATTATTTGAACAACTAAACTAAAATTTAATAGAAGAGAAATACCTTTTCTTTTATGGAGAAACCAACATCATTCCAACTCTAGTTCCATGCTTATTTTTTGATCCATCAAAGTACAATTGCCATAAACCTTCATTAGACTCATCTTCTTTGACCATGGTTAGAATTGGTGCATCATTCTAATGAAGGCAATACACATCAAGACCCTCTTATTCAATCAGATTATAGGGATCATGTTAATGCAAGGTAGAGGCCCACTCATCAATAAAAAAATATAGAACTCCATCGAAAGGTGATTCCTTTTCTACACCACTAATTTCTAGCATATCATCTGAGATGATATAATTATTATTCATAACACTTGGCATATATGGATCTATATGAAAATGTGAAATTGGCTCAAAATGAATCTTTACCTTGGTACCATACCTATTTCTAAACAATAAATAGATCCAATCAGTTGATAACTATCCCTCAATCTTTGGGGTGAAATCCCTTGAAAGGCACATACCAAAGTAGGGAGGCAAGTCCACCACAACATCCTACTGAATAGTAATGTTGGGAAATGCATGTAATGTCAATTTTAGATCCTTGATGATGCCTACCATCTTTTTTGGTGACCCATCCAATTTTAACACTCCTTTAGTATTTGGCTCATAAATAAGTCTAAGCTTGTCTGTAATTTATTTAGGCATGACTGTACTATGAGCTCTACTATCCACCATATAATTATGAACCAAAGTATCACCTAATATCAAAGAAAGGTAAAAAGGAGGAGTTTTCTTTGATTTTACCTTAGTTTTTTCCACCTTTTCCATATTATTTACCTATTATACCTATTGCTTTGTTGGCTAATCTGAATTAGTTAAAACAACACCTTCTTTCTTAACCAATTTTGGAGACAATTTGAGAGTTAAAAGCTCTTGAATGAGCTTATCCTTTTGTCCTAAAATGGAAAGGGAATCCCACATGCTAATTATAATGTTAGAGTTCTTCATCTAATGTAATATAATAAAATGAGATCCACTAACCTTTGGTTGTACCTTCTAAAGCATTGGTTGTTCATGAACTAGAGGTAGTTGATGGAATTTAATAACCTATGTATTCTATTTTTTTTAGTTGTAGGGGAAACACACTATTATTTTTTATTATTAAAAATAACCCTATGAGTACTTGAATCATTTGTCATCTCTTGATCCTCTTTGATGGCTCTTCTTTTAGCTCTAGTTATAACTGCAACTTGACCACTTAATTTATTAGTTTTAACACCTTGAGTAAAAGCAACATGATCATCTACTTGCCAATTTACATTGATCGCATCAGGCTGCCCTTGAAATTAATGAGTCTCTCCTTGTGATTCCAAAATTATATCTTAGTACTGACCTCCTTGAAAATAAAACTCTTCTTGTGTCATTTGTGGCATAGTGATGTTCTATGATACCAAGGCTTGGTTTTGAGCATCATTGAGATTTGAGGGCTGCCAACTTGAATCCTACATCATGTTGTTTTGAGGTGGGATGGGAATAATGGCCTTTATAGTGTAAGAGACACTAAGATCAAAATAAACATATGGCTTAGTGAGATTTATAGCTCCTTGTGCTTGATATGGTGGTCGATTCTCTCTAAAACCCTAATAAGGAAGGCTTTGATATTTGAAGGGCTGATAGGTATTCTAATTTTTTTGGTCATAAGGCCTATTAGATATAAAGTATTACCTCTTGAGCTGTAATATTTCATTCCCAAAAGATTGTAGCATACTTTTAAACTCTCCTATCTCACTAACTTGACTAGTAGGGGCTATAATTTGAGTTTGATGTGTTAAAATAGGAGCTAAGGATGGAACTTGATGAATTTGGGGGGCTGGTATAGAACTTAATTCTAGAAATATAGGCATTAGAGGTTTTGGAGAAAGCTTACCATCTTGTATCAAACTATTTTCTTCCCTTATTATAATCTCATAAGCACTTGGTAAGGTAGTACCACCCATTAACTGTATCATCACACTAATGTCAAAATTAAGGGCTTTCAAATAATATAAAAATGTATATTCAGAAGATGGCCTTACCAACATAGGTATTCTGGTCTATCTTTTGGAATTTGAGTTTAAAATTAGACATGAACTCATGAGGATCCCTTATTATGGCAGTCAATTACTCAACTAAAGATAGGTGATCAGATTTGTCCTCAAATTGCTTGACTAAGGCTGAGCCCAATTCATCCAAAGTAGAAATGGAATTTAGTGGGAGATTTCTATACCATTTCAATGTTTTTCCTTTGAAGGAAGCAACAAGCAATCTAATAGAAACATTATCCTCAACAACATTAAGGACTGCATAAAGATTAGCCACATCTTAGATATGCTCAATAGGGGTTGTTTGATTTTATCCTAATAATAATGGGATACTCTTGAGGGTAGACATTGGAATGTCATCAAACTAGGCTAAATTTAGTGGGCTACCTCTATTGAATGGAGCAAACACTTGATTTTTGAGGACCATTTAGGTAGTAAGGGTTATAGTGATAAGAATAATAGGCTGATCAGGAGGCAAATATTGCTTTTAAGAATATAGTTTTACCCTCTTAAACATTTATCTCTTATATGATAAAAATTCAAAAGGAGTACCTTTAGTTATTGATCTTGTGGTAACCTTTGGTATGAAAGAGCTACCTGAATGATGCTATGATCTCTACAAATGGATCATATCTTTTTCTATTACAATTTTTTTTCAAATATGCAAATAATTTCTTCATGGTCCTATCGGGCATGCAAAAAACTATTGTCAATCAGACTTGCACCCATGTGAAGGTAGTTTTAGGCCTTTATATCCTACTAAAACATAGAAATAATACTAAGTTTTGGGTGACCTAATCAGTGGATTGAATCTCTAGATTATAAGGGCTAGCTCCCTTTGGTGTATTAATTAGGACCTTTACTCTATGCTATAAACTATTAGGAAAAGAAAGATAAACTTGAATGGAAATCCTATCTAATGATGGTGATACACCTATATTTATAATTGATCTACTCAATTAGAGTTCCTAAAACACTAATTTAGACAAGAAGAAGGATGAAATTTCAACTCTAATTGACCAATATGCATAAGTATTTCATGAAAAGGTTTGATCTTGTAACTAAAACTTGAGGGAAATGAAAGAATAGGCTTGATTGAAGGTACTAATTAGCCACTTTCATCCACTAAAATTCTATTTAAAAGACACTTAAACACATAGCATGACCTGCATAATTTGACCAGCTAGTAACTAGGTAAAAATCAAGAATTGGCAAGGAAGAAAACTCTATCACTTATGTAAATCAATGATAAAATACACTATACCAAGCTGCTAGAAATTAAAAATAATAGCCTTTATATTAATTTGAAAAAGGTTATAACTTAGTATTTGGAAAAAAATTGTCTTGCCAAAAGAGGGAAACAATTCAAGGCTAAAAAGCCAACTTTTATAGAAAAATACACAACAGCCAAGAGGTTGGCATTGAAAATAGAAGAAGAAGACAACTCTTTCATTAGCCTAAGTCTAATTTCTATTATGCCAAGATAACAAAGCCTTCTAAATTTGTCTTTTCATGCCTTTTATCTTCCATGAAAATTCTTTGGCATTGAAAATGGACAGTGGGCCTATTTTGGACTAATCTATTCCATACATGAAAAGCTATGCCAATCTCCAACTAAATAACTCTACTTGAACTGCTTGAAACAAGAAAACAATCTCGTTTGCATGAAATCAATGCTAATTCTAAACTTAAAATTCCATTTAAACTGCTAGAATGTTGAAAACTTTAGATTGCATGAAAATCAAGGAGAAGTGTGATCTTGATAAACAGTCAACTAAAGCTTTAAACAACTGAAAATAGCCTTTAATCTTTAAGTTACTCAAGCCTTTCATGCATTTGAGTCTCTAATCTAGAACTGAAAGAGTCGTGCATGTCTTGGATCGATTTGATTATTTCATTTATTATTTGGCATTCCTTTTGTTGCAATAATGGACTATAGATCTTCCTATAGACAAAAAATGATATCTTTACTGGTCTTTTCATGTTCCCGTTGGCATTCATTTTGTGGTTTATTTTCTCTATTTATTCCTATAGACTTTTCCTCTATTTATTCATCTCGAGATCCTTATGGATTTTCTTCTTTATATCTATTTCCTCAGAAAAAAGTCTTAAGGAATTCTATTTTCATGGGTTTTTCATTCATCCTTTCCTTTGGCTTATCTCATTGTCTAATTCTCCTAAAGGAATTCTTTCAGATAATTTGTCTGAAAGAATTCCTTCGGACTTTTGTCCATAAACTTTGTCAAAGGTAAAAATCAATTCAAGATTTATAAAGTGTCCCTATTGCTCCAAATGACCCTTCAAAAATCTTTGACTACTCCTTAGAGTTTTTGAAATTAACTTTCCTAAAGGGAAAGTGCTTTCGAGCTTTTTCTGATTGGTCCATTTCTCACAGATAATTTATCCTTGAGAATTCATGCCTTCAAGATTTTATAAAATGGTCCCTCAGATTTTTTGTTTGGAACCTTCCTAAAGGGAATATAGCCTTCAGGGTTTCTATAATGGACATTGGCATTTGAAATAGCCCTTTTCTTTATAAAGTGCCCTTTGGGATTTCTAAAAAGAATCATTCGGCATAAAGAGATGACCCTTCGGATTTTTTGTTTTGAACTTTACAAAAGGGTACATACCCTTCAAGATTCTTGTAATTGGTCTTTTTTGAAAGAAATTTACCCTTTAAGAGCTTTCAAATTCCCCTCAATATTTTGTAAATGGTCCACTTGTCTTCAAAATTGCCTTTCATATTTCTTCGAAATGGACTTTCCTCCTCAAAGTGCCTCTCAAGTTTCTTTGTTTTGAAATTTATTTAAGGGTTATTACCCTTTAGGATTCTTGTAAATGACCTTCCCAAAGGGTACATACCCTTTGGGATTTTTTTAAAGGAACCCCTTTGAACAATTTAATGAAATGTGATTTTCTCGAAGGGACTCTAACCCTTCAAAAAAATTGTAAAGGTCTTCCTTACCTTTCAAATGGTATTTTAGATTTCTAAGATGAACTATCTTGAAGGGCACATACCCTTTGGGTTTTCTATGAAATATCATTATTCTAAAGGGTATATACCCGTTGAACTTTTCAAATGACCCCTTCGAGTTTCTTTTGATTAGTGCCATTTCCTTCAAATAAAATGTCTGAAGGAATTGAATCTTCAGCTAGTGATTCTTCAGACAAAATTTAAAAAGGGTTCAAACCCTTTGTAACTTCAAAATGATCTTTGCCCATTTTTAAAACCAAAAAAAACTATTCTCTTTATAATTTTCTCCTTCAACTTCTTGAATAAACATCTATTTTTTTCTTATAGGGTAGAAAATTGTCAACATCACCCAAGTAAATGAGCTGAATGTGAGTGATCTTAACATTTGTTAAAGATAATTTATTCAAGGCTTTAGGTAGTATTAACCCAAAGTTGGTGTACCTTCTTATTATTATACATCATGATAGGAGTATGATTTTAAATTTTTATATCTTGTATGCTAGTTTTCCTAAAGCATACTATAAATCCTCTAGAAATTACTTATTTTGCTTGAGACTGTTGGGAATTATTAAGTGTATAATCATAAGACATATAAATAGCTATATTGGGATCATTACTTGATGTATAATTATTACTATATCTAAGTATTTTAATGATGCATACCTAGAATAACTTATAATGCCTTAATACACAAGTTTGATAAACCTATAAAAGAAAAAAAAAATATATGGCATATGTTTGGAACTCTTTAAGAAGTTGTTTAAGGTAGTTGTACTTTTTATATTGAATTTATTATACTCTTACATCCTTTGTTGAGGGTCTGTATAAAGTATGTTATGGATATAAAAAAAATAAATTTTAATGTATTATTATATATAGTTTATTCATTTTACATGATTGGTTCATGAGTCATCTTTCACATTATATAGTAATGACTGACAAAAGGTAATAAGCCTTGGTATAAAGTATTCATTATTGGTTAAACATTCAGGGTGATGAATTTCACAGAATATAGGTGTGTGTGGACTAGACTCAATAGGTAGCTGAAAACTATAATGAAAACTTTGGCCAAGGTAATGTTAAAGTTGTAAATATTATCTATCCATTGTAACTTCTAGTTCATATGCATGTATGTGATTCCATAATAGATAGAGGACGTATTACATGGTATTTATAACTACTTCCTATGATAGTGATTGTATAACATATTATTTTGATATCCTTATCTAACTCTTTGAGAAGGGAAGAATCACTCTGAATGGGGAGATGTGTAGTGAATCACTCTTAGTTGGGAGATGAATTTGGAACATTTGTTTGAATGATGAATATTTCCTCTATAAAAAAGTATCATAGCTAAAAATAATTTCATACTCATGGATATTTGAGAGTTGATCTCTCATTGAACCAATAAAATAATTGGTTTATTATATTGTTCAACAATGGTTGATTTCATTGTTGTGGTTTTCAGTAGTATTGAACTGATCTAACAATGATACTATTACATTTATGAAAATATACATCATTGTATGATTTTTTAAAGGTTGATGAGGATAACATATAAAATAGCATTTACTATATAGATTTATATTAGGTTACTGCATTTATTTTTCTATATGTTAAGCTATACGTTGTTGTAGTTAAGGTTGAAATACTACTTGATATTGTACTCTTAAATCTACATTTATGTAACATTGCATAATCATAGCTATTGTGAGATTTGATTTCTTATGAACTAATAAACATTGTAATACATCAATTTATTATGTCATTCAACAATAACTTATGGCTGTGACATTTTATTCAACAATGGTTAATGGCAATATTGCAATATTTAGTGTTAGATGATCATATTGTTGTAGTCTATAGTATTGAATTATTAAATAGTGGTTTATGGTAATATAAGTATGAAAATATCCACATTTTTTGACATCATTGTGTTACATGGTATAAGTAGAAAAGGATAAGACTAGGTTAAACATTCCTTTCATTTTGAAAGGAGCTGTAGTAGTTGGATATATTCTTTGCTTATGAAAGTTCTTTGTTGTATTTTGAGGCTATAATATTGTATTTTTGTACTCCTAAATTGCCTTTATAATCTAAAATTTAATATTTTTATAGTTTTATGAGTAACTAATGCTTGATTAGTGTAATACTAGAAGTGAGATGACTATTGTATATGGAATACATAAATGCTACATTGAATAATGTGCACCTTTTTTAGGAGATCACTAGGTCAGATATATATGAGGGATGAGTGTATAAACTCTTTTAATCTAGTTTTCATCTTTTTGTAATGATTTGTTGCATGTATTTGATGCTCATGACAAGGGGAAATACTTGTTAGGTATGATAATTGAGGTAAAAAAATTAGTCGAGTCTTGTAAGGAAAGGGGAAAAAAATTGGGTTAAATAAATTATAGGTAAGATGGTTAAATATGAAACTTCTTGGTTTCCATTAGTAGGAAGTCAAATGGAAAGTATAAAAATTTGAAAAAAAACTCATGTTTCCCAAAGTTACTATTTATGCTTAATTTTACAACTAACCACCAAAGTCGTAGGAAGTTTCAAAGATGTAGGACTTAACCCTTGAAACGACCTCTAGATTTTAAAGAAACTGGCTCTTCTCTTGGGGTTTGATGTAAAGAGAAAAGAAATAATACATGAAAGAAGTATCTAAACTACTAAGGCAATGCACCAAGATTATTTTCTTTTACCAAATGGCATAATGATTAGTACTTAATAGAATCTACTGAGAAGATTAAGGAGTATAAAACATGATTAATAATTTTAACACAAACTATAGACCCATCAAAGGCTCATAAAAGAAGAGATAACCTCGATCCTCATCTATCCAAAAAGCATAGTATTAGAGTTAACAACATTTACTGACATGATTAAAGAGCATATAGCATAATTAAAAATCTCAATGTTTATGTAAAGCTAACAAAAGGCTCATGACAGAAAATGAGAAGCAATAATTAGAAACAAACTACAATTACACAGAACACCACTCTGTCTTCATAGTTTTATAGGATAAAAAAGTACATAAGGTAGAAATTAACATAATGCAATGTTTAATCCTTCAGAGAGGCACCTATTAATGTAATAGAAAATGCTTCCAAAAAATTAGCTTCTAGACTCCCTATTTTCTAGATGATTATTCTTTATTTTCTTCCCTCTCTCTTTTTTGAGAATATCTCTCAATCAGCTACTTATAGCCCTAAAATATCCTTCGTGAGTCACTACCATTTGCTCAGGGTCTAATCATTTTTCCACAAACTCTGGATCTAAAACTGCATGCCATTGGAATTGAATAACCTGGAGCTTACTTCTATTATTTCTACTAATTGTCTCTCTCATTCAATTTCAATTGTTGTTCCTATTTGTCTTTAACTTATAGTTTCTTGAATTAGGGACATGTGGAGGCTTTCATAGTTTTTTCTATTCAACTCATCTTTCTCTTTCATTTCATAAAATCCTTAGCTTTCTTGGATCTTTAGGGCTTTAGGGACCTGATATGTTGACATGTGGAGGCTTTCATAGATTTTTAGAGTCTTTGAGGCTCTTTCTCGCTTTTTACATAGATTTTAGCCTTAATGGATTTTTGAGGTTCTGCACCATTGGATCTATTACTTCTTGTCGAGCCATTGATATTCTTCCTATCATCCATGAGATCCACATGTAAGTCTCTCACAAATTGAGATGTCTTTGATATTTGATTTGGCTCCAAGGAGCAAAATGGCAATACATGGATATCCTCTATGAGCTTTTTCCTCTTGCTAAATACCCACCACTAGATCTACTACTTTAATATACATCATATATTTGATTCAGTCTACTTGACTCTAAAATGACTCACTAATGCACCATGTGGCCACTGTGTATAAGTCAAAGGCTCTTTCTATTATTTCAGTTCAAAATAATACCAAAGTGACATGTGGATACCCTCCACATTTAGCTCTATGCTTTGGTTATTTTTGGCCTCAAAACTTAGAAAATACCACATGACACTTAGCCAAAAAACATGAGAGTCTTGAATATAAAACAAAATTTTAGAAATGATTCTATAGTTCATGTTGACTCAGTAGGGGATCCATGCTTTCATGGAAGAATCCTTGGCCTTTCCCAATCAAAAAGATCCCAAAAATTGTGGTTCCCATTACTGCTCACTCAAAGTTTTTGTAGTGATGTTTAGTACCCAATCCATTCTACCTCTATCAGGCACTCTTACTTTTGTGGAACTTGAAAAGCTCTATATAATTTGATGATCTCCTTATGAGAAAAGGATTGGAGACCCTACATCATTAAATGCAATTAGTACTCCAATTTGGTCATCAGAGCCAAAATTGACTCTACCTCAGTGATGTTAGAAGAGTCACTCAAAGATTAGAAAATAGTCTGATCATTTTGCTTTTTGACCAGTAGATTTTGTATTTGGTCTTTATCAGGATAGTGATGTCATCATGGAAAGGAGAAGGGAGTCCCAGTTGAACCAAACCTTCAATGTGCCCCTTCATTCCTTTGACCCCTTCCTTGAAGATATTCAACAAATTCTTACATTTTAAAGTGGCCTTGTATTAGCTTAGAATCTCACCGACCTTCCTTATGACTGCCCTTCTTTCAGTGACTTAAGATGCTTGAAGAGTTTCCTCTATGGCATCATATAAATTTTGAATCAACATATGTGACTCAAGAACCTTGGCTGAGATTGAAAATAAGATCTTCTCAAAAGAGGACTCCACCCTTAAGCATATTTTTTATGCATCAGATATGAATTTGAGTTTAGGAATGAGTTGGGTAACATCTGTGGAGATCTGTTGGTAGTAAGAAACATAGATCCCCCTTACCATCTTGACAATACCTATTGCCTTAGGTTATTGGGCTAACTACTGGCTCAACTCAGTGACTTTATCTTCTATCACCTTACACTTGACCTACAAGTTATTCTTGTCTATGTCAGAAATACTTAGCTTATGTTGAAGCTATGATGCCTCCATTGCCTTGTCACTGCTCTTTTTCTCCAAGAGCTTCTTCTCTTACTCCAAAAGGCTGATAGATACTTTGATTGAATCAAGCTCCTTTTTAGAGAGCAACTACTTTTTCTTTTGAAGTCTTCAAGACTTCTTTGGATATTGCCCCTCTCAAGTCCTTGTTGAGTTGGGCTATCTCCTTATCCTCAGCCTTAAGCTTAAGGCTTAAATGGCTCACTATGTTTTGGGCTTGAGTTAAGCCCAATTTTACCTTTTGTAATTTATTGGAAACCTTCAAATAATCTATGGTAACCACAATGGTTATCTCATTCATTATCTCCACTTTGTCTTATGGCCTAAACTAAGTTAGTTCCATTGCCACTATACTTATTATATAGTCCTCAAATTGCATTTGCTCCAATAGCTTGTTCACATTAGGAACCATGTGGATGATAGTGAGGGGATGTTTCTTGTGGTCATAAAGAGACCACATTTATTATGTAGCCACTAACCTTGCTTCTTTTCTCCTCTAATTTTCATTTCTTATCTCTCTGGCCCTCTTTGCTATGTCAGATTAGGTATGGAAGTCTAAGGGAGAAGTCACAACACCACCCGTGAAAGGAGACCCATGGGGTAAACCATAAGGCACACTAATGGAATGTTAGGGCTGATCTTGTGATGGAGATGGTATTTTCAAGACCCTAGGAGAAAATTTTGGCAAACTCAACTATTGGGAAGTGAAATTGAATGGGGAAATAGATGGCATTAATATTTGAGTAGGTATAGCTGAGGGGGCTGGGAATGCTAAGCCATGTGAAGGGGGTGGCATTAATAGATTTTGAGTTGAAGATTGAGGTAGAGTCATATATGAGGTAGGATCTACCTATTTTTCTTTATCTCCCTCTTAAAATGTTACTTTTCATTTCTTCTTCTCGAGCCTCTTCACAAGATCCTCTCTACTCATTTGAACTGTCACTAGCTAAGTCAAGTCCATCACCTCCTATGTAGATGATGTTGCCTATGGGGGAATCTGATGGGGCCACTAATTTATGGGATTTAGAGGTGGGCTAAGCCATCCCCTACCTTTCCAACTCACTAAGTGATAGTGGCCAAGTTAAAGTTGTATGTGCCACCGTTGATGTCTCTACCTCTTGAGACTCCTTTTGTGGTTTTGGGAGGTTATTGGTATCTGAGATGGAAGCTGGAGTAACATGAGACTCATCCCATAGATTATCCCATTATACATATATGGGTACATCCTCAAAAATTTAAGTGAACTCATTGATATCTTGCCTATAATTCTAGTAGGTAATTATTTTCTCCTGAATCCAATCCCTCCTGACCAAAGCCTATCTCAACCCCTTAGTCATGGCCCTTTTTGGGACAAAACATTGAATGGGTTGATAAAAATACTCCCATGGGGTAGTTGGGATGTCATGCAATTCCACATATATGTCTGGTGTATCTCTCTTGAGGGACCTCCTATCCTCAAAAAATTTCTTACTCTCATGCCTAAAAGGAACATGGACTTTACTCTTAACAAGCCAAGAATTCATGAAACCATTTGGGTCATATTTCCATAGATCCTAAATTAAAACTAGCCCATAAGCGACCAATTTCCTCATCAGAATAAATTCTACCTACCTCTTCACCATAGTAACACCACCCTTGGTTAGCAGGATGTCATGGAAGGACATTTTCTTTCTCCTTTCTCCAAACTCAAAGTCAATAGCCATTAATTATCGTGTCACTTCCAAACCTACTAATTTGTTGGTCAAAACTTTGGGAAGCATAAAAGGTTCATCCCCAAAACCATGAACTTTAATGAAAGAATAATGGGCCTAAAAAAATAAATCACAGGGTGATGGGCATCAAACAAGATGGCCCTGAGACATTCATTTGATTATTTATACCTCCTAAATCCATCTCCCCCATTAGTGGTGCCATAAAACACTCAACAAACTCATAGACATTAGATGAATCTGACAACACATGAGTCCATGCAAACATGGGAATAACCTTATGGGGGTCTAATACCTCTAAGTCCCATAGAGTCAAATTTATATGATGCTAGAAAAATTGGGTATTTTGATACAAAATAAGGTGCAATAGATATGAAAAATACCTAAAATTAGGGTGGACACTCAAATTATCCAGCTATTGGCTCATGGTGTATGTAATGTGCTCTAAAAAATTAAACTTGTATGCTTGTGTCTTGGTTACAGTCTTCAATTGTAAAAAGGCCACCAGCTGCCAATCATGCACAATTCTATGGAGTCCTAAGTCAACATGCCATTTTCAAAAGGCAAGGGCTAAGGTTCAATATTATCATCTATCAGTCATAGCTCCTTATTCAGGAATGCTTGTTTTTAGTGCACCTAGGACCAAAAATGCCTCAGTTGAGTCATGCCATAAAATTTGGTAGAAGGATCATGTTGTAAACCTAACATGTCACAAATATCCTAGGGAGTGATCACTACCTTGATCAATCTTTTTTGAATTGTCAAGTTTGTGGGATTGTAATTTTGTACACATAAGTCCACCAATTTAGGGTATGGGTGCACTATGTATACCAAGTATTGGGCTAACCCTGAGGTCCAACCCTCATAATAAAGGTTTTAGGCATCCTTTGATTCAACATTTTTTGCATATGCCACCTCTCTAAGGGTCTTAGTCTTCTTTGTTAAAATAAGGTCAAAAACTTCATCTACATAATCAAGGATGAGAGAAGAGTATCAAGAAATACTTCTACCCACTGCTCTGGTTCTTGGGTATGTAGCTTTGGGATACATAGGAGCCAAGGTACACGACTTCAATGATGCTGATGCAGTGGCCATTTTGACTAAAAATTGTCAGCTATGATAATACTCTTTGTTGCTCCTTAGCTCAATTTTTGTGTTGGATTAGACTCAAATGTTAGCTCTTCACTCGACTCTAAGTAAACACTTTGCTCAATGGTGAAAGAAATGAGACTCAAATATCCATTTTTAATTATGTTTCTTCCATGAATGATAATTAATGACTCTCATTAATAGATTGGTCATGTCTCATTAAAGACTCAATTCAAGGCTCTAAGGTGTCAAAAATCAAATCTTTGAGATCTTTAATTCAAATTTCAAAACTTAACATTAAAGACCTTAGGAAATCCATCAGATAGGTATCCCTTTTTCATGGTTATAAGAGAAAAATTTATATGAGAATCTAGAGAGCCTCCATGGTTAACACATGTTCAAAGAACATTTATTTTTAAAAAAGGTGGATAAAAAACTTCAAAACAAGAAAATAGAAGGGAAACTAACCTAACTATGATATATTAGTCGTATCACTCTCACATGAAGAGTTCAAGGAAGAACCCATCAATAAGAATCTCTAGAGACTCTCCCTCCATAGTTTCTAATTTATAAGCATTGTGTTGCTTACAGGAAACTATCCTAAAGGGACCCATTTACAAAGAATCAAACTTACCATGGTTTCTAGGTTTAGCAGCTCTCATGTCCCATTTTAAGACCCAAGCACCAATTTTAAAATTAGGCTCTAAAGTTATTTGGTCAAACCAAATTTTGATATTTGCTTGTCAAGCTATTAATAATTTGTGTACTATTACTCTTTTTTTCCTAAATCTCTAATAACTCTACCAGCCTAACTTGCATTAGACCATTTTCTTTGACTTCTATTTGGTTTATCAACTGTAAGGCTATAACTCTAATAAAAATAGGCATTACTACACTCTTTCCATATACCAACTTGTATGGAGAGGTCTTTATCAACTACTTAGGTGTTATCTGATATGCCCATAAAACCACCTTTATGTGTTCATTACATCCTCTTTTGTGTTCATTCCCCATTCTCTTGATGAGTCTAATCAAGTTCTTGTTAGTCAACTCTGTCAAACCATTCCCTTATGGATAATAATTTGATGAAGTCTTTAGATATATACCATTATTTAGTGAAAAATTAGACACTTTGGACCCCAATAAATCCTTAGCATTATCAAATATAATAGTGTGAGGAGGTCCAAACCTAGTCGTAATCTCTTGCAGGAGATCTAGAATCATATTCTCCATTGCTTATTTTAATGGTACTACCTATATCCACCTTGTGAAATAATCTATTGTAGTGAAGATCCACTTGTGTCTTGCACTCAAAATTGGATTAATCATCCCAATAAAATCCAAGACCCATTATGTAAAAGGCTCTTCAACAATTATAGGGCTAAGGGGCAATGCAACATTTTTTCTCTTACCAATGTAAAATTGGCAAAATTGACACTTGCTAACCATAGTGTGACAATCTAAAAACATAGTGGGCCAAAAATACCTTGCCTAGAGTATTTTGATAGCCATGGTCCTTATAGAAAAATGGCCTTTAGATGTTCCATAATACATTTCATGCAAAACCTTTCCAATTTCTTCCCCCTCTATGCACCTGAGTAGGATCTCATCAAAATTCCTTTTGAAAGGGAAATGGTCTATTGGAACAAAGCTAGATCCTTTTTGTTGATAGTATCTTCTTTTCTTGTAAGGCAGGTGACTTGGGTATTATCTAGTCTTTATAAAATTAACCCTATCAGTCACCTAAGACTCCAATTTTTTTTTGTATTTAGAGTACAATTTCTATGATAGCTCATTCTTCTATTATAGCTGCAGAATCTTGAGCCATGTATTAACACAAGCCCCTTCCTCTTATTAGTTTATTGGGATTAACCTCGATATCATATTCTAATATATTAGTTATCCAATTAGCTCTCTTTTTGATGATTTCACCCTCTATTATGTATTCCCTAATACTTTAATGTGCCACAAATATTATGATCCTATTGCTAGTAACCAGGTGCTTGAATTTTTTGAGCCCTTTGATAATAACATAAGATTGCCTCTCAACAAAATTATATCTTGATTCATAGTCTCAAAGGTTCCTTGAGAAGAAGGCAATAGGATGTTCTCCTTCTTGTTATGTGTCCTTTTGTGTTAGCATTGATGCTATGTTGTGTTCTTCCTCATAGACATACATGATGAAATATTTTGAGAAATCAAGGTTGCGTAGAACTTAGTTAGTTGCAATTTACCTTTTAATACTCTCAAAATATTTTCAAGCCTCAGTCATCCATTTAAAATCAAGATCATTTTTTAGCATTAGGGTGATGGGTCTAACCATTTTGAAAAAGTCTGAAATGAATCTACTTACAAAATTAATCTTCTCAAGGAAAGATTGCATTGTTTTCTTGTTTAATGGTAGGGATAAATCCAATATTGCCTTGACCATTTCTAGATCTATGGAGATCCCTTATTTTGAGATAATATGTCTAAGTAACTTCCCTTAAGGTACTCCAAACACATATTTTTTAGGGTTCAAAGATATCCTGTATTCCTGGCACTTTTGAAAAATAGCCTCTAATTGATCAAAATGATCCTCGATAGACCCAATGAAGATAGTGAGATCATCAAGATAAATCAAAATTTATTTATTTATTTATTCCTCAAAGTCAATATCCATATCTCTTTAGAACATAGCTCCTGTATTGGAGAGTTTGAATGGCATTTTGGCATAAGAAAAAGTTCTCCACTTTGTTGTGAAAGTGGTCTTATGTTGATCTTCCTTTGCCAAACCTATTTGATTATAACCCAAGAATCCATCTAATAAGGAAAACCTCTCTGCTCCTACCACTATCTGTAGAATTTTTTCCATTGATGGTAGGGGTAGTGATCCTTGAGAGAGGCCTTATTTAGATCATTGAATTCCACATAGATTCTAATCTCTCCATTCTTTTTTCATACTAGGACCAAGTTTGAAACCCATGTGGAGTGATTGATGGGAAGATGATATTAGACCCCAGTAATTTCTTGATCTCTTCTTCCATGAGAGACTCTACCTTAGATTAACTAACCTTTGCTTTTTGTGGATGGGTTTTGACCCTTCAATTAGGTCAATAGTATGTTGGACAACCTCCTTTTTATAATCGTCAAGGTCTTTATATGTCCATGCCATCACCTTATCATATTTGTGGCATAAAGATAACAATATTTCCTTTTTATTTTAAGTGGTCACCTTCCCAACTTTTAACTTTCTCCTTTTTGAGACTTCAAGTTTAGAATAATCCTCTTTACTTATCATGAACTTTCTTTTATCCATGTTTGCATCATCAGGATCAAATGAGTTCTCAAGGGTTATTAACCCCTTTAGAATCTTATTAGACTTTAATTGTATGATTTGATCACCATATGCCTCTTTAATTTTAGGTTGTAATTAGTCTGCAAACTCTCCTGACTACTATAGAAAGATTATGATATGTTGATCACTTTCAAAAACCTACCAATTGTTTACATTATCAGGTATAGTGGGTTGAATGATCACTTTAACAACTTTCTCATTGGTTAGCAAATCTTTGGTTGGATCAAATTGGGATCCAATTTGAGCCATTTTATCTACTTCAATGTTTTGGATATTTGGGGTGACCTCAATATTCAAAGCATCAAAACTTTCAATCAAGTCCCAAACCCTATAGTGATAAGACCTCATTTTTGGGTTCTTTGCTACATTAGTTTCTCTAATATATTTGACCATTAGCTTTGAGTCCCCAAAGAATCTTAAGTTATTGATCCCTTCCTTTTGAGAAAGAATAAAGCCATGTACTAGAGATTCATATTATGCTTCATTTTTAATGTAGTTAAACTAAAAACATAGTGCCTTAAGGATCTTATTCGCTCTTGGGGAAGTAAGGCATACACCTGATCCTGAGCCATTCTTGCTTCTTGCTCCATCAAAATTTAGAGTCCATATCAAAGAATCATCCAGGAGACTCTCTTTTTCATTTTTATTCTTCTCCGTTATCTTTGAGATTTTGAGGTTTTCATCATAGATGATATAGGTTCCTAAATCAGTGGAATCAAAGTTTCCAAAAGGGTCATCTGATGTCAAATCTGACAAATATCTCTCACTCTCTTGTTCACCAACTTCTTCCATTGGTTCCTCTATACAACTTCTATCTTATCTTGTGATCATCACATGGGAGGCTTTGAACCTTGATTCTACTTGGTCTGTAATGTGTTCCTTTCATAAAGGCTCTGATAACACTTTCATCTTAGAACCATATTTGGTCCTTAGGATCAAATTTGACCAATCAAGGGACATATATCCTCTAATCTTTGTTGTAAAGTCTCTATATAAGCATAATCCAAAGATAAGAGGGATGTCTATAACCACTATATCTTATGAAATAGTCATGTTTGGGAAAGAATAGGGCTATAATGGAAGTCCTTTGATGATTCCAATGGTCTGCATTGACTTCTCAATGAGTTGCATGACTCCCTTAGTCAATGGCTCATATTTGATCTTTAAGGCATCATCTATTAATTTGGGCATGACTATAGTGCTTCCACCCAAGTCTATCATACTGTTGTGAAGCAATTTATTACCCACTATAAGGGTCATATAGAAAGGGTTAGGTTTAGGTTTCTTTACCTCTTTTTTGGTTGTTATTAGGAATGATGGTTGTTGTGGCTGAGGTGTTGTTAGTTTCTCCTTCCCTTTATTTGATGGAGCTTCCTTTGTGGTACTAGACTTTGGATCATTATAATCCTTTAGCTCTTCTTGCAATAGTTATTTTTATTTAGGGATAGCCAACATATCCCATAATGAGACATTAGCAGGCACTTTCTTTAGTTGTTCCACCATATTGATTGGTTTGAGTGGATATACTTTGGAGTATTATGGATACCTTGTCCTATCAACTACCATGTTGGAGATTCCTTAAATCTATGTAGTTGTTGAAAACTCTTGCCTTGTCATAGGGACATAAGGAACTAAGGCTAATGGAACCTTCTTTGATTTAGTGTTGATAGTAGGGACAACATCTGTAGACTCAACGATCCTCCTTTTTGACCATGTAAAATAATCAGACTAAACCACATTCTTAAAGGTAGATGCCTCGTTAATGAACATAGATTCTTCATCTTCAATCCATGAGAACAAAGTGTGTTTTATTTTGAACTCTGGGTGACTGATATGGTCCTGATGGGGTTACTTCTTGGTTTCCCATTCTTCTTTATTTGGATACTCTTTGTTGTAAATTTCCCATAGGACAATATCTTGGTATGTGAGAGTCATTCAAAATAAAACACCATGCATTTGTTTCTTTTACCAAGTTATTTTGGCCAGGGACCAATTCTCTTCCTAAGCTTGGTAGAACCATCATAAATGGTGTGGGTATAGGGACAATCTAGTTAGGCGGTTGTGATGGAGCTAGTCTTTGAGTCCCTTGGTACTGATTTGACTGATATGGGGGTCTATTCCCTTAGAAACCCAAATAAGGAGGTCATTGATGTGAAGCTTAGTTTCTCTTAAGATTGATAATTTCATTAGAGAAGGTTTTAAGGATGTTATTTACATCATTCATCTCTGATGACAAAGAAGATGGAACTATGGATGATGTTTCTTGAGATGAAGGAAATGTATATAGAGAAGTATTGGCCTAGGAAGTAATAGGAAGCTCTTCTTGAGTTGGGAGGGATAATTCAAGAAACATGGGCATAGGAGGCCTTGGGGTAGTTTCCCAGCATCTATCAAATTATTCTTCACTCTTACAATAATATCGTAAGCATCAAGAAGGGTCTACCCTCCTAGTGACTGAATCATGACTGAGATATAAGGATTAAAAGCTTTGAGATTGAAAATTATGTCCATACTTGGAGGTGGTCAAGTTGAGATTGGGATTCTTAGTCATGTCTTTTAAAAAAAAGTGTTGAAATTGGTCATTTTTTCTTGGGAGGGTCTCTTAATAGCAATTAATTTATGTAGGAGGGATGATCTATCTTCCTTTTCATTGAAACTATCATATAATGTAGTTCCCAATTGGTCCCAATTTCCAATAGAATTTGACACTAAAGATATATACCAATCAAGAGCCCTTCCTTTTAAAGAGGTAGCGAGTAGTCTCAAGGATACATTTTGTTGTGTGATAAAGTGGATAGTAGATACATCAACCACATCTTGAAGATGTTCTATTGAAATATTAAAGTCTTCTCTAGTAAATTTAGGTAATCTTTTTAGAGCATTAATGGGAATGGGGTCCCATGTATCAGGAGGTGTTGGTCGAATAAGTGGACTTCCACCATTCTAATTGACAAAGTTCTTAAGTGGAGCCTAAATAGCCATTTGAATTTCTAATGTACCTTGCTAAGTCGACCTTCTTCTTGAAGTAGTTACCAATGGTGGTACTAAGAGTCCCAGATTTATAGTAGATTGAGATCTTGTAACTAGTCCATGATTCTCCCTTCTTGAAAGATGTCCACTCATACACTTCTAGTAAAATTCTATCCCATCGAGCATGTTATGATAATTGTTGATGCTTAATTTTATAAATAACCACCAAAGTTGTGGGAATTTTTAAAGATGTATGACTTGACCTTGAAACAACCTCTGAATTTTAAATAATCTAGATCTTCTCTTGGGGTTTGATGTAAAGAGAAAAGAAATAATGTATTAAATAAGTATTTGAACTACTAAGGTGATGTGCCAAGATTATTTTCATTTACCAAACAACACAATGATTAGTACTTAGCAAAATCTACTGAGATGATTAAGGAGCATTAAGCATGATCAATAATTCTAGCATAGACTATAGACCCATCAAAGGCTCATAACAAAAAAGATAACCCGAATCCTCATCTATCCAAAAATCATAGTATTAGAGTTAATAGCATTCAATGACAAGATCAAAGAGCATATATCATGATTAAAAATCTCAATGTTTATGTAAAGCTAAAAAAAGGCTCATGATAGAGAATGATAAGAAAGAATTAGAAACAAACTATAATTTCATAGAACACAACTCTATCTTCATAGTTTGATAGGAGAATAAAGTACATAAGGCAAAAATGCACAAAATGAAATGTTTGATCCCTCAAGAGAGGCACCTGTTAAGGCAATAGAAAATGCTTCTAAAAAACTATCTTTTAGACTCCCTATTTTCTAGATGATTATTCTCTATTTTATTTCCCCTTTCTTTTTTGAGACTATCTCTCGATCAACTACTTACAACCCCAAAATATCCATCATGAGTCACTACCATTTGCTCAGGGTCTAACAGTCTATCTGTAACTTTGGATCTGAAACTGTATGCTATTAGAATTGAACAACCTAGAGCTTACTTCTGTTATTTTTGCTAACTATCACTCTCATTCAGTTTTAACTATTACTCCTATTTGTCTTTAACTTGTAGTTTCTCAAAGCAGGGACACATGGAGGCTTCCATGACTTTTTGTATTTGACTCATATTTCTCTTTCATTTTGAAAACTCCTTGGCTTTCTTAGCTCTTTGGGGCTTTGGGGACCTACTATTTTGACACGTGGAGGCTTCCACGACTTTTTAGAGTCATTGAGGCTCTTTCTTGCTTTTTACTTGGATTTTAACCTTAAAAACTTTTGGAGGTTTTGCACCATTGGATATATTACTTCTTATCAAGTTGTTGATCTTCTTCTTGTCATCCATGAGCTCCACATGTAAGTCTCTTATAAACTAAGATGTCTTTGGTATTTATTTTGGCTCCAAGGAGTGTAGTGGTGACACATGGATATCCTCCATGAGCTTCTTCCTCATGCTAAACACCCACCACTAGATCTACCACTTTAATACACACCATAGATTTGATTCAGTCCACTTGAATCCAAAATGACTCATCATTGCACCATGTGGCCACCATGTGCAAGTTGAAGGCTCTTTCTATTCCTTTTAGTTTAAAATAGTATTGAAGTGACACATGGATACCTTCCACATTTAGCTCTATAATTTTGTTATTTTTTGCCTCAAAGCTTAGAAAATGACACATGACACTTAGCCAAAAAACATGAGAGTCCTAAATAAAAAACAAAATTGTAGAAATGATTCTATAGGTACTGCCTGATCAATAGTACAGTTGGAAAAACTTGAGAAAATCCTTTATAACTTTGTATTTTTATTTTTGTAAACAACCCTAAGTTGATCGAGCCATTGGGAAGATGTCTCCTTTCAGGGGGGAAAGGATGTTACATCCCATGTTCCCTGTGCCATCAATAGGGAACTTATTGGGGTTCAACATTGTAAAAAACATAACTAATGATGTGTAGTTACTATATGATTAGGGATTGATCTGTTTAAGTGTATTAACATGATTATGTATAAATTTTTGCTATAGGTTATATTATAAACATTTAATACTGAGGATATGGTCATAAAATTAATCATATTATCTCATTATAATGTATGGTTTGAGACATTTATAATTACAAAGATAACAATGCATTTCATTAGAATATAAGTCCATCATTGACATAAGTCAATTATGCCTTTATATATCATATTATTGCCTCCTTGAAAATATTCCCTCATCATATATACACCACTTAATAATTTTGATGTGCTTGGATAACTTGGGATGAGACCATGGTTAACAACTAATTTCTTGGCTACATTGAAATACGGTTTGGAGTTATGATTAAATATTATTTTGTTATTGTAAAATAATTAGAAAACATGGTGTATTAATATTGTTTGCAAAGTCATTATGTCTTTTGAAAACAAAAATAAATTTTTATGCTCTAACATTATGAGTGCACCCTAGGGTTTAGAGAATAAAATAAAACCATTGATGAGTATGGCATAACAATAAGGGTATAACTTGGTGCATGGTAGTAGCAAAGGAAGAAGGGAGAAAGAGGACATTCTTATAAGGAAGGAGGCACCAAGGTAGACCCAAAGATTTTATTTTCAGGCAAGGTTTTGATCTTTCATTGTTAAGATTTATAAAATTTGTAAATCCTTTAAAAATATGGCACATTTTAGTTGTTATTAGTACTCTATATAGGGTATATACTCATTATGGTATGTGAATTTATACATATTGAGTGTATCTATTGATATACGTCCAATGCTTGATATATGTTGGTGATTGTTATTCACAAAATAACCATAAGTTGTGGGTATGGTTTTATTTTCCCTAATGTATGATGGGTATAATGTTTTTTGCCTATGACATAGGGTTTACCTTTTGAAAAAAACAAAAAGAGATATTTTTGCATGAGTTATCCTTAGAACATAGATCAATATTTTTAGGTGTATAATCATTGTAACTGATCTGCACTTTGATAAACATCTTGGCTTATTCACCTTGATATATTTTGATCATGTTACCCTTTTGGATTGAAACTAATGTTTTGGGTGATATTTACATAAAATCCTTGATTATCTCTTCAGTTCTTGTTTCTAATAAACCTCATAAATTGTGGAAATTAGGGAAACTTGATGGAACTGGTGACTATGAACTTTCATAATTGCCTTATTACTATATTGATTTTACTTGCATAATATGTTTAAGTTTACTACCAAACTTGGA